>LNAC01000357.1:203581-686643 GCA_002007465.1 Ailurus styani
AAAAAAAAAAAAAAAAAAAAAAATCCCTTTGATTCAAGCCTGAGTTCAGCACTTTGCAAGAGATCCATGACACCAGGCTAATGACCCAGGAGACACTGCGTCTCAGGCAGCCCCCAAAACACCCACTCCTTTTCCAAGCTGCAGAAGGGACCGCGGCAGAGCTGAGTGTAGGAAACAAGGTCACACCATGGAGACTGCCATTAAAAAATAACATGAAGGGTGCCTGGATGGCTCAGTCAGTTAAGCCTTTGGGTCAGGTCATGATCCCAGGGTCCTGGGATCAAGTCCAGCGTCCAGCTCCCTGCTCAACATGGAGTTTACTTCTCCCTCTGCCCCACCCCTCACTAGAGCGTTCATGCACGCGCACGCACGTGCACTCTCTCTCTATTAAATAAAATCTTCCAAAAAATATAGTAACATGAAAAATACCAATTTTGTTGTTTTGTTTTCTCCTAATAATGAAAAATCTATGAAAGATCAAATTAGCTGCAACTTACCAAACTATTTATCCTGAGGCAGAAGACATTTTAAGGCACACTAATGATAACATAAAAGTAGTTGAACTGAGTACCTCACTCACAATAATAACTTAGGTTTAAGAGGGAAAATGACTGTAAATAAAAGTAATGCTTCCATGAAAAGACTTATTATTTTATTATAACATTCCTATTAAAAACACGACACAGTATTTTCAACATATTGAATAGACCTTGCTCCTTGCATTAAGTCATGTGAAACCAGTGGCAGGACAGGGAGAAAATCACTGTAGCCGTACTATCTAATTAGCTGTTCTACTTTTTGGGTTATTTTAATTCAATCATACAGCCCATCTTTAAAGAATGATGTGTCTAATCAGGAGTTGAAGAAAACTACAGACTTTATGAACAACCATGAGGTATTTGGACTATCTTTTTTTTAAAAAAAAAAACCTGGAATTTCCCCTCCCTACAAGTTAAAAATCATTTCAAAATCCAATTTTAATTTTATCAATAAATGGCAGTCTGTCACAGTTCAGGGAGGGATCATTGTATTGTTTTTCTAGAAAAATCAGGTTTTCTGGTTGGACAGTACATAATCTCAGTCTGTCAGTTCCTTGATTGTCCCACAGACAGCGTGTGAACGCCTGCTGCATGCAGTCACTGCTATTCCTTTCCTGCATCTCCACTTGTAGATGCGGAAGCAAAGGCTTTACTCACCTTGTTTTACAACAGAGATGTCATCAGAAAATCAATTCAACGCCATCCACTTAGGTTTTTGGTCTACATAGTCACCACCAAAGAGACAGAGGATGGATTCTCATATATCCTATTTTCACTAATCTATCCCACAAATACAAATTAGAATAATTGCACTTCAAGGGAGCACTATTTTCACAGATAGCTTAAAAGGAAACTTTCACATCCTTGCCTTTTTGGGCACAGTTCTTTAAAAGCCACCTCTCAAACCATGAAAGGACCTCCAGGCTCCGATAAATACTGTGCCCATTACCCAAACAATCCTGGAGGACACTGACAAGTTATAGGGACAAGGTCAATGTTTTTCCCTTACAAGGTCCTTTGAAAGCCTCCAGAATTTCCCCTCCAGTTTATCTACCATGCCCAACTAGGGAGAAAACTGAACTGTGACTCCCTATAGGTCGTTTAATTTACTTTAGGACAAAATTAGGACACTCTTTATCCTCCCATCCAAGTACTAACCAGGCCCGACCCTGCTTAGCTTCCGAGATCAGACGAGATCGGGCGCATTCAGGGTGGTATGGCCGTAGACAGGACACTCTTTATCCTATATGCAGGCTGGACCCTTGTGAGGATATGAATCCTACCTTCATAGATAGTACTTTTAAGCAAATTACTCTAATAATGATAATCACCAACTATTCTCTCTTGCGCCCTAGAAAGGGTTTTTTTTCCCTCCCTTTGCTAGAACTAAAATGACATTTCTCCATAACCAACTCATTCATTTCTACTCCCCTTTCCCTTCCTTGAGAAGAAGTTGTGCACGTGAGTCAATTAACCTGGTTCCATACGGCTGCAGCTGGAGAAACAGCACTTTTACTTCACAACGTCTTTTAAGTTATCGTTATCCGTGAACAGACAAGACTTCCCGCCTCAGTTAAGCTGAGCCCTTAACAAAAACTTACATCTTTTCCCAGCACTCTGAGTTCAAACTGTGTCTCCTTGAAGTGAACCTTTGTAATCCGTGGCCTAAAAAACAAAGCAAATGGTGGTGGTGGCAGCGTAGTTTGTAAGAATTAATCTTTCAGCAATTCAAAGAAGTTTCCAGTAGAAAAAGACTGGCTCATCGCAGCTCCTTTATAGACCACTACAGTAACTGTTCAGAGTTCCCTATGGGTCATTTGCTCTTTACACCTTCCGAAACAAAATTCCATTCTCATTCTCCTGTGCTTCTCCAGGAGACGCAGACCAGCTTGGAATCCCCAGGCCCTTGGCCCAGTGCTGCCTCACCAGACACAGCACAGGGCTATAGGCACCCAGTCTTTCTCAATGCCTCCCCCATTTAGAATTAGAACTCAGAGGAGTCCTGGGCCCACAGCCCACCAGCACACAGTGAAATGGATAGGAAACCCTACTACACCCAATTTGCATGAGAAAGAAGAGTCCAGAATCACAGTACCTAAAATTTACAAAGAAGATACATACTAAGATGCACTGGAAGAAAACGTATACCCAGTTTCACTCATTTATTTATCAACCACTGGAAAGGTACCTGTTTTCTTTTCACTGACAAAGAAGCCCCAGAAGCCAAACACATACAGCGTACAATTTTAATACCAACTCTGCCCTCAAGTTATACTTACCAAAAATACTTCCCCACTTGCTTTTTATTCTTATAGACAACAACACCAACTGGAGTTAATCCTAAGAAATACTCAGATTTGTTTTCTCCCTGCAAAAATAAACATACACCTATAACTATGAAATTATTCGTGTCAAAGCCCGTTGTTAAACTGTAGTTGGCCTAACAGACATAATATGTTGCATTAATACTGGGTCTAGTCTTTCAAAAACATCAGCTGAGAAAGCTAGCTAAGCTATGATGATAGTATGATTAGTTTTATTTTTTTTTTCAAATTTTTACTGAAAAGTTTTCCTAGTGTATTCATACTTGGAACTGCAGTTCATCCAAAGAACCTGACTACCAATCAGACCCCTGATCAACTCAGCCCACACTGAGTCTACAGGGCTGTTCACCCCTGGCTGCACTTAATTGGAATCACCTGTGCAGCTTAATATGCTAGCGCTTGGATGCTACCAAAACCAGTTAAATCAGAATCTGTAATGAAGGGGCCCTGGTATCAAACACACATAATACTCCAGGTTATTCTCCTGCAGAGCCAAGGACTGAGAGCCACTGGATTCTATCAAGAGTTCCTTCCCAAGGGCTCGTCTTGATCTTATTCTCCGACGTAGATAATGATGAAGGCTGGTTTACCACCACCCTTCTCCAGAAAGTTCAGGCAGCTGCCTTCAGGCACACACTTGGATTCTCTGATGTTTCTATCATGCTTCTTCCTACTTCCGTTTGTGTCTTTAAGAGTACTCAAAAAGTTAAAAATACTATCCTTTCTGGTAAAGACCGAAGACCCCTTAATTTCCAGGCAATGATAAATCCTAATAAAGAAAATGAGTTTCTGAAACGAAAAAGTCACAGACTGGGTGTGAAGGACAGGCACATGTATGAACTTTATTTCTACTCTAAAGTCAAGTAATGGCCTGCAAAGTCACATTTCCAAGGAACATGAGACAACTGATACTTTTTGGAAGAATACCAGTTGTTGCCCACTTTCAGTTCTAAAAATTCAATCTTAAAGAAATGTATGGAAGATTCTAATGGATCCAATTCATTTGCTATAAATTCCTACCATCCACAAAAGTGCGTGTGAATTAGGATAAACATTACGCAAATGCAGAAGCATTTTGAAGAAGAGTCTCTCTTTACACATTTCCTGTAAAATACATTCCTTAAAAAACTAAAAGCCTGATAAGATTAATGTGGCTAGAAGGGAAAACAGTAACTATTCCACAAAGTTTTAGAGGTGTTCTCAAATGACAGTAGTATAGAGCATTTAATGATGTAATGAGATTGGAAGCTAAAATATCCGGGAACTGCTACTTCCCCCAAAATACATAACTTTTATTGCCATACTAACAGTATGCCCAAGGATGCTTCTAACTCTTTACAAATAATGAGATGATTTCTTGTTTTAGAAAACTCTGACGTGCAAAAGACTGAGAAATGAACGCATGAATGAGTTATTTGCATTACAGTAAGTTTTATCAGGACTCCTTAAAAATCACATTCCATAATTTAATTGACATTGTCTATATGTAATCTTGAGCAATTCCTTTTGCGTAAAGGATAAGGCACCTGGCTCATTTTCTCTCAAAACCTCAAATTTGACTATTGCTAACTAAACTCTTATAAAATGAAAGGCAATGACATTTCAACTTCACTGGCAAAGAATTATCAATTGAGAGAAGTGGCTTGAAGGTTAAGACATGGATCCAGAACACTCAACACAGACGCAGTGTAACTGTTCACCAATTATATTCGGCAAGTTTTCATCAGCTGCTAAAGAAAATCTGTGAAAACATTTCTATTACTGCAGTGGCACTAACTGTGGTAGGCAGCACCCCTACCATTTAAGAACCTGCACATCCCACACAGAATCACCAACAGCTGCACCTGTACTGGTGCCCAAAGCCTACTTTTCTGGAATGTGATTTCATGAAAGTTTTTCAGCCATAAAAATCTATTTTTGGAAAATCCTCCTGTTTTCTGTCTAATACAATCAATTATGGACCAATTTCAAATGGTTTTGACGTTTAGCTAAGCCCTACGGAGCTTTTATCCAGATTGTGTTTTCAAGCCCAGTTAATTGTTTTCTACACATGGAAACATAATCACAGACTTTTAAGCAAAACTCATTAGGGTTGAATCCATGCAAGAGATTCTTTATGTTTGAAAAACACAGATGAAGAAGTATCATCTGCTTGCTAAACAACAGGACTGCAGCTTTCCTCTGGGAGTTTCAGTGACTTTTTAAGAAAAATGTCATCAGCTTAAAATATCTTGTGTTAATTAAATGTTACTCACATAGACAGGATGGAGGTCAACGCCATACATCTCCAGGGATTTGGCAGTCCTCAAGTAATTCAGCTCTGCTTCAGAAGGAGCCTGACCCCTACACCCAGCATAAAAACAAAAAGCCTTACTTTACTAATAGGTACTGCACTTATAGGGAATGTAAGCCACCTTCACTCTGTTCACTAGAAAAATAATCCTTTGTGCTAATGCAAACTTAAGTCTTTGTATTTCAAGAAGTCCCTTGCCTTCATGGTGACAAAATGTTACACTCTGAGGTGATACTTGTATTAAGTTGATTTCATTCACCAAATCTGTTTTTGCTCAGTAGAGCCAATCCCAATGTCCCAGCATATATTAAAAATTCCATTTCAGAAACCCCCCAAAGAGATTGAGAATATAAGCACTCAAATTAAAAAGTGTATCCTTTACAAAGAATAAGATGTCTGCACACACCAGCAGCTCTCCATCAGGAGAAAAAGGAGGAAAAGTAGTAGTGGGTAGGCAGGAAAAAAGGGGCTCCCCAACACCTACCCGGGGTCTCAAGACCACATATGTAGTTTAAAAATATGTTAGTATTTATAAATAATAAAAATACTTATCATTTTCTTAATACAAAGTATAAAAATCATCCCCAAATCTTCATTGGTGATAATGTACCTAAACGGTATTCATTCCTAACAAGTGTGAGCACCTCCCAGGGATTGCCATGGATGAGTGCAACTCTGTGTGTGTGTGTGTGTGTGTGTGTGTGTGTGTGTGTGTGTGTGTAACAGAGAAAGACAGAGATTTTTTTATTTGTTAACAAAAGGAGCTATGAATTTTTTTTTAATTACTAAATCCTGCTTTGATGGATCCCATGTTTCCACCATGGTACCCTGTAAAACCCAACCATACACCATAATTTTGAAATCTATGAAGAATATTCATTACAAATTAGACACAAGAAAGCTACCAAATCTTGATCAAGCTTTATTCTCTTTGAAGTAATAGTCACACTGTCAACACCATCATGTAAAACATGTAAGGCCCTTTACCCAAAGCTCCTTGATAATTTCAGAAATGTAATTGTACTCTGAAACTCCCAGAATTAGTATTCTCAGAATGTGCCAAGCACACTGCCCTTCATAATGTTATAACAGGCACTCTCTTAGCATCCACTTCAGCGAAACCTTAAAACGAAGGACTCTGTAATCAGCCTGGAAAGCATTTGGGTGCATGCTAATACAAGACAGAAAGCCTGGTTTCTCTGACTGCAATTCAGCAATTGACTTCTGCTGCTACTCACTGAAACAGATCCTTTAGGCAAACATTTTTTGTTGACCAGATTAACTCTACATTTTTTTCCTTAACTATAATAGATCTGAAACCAAGCAAATTCAAGAGGGAATGTTACAAAAGAGGCAATAAAGCAAAGTTAATCAGTATAGAGGATTTAACAAAATAACTGTAATTAAATTATAACCTCAATGCTGCAGGCCATTAACTGAAAATCCTACTAAGGGAGTGTGTATATTCTCAGAAGTGCATGTGGTGTTAACATAACACTCTTCAAGGCTCCACACTGGTATCATCGTGATTTCCACATTCATTGCTATAGACTGAATAGGACTTTGCTAATAACTGTGAAGAATTTACATACTTAAGACAGACCAAATCCAGAATACATTAAGGCTTCTGTGGTTATAAAATATATTTATCACTGGAAGAATAAATTTCACAAGGTGCTGGTGACTGAAAAAACAGAACACTGCAAAATACAATATATACAGAATGATTTCATTTATGTAAAATTTACATACATAAATCTATACAAAATAAATTTTCTCTATGGGAACTTATACATAGAGAGGGGTCTGAAAGGCCATTAATCAAAAATATGTTGGCTTTAGCCACTGGGATTTACTCTTTCCTTTCCACTCTTTAAAACTGTTTAGGTTTTCTATGAGCATTTTAGTGTTATAAGCAGAAAAAAAAAACTTAAAAGAAAAAAATACTAGAATGTTCAAGGCACAGGTGAAGATTTTATCACTCTAGAAACTTTTCTTAAGACTGCCAACAGCATAAGATGATAATTGATGAATGATGCAACATAAGACATGATTTTTTTCTAGCTTTGAGATATAACTGACATACAACATTGTTTAATTTTAACATACAAAATGTGTTGATTTAATACACTTCTATCCTGCAAAATGACTACCACCACAGGGTTAGCTAACACCTTCACTCTGTCACATAATTACCATTGCTTTCTTGTGGTGAGATCATTTAAGATCTACTTTCTTAACAACTCTCAAGTGTATTGATGGTCCTTGGGGGCATTACCCTAAGTGAAATAAGACAGTGAGAATAAGACAGAAAAATCCAACCTCCTAGAAACAGAGACATAGAATGGTGGTTACCAGGGACTGCGGAGTGGAGGAAATAGGGAGATGTTGGTTTAAGAGTATAAACTTTAATACAATGAAGTTTTGGGAATCTAATGGATAGCATGTTGATTATAGCTAATAAAAAGTGATTCTTACATTAAAGTTTTATGAATCCTTTCTATGGCTTCTTCGAGTTCCTCCTTCTGATCCGGAACAAACCGGTACTCTGACACATAGCCTGCAGTATGCTTATATGGGTCGTAATCTCCAAGCTCAGCTACAAAAGAAATTGCATTTTTTTTCCATTTTAGAAAAATATTCCTAAAAATATTTTTAAAATATTCCTATCATCCCAAAACATTTTCTTCAAATGCCTTGTTGATAAATTCATACATAACTAATTTTAGTAAAAAACAACTCTGATGAGCATATATAAATGGTATAAATATTATAAAACATAAGTTCTATATTTTTGCTTTCTGAAAGACTTTAATTATCATCACTTTCATTTCTATTATTTTTACCAGACCACATGAGATAACAATGTTGCAAACAGAATTTAGAGTACATATATTAGAAATGCTAGAGGCAAAACCAACCAGGATGCCAATACATCCTCTCAAAAAATGACACCAAGAGATAGAGCATATAATTCAAAACCTCTTTGCCCCAAATGGAAATTTAACACAATGTTGTACATTGGTTTACACGAAAAAGCAAAATGAAACCAGAAAGCTCATTATATTACATTTAATAAAATTCTCCTCCTTACGTTAATCCACCTTCCAAGCCCAACCCAGTTAATCTATGTGACATTTTTCCTAGGATATTTTTTCTACATTATTCCTGGTCTGCAAGTGCCACAAAGGCAGGGAACACACTGTCTCATTGCCCCCATACCTAGCTTGATTCTTAGAAAGGGCTCAGTATTTCCACTTAGAAATTGGAAACATCCTCAGCCTCCAAAATGACAATGCAATGTGGAGCTCCCCCACGTGGCTGCCATATTGATGCCAAGAGATGAGGCGCCAGGAGGGCCACCCCCTGGACTGGCGTTGTCATCTGACCACACAGAGTCTTCACAGCAGCTGCCCGAGAACAATGTGATCACACATCGACATCACAGCTTGGAAGATCAACAAACTGGTTGGGATGTAGACTGGAAGGGATTTTCAGACCCTCCACTTAATCAAGAATCAATGCCATTCCTGTGACTAAAACTCCGACGTGACCTATTACAAAAGATATGTAACTAGCTTCACTTTTACTTCTTCTGAAAGGACATGGATTAAAACTTGAATTCTGACTAAAATTTTGTTGTAGGAAAGTGTCATTTGATAAGGAGAATTTTAGTATGTAAACTTGCTTAAAAAGAAAAATTCAAATTTTTTCTGGGTTTGCTGCAGTGGAACCTACACTGGATGGCATATGCTCCCAGCTGAGCAGCAGTGTTGACAGGGCAAGGCAGCCGGCCCTGAAGGACGTCTTGCTTCACCTGCAAGAAAAACTGATACCTACAAGAGAAATGGAAAAAAGAGATTAATGGTATCTTAGGCTACCCAGACTCTGCTAATCATGGCAACAACCAATTAAATGAAAATAAAACCACTTCTGTTCTGTGGTGAGGGGGCTTTTGAGTGAACAGGAACTATTTAAACACACTCTACATAAGCAATACGGGGTCATGGCCAAAAAGCACAGGCTCTCAAGTTAGACTGGCTGGCCTGCATCCCAGCTCCAGCACTCACCTGGGCAGCTGCTGGCCCTCTCCAACAACCTATCTCCTCACCTGCAGAACTCACCTCATAAGATTAACATGGAGGTTACACATAAGCTATTCTCAAGATTCTCAATGTTGCCACTGCCGCACCTACTATGACATGGCCTTACTATGAGGAACAAATTGTAAGGACCTAACCTACATGATGTGTTACCTATAGGGTCTAAACTCATGGATACAGGACACAAAGGTCATTATACTGCAATTCCATCAATTCTCATACCCATTACCAATGGCTTTGCTCATTCCATTTGCCAAAAAAAAAAGAAAACAAAAAAAACCCTGTTATAAAAGCGCCATCCACTGCTGTAAACATTGTTAATACAGTAACTCATTCCAAGGGTTTTACACATAGTAACTTACGTAAGACTTTAAGTCAGTACTATTATCATCTCCATTTTGCAGAATGAAGACTCTGACACAAAGAGATGAAGTAACTTGTCCAAGATATCACCACCAGTTAAGTAGCAAAGCCAGAACTGGAACCCAGGAAGTCTGACCCTAGAACCTCTTAATCAGGATGATGTGCAACTTTAGCTAGCTTCCCCTCCCCCGCCCCCATTCAGTCTTTCAGTCTGTGCCAGAGGTTTATGAACCAACACAATGAACCATCAACACTGTCCTTGGCTGCCATCACCCACCTACACACACACACATGCAAGCACACACATGCACCAGGCTGTCACTGTGGTTTCTCTTTCTTTGGAAGCCAACTCTTGATGTCACAGGGAAGGGCAGAAAAAGAGCAAAGGAAATCAATTATAAAAATCAGGTGTGATAAGCTTCTCTTCTCCAAGTGCTTACAACCAAGGCCCATAGTAAGGGAATCCAAATGTTAGCTGCTACTTATTATTATTATTTCTAGAAGACTGATACCAAGTTTGATTATATCCACAAGGTTAAGAGAGAATCTGCATAACACCCTGTGTTTCCCCACTGCCCGTTTGTGGAAATAGCACCACAGCCTCCAGAGACCCAAGTGAGAGAAACCTGCCAGTCAGTAACCCCTGGCACCCACATCTGATCACGGAATCTGTTGTCTTTTGGAATGGGCACACTGCTGTCCATCTCCTAGCCCAGGTCATTGTCCCCTGGATTTCTAAAACCTTCAGTACTCTGCCCTCATTCATACGAATCTCCCTTCCCAATAACCTTCCCAAGAGCTAAACAAAATCCTTAAGAGAAAAACAGGATCACGTCACTCCCTTGACAAACACAAAACCTTAAAAAACTTTACTTTCAGAATAAAGTTCAGATCATTAAGAGAGCTTGTGACATGCACAGCTCGGTCATGGAGGCTTCCCTGGCCTCCTCTGCAAATGGGGTCCATGGCCTCACATCCCTGCCGCACTGCCAGCCACTCGTGCAGAGGCCCAAGGGGTCGCCATCCAGGTTTCCTCCAGCCCACAAGCGACAGCACGACAGGATGGCAGGCTTCCCCTCCAAGGGCTCGCTTACTGATGGCCACCTGCTACTACCACCAGCACAGCTGGGGTTTCACCTCCAGTAACAGCTCCCACGGACGTGCAGGGCATCCTGGGGAATCCATCCCTCACCACCCTGCTCTGCCCCACACCGACCAGGGTCACTGGTGGGCAAGCTGCTTTTAAGGGACGTCCACTCTCCCATTCATGGCTACACTGGAGTTTCCGGGATGCTAGGACTCTCCTCCAAGCCACCGGCAGCAGGATCATCTATGACTTGGCTCTGGAAGCCATGAGGAAGCCGCCTTGTGACAAGCCTGGCAAAGCCACCAGCAGCCCCCAGGCTTCAGGAGATGCTGGTCGCATTAGAGCCCCTCCCTTCCTTCCCCATAGACTAGGCAGGCTGCAGCAAGCAGAAGGAGCTGGGTTCTTTTACAGCAAAACACCCCACTCTTCACTCTCCAAACCACATTCAAGCCTTCCTGACACCCTATAACTGTGTGCACCAAGTGTAAAATAAACTCCAGCCAGGGGGGAAAAAAAAGAAAAGAAAAAGAAAAAGGCTTGTGAGACTTTAGCTTCTTGAGCCAAATCTCTTGCCATTTACCAATGACTACCCCCACTCCCTAACTTGCATTTACTTTTTCTAGCCCTACTTAACTACTCACCATGCCTTGAATGCTCATCTTGGATATCAAATTCACTTTGTTATAATCATCTGTCCTCCTCTTGACGAGGACAAAAGCGGAGTAAAGCATTATTAGCAGAATTGTAAATGCAAAAACTTATAAACTGAGGAGACATTTTGCTAGAATTACTACTGCTTGCTGGAAACTTACATTTAGCTACACTCTCTTCCTCTGTTGTTAACTTGGAATTTCTTTTCCTAAAGTGTATTTTTTTTTTTTTAGGAAATGGGTCACAGATGCATATTTGTCTTACTCTATTAAGACTTTTATAACATCTGACTGAACAGTCAAATCGCTTGCCAAACACAGAAACAGAGGGACCTAATCCCACAAGAGTTTGCTTCAAAGGCAAAGGAAAAAAAAAACAACAACAAAAAACAGAGACAGAGCTGAAACAGAGAAAGACAAACAGATACAAAGAAACAGGGACCCTAGCCCATCAGGGATTGTAGACTCAGTATTATAGGTCTGGCACATAGTAACTGCTCAATAAATAGTTGTTGACTTGGATGGATATACAAATGATCAGGGAGACAGATGGCTGAAACGGAAAAAACTGAACAATCTTTGCTGTCTTTGAGAAATTCACAAAGAAAAAGAAAAAAGGAATCTGTTCAAACTTCCCTGGACAGCCTGTCTTTTAAGGATACCAGAGATCTTTAAGTCATTGCATTAAAAAAAAAATCCACTAAAATCAAGATAAACTATTTTTAATTAAGAATTTGATTAATCTTTATCACAAGCATATTAGTTTTTTATATTACAAATTTATGATACAATAAAATCATATTTTCATAAGCTAAACAAATATTTTATCATTATGTCAGGGCCTATTTTTAACTAATTGTATATAACTTATTTTGTCCATTTTATGAGACTTAGGGTACAATTTAATATTTTATTTAAATTACAGATTTAAAGTTGTTGAGTCTTTTCCCTCTGATTAAGACTATGATTGGAAGTTCAAGTCCTTGTTTATCTCTGGTTTTAATTAGGGGGAACCTACATCCCAGTTTGCCTAGGACAGTTCTTGCTTGTTTATGACTATTATACATGCATAAGTATTAACAACCCTTCTCATCATTCTCCAAGGCATCAGGGTTTGGACGATCCATTATAGTGTGACACTAGTTATATTGTAACCCTACTGGAGAAAAAGGAAATGCTCATTAAAGATGATCCACTTAATAAGGAAGCTTTCCAGACTCATTCTGGTACAAAACCGAGGCATCATAAAGTATTAGTTATCTTTTTTTTTTTTTTTAAGAGAGAGAGCACAAGCATATAAGTGAGGGATAGAGGGGGACAGAGGGAGAGAGAGAATCTTACATAGACTCCACGCCCAGCATAGAGCCCCATGTAGGGCCTGATTTCACAATGATGAGATCATGATCTGAACTGAAATCAAGAGTCAGATGCTTAACCAACTGAGTCACCCAGGCATCCCTGTAAGTAAATTAATATTCTGGTGTATGTGCACTGTCTCCCAAGCTAGATCATGAGCCTGGGGGTAAAAGAGCTGGATCTTCCACCCTGTCCACACTTACCACAACACTACAATGAGTACAACACAAGTCAAGGGCTTGACATATTGGCTTCACAGTTTTCCATTTAGCTGATGTTCACTGAAAAGAGCTGAGTTGACACCAAGCATGTACAGGCTGTTGAGTGCCATTAACAATTTAACAAGTACAGAGGCAAGAAGAATGGCAAAGGAGGTTTGCTTAAACAGGGGGCAGAGAGACCCCATTCTTTCCGGAACCCAAATAGAAAGTTCTCTGAGATTCAGAGGCCACAGACATGATTCCACCAACACACCTGAAATGTACCTGCCAGTGACTGAGACCCTGGCAAGGAAACTGAGCAATGTGGGGACAAGCAGAAGTCTGACATAAGTGCTGGCTGAATTTGAGAGTGAAGAAGCTGACAGGAGAGTAGCTACCTTCACGGAAGGCAGGATTGTTTTCTGCCTCCTACACGGAGGGAACCTCGGTGTGACAGGAGCCCAATCATTAAGACAAGACTTAATTGTGAGGGATGGGGGATGGTGTATACAGCTTAAGGAGAAAAACAGTAGAGAAAGCATACATGAATCCTCAAGAAAACATGACAAAACCAGGAATGACACTTCTGTCTCAACAGTTTAAAACAAATGATTAAAATACAGGAACAAATAGCAATATCATCACCTTCCATTTGTATAGTCCTTTAAAGTTCACAAATTTCTCTTGCATCCATACCGGAATGTGACCCTTGTCTCAACTCTATTGTACTGAGAGAAGGAGATAGGGACTCTGGAAGTAAACATGTACTGGCAGGTCACTCAGCTGGTAAAGAAGCCAAAACAAGCTAATCTTCACAAAGGGGAAAACAGGGATTACCATATTAAAATAATAAGATTCAAAAAACAATTGATAAGCTTAAGGTCAGTTGCCCCCCCTCAAAAAATACTATAAAACATTTTAAGACAAAATAAAAAGTAAATGCCCATTTTTAGGTATTTAGAAACTAAAAAGAATCCATTATGAACAGGTCATTTGGAATATTCTTTTTTAGAAACTGTTCTCAGATCCTTAAAAGTTCAGAAAGATTTCCATGACATCACAGATAGGACAGTGTCCACAGGATGGGCAGTCCCTCTGTCCTTTCTCTCTTGAAGACTGAAATCCTCTGTGGTCACCTTAGTACTCCAACCACTGGAACACAATGCTCCATGGAGTTATTAAATGAAGGTAGGTGAGTGAATGCTGTCCTTACGAACAAATTCAAGAAATGTAGGCAAAAGGACAGTCGTAGGAGGACAGTCATAATTAAATGAACAACTACATCCAGAAAGTTGTGATTCAAGGATTGACTTTAAACTGAAAGGCCCATGTCAGGGCTCCAGGCTGGTCTTTTCCTCCGTTATTTTTGAATCAATAATGTGAAAACATTAAATACTTATCATTATTTTTACTTTAGCTACCCCTACCATCTACTGACACACACATTTTTGTGTTACGGTCAGGCATGTATTATCTTATATATTCATCTCATCATCTTTTTTTTTCTCCCTTCCTCTCATTGTCTTTTTGGAAAAAAATGTTTAATTTCTTTTTATAAATGAGAAAACTAAGACTTTAAAAGGTTCACAGTTTTTTCAAATTTACATATCTAGTGAATGGCAGAGCAAGGACACAAACCTCAGCGTGTCTGACCCCAAAGCCTGGCTTTAAGAGGAAAAAAGAAAAAGATTTATTCATTTATTTCAGAGAGAGAGAGAAAGTGTGAACATGGGAAGGAGCAGAGGGAGAGGGAGACAAGCAGAATTCCTGCTGAGTGGGAGTCCGACACTGGGCTCATTCCCAGGACCCTGAGATCATGACCTGATCATGGCTTTGGACGGGTGCCTGGATGTCTCAGTTGGTTAGGCGGCTGCCTTCAGCTCAGGTCATGATCCCAAGGTCCTGGGATCGAGCCCCACATATGGTTCCCTGCTCCATGGGGAGCCTGCTTCTCTCTCTGCCTCTGCCTGCTGCTCCATTTGCTTGTATTCTCTGTCAAACAAATAAATAAAATCTTAAAAAAAAAAAAAAGAGTGGGATGCTTAATTGACTGAGCCACCGAGGTACCCCTCCCAAAGCCTGTCTTTTTTTTTTTTTTAATTATTTGCCCCAGGGGTACAGGTCTGTGAATCATCAGGCTTACATCTTTCACAGCACTCACCACAGCACAAACCCTCCCCAGTCCATAACCCAGCCACCCTATCCCTACTCTCCCACCCCCCAGTAACCCTCAGTTTGTTTCGTGAGATTAAGAGTCTCTTCCGGTTTGTCTCCTTCCTGATCCCATCTTGTTTCATTTTTTTCCCTCCCTACCCCCCATGACCCCCTGCCCTGCCCCTCAAATTCCTCATATCAAAGAGATCATATGAGAATTGTCTTTCTCTGATTGACTTATTTCGCTTAGCATAATACCCTCTAGTCCATCCACATCATTGCAAATGGCAAGATTTCGTTTCTTTTGATGCCTGCATAGTATTCCATTGTATATATATACCACATCTTCTTTATCCATTCATCTGTTGACGGACATCCAGGTTCTTTCCATAGTTTGGCTATTGTGGACATTGCTGCTATTAACATTCGGGTGCATGTGCCCCTGAGGATCACTACCTTAGTATCTTTACAAAGCCTGTCTTTTTAACCAATATGTGTGCTATGCTTATCAACTGTGCAGAGGATACAGAGCTTTAAGTGACCCAGAATACATGGAAGGCTGTTGTAATATTTTGAATCAGAACTGAAAATAAGTTTAACAGATACTATGAGGACACGGATTATTTAAAGGGCTGTAAAGAGAAGAGACGTTAGATTTATTCTGCATAGACCCAGAAAGAACATTTGTACTGATGAGAGAAGCTATAGGGATTTCTCACTGAATTTCCTATCACTTTGCCAGGCAGTAAGGTTTCCTATCTTAAAAACATTTACAAGGAAGCTAGCTGAAACATCAGGAGTGGTCTATGAAAGGTACAGGTCAGGGTACATGACCCTAAATGAGGAGTCCTCCTCACAGTCTCCCAATCTTGTTCATTTCAGACAACTTTTTGGAGCACTTAACAACTACTTCAAGTTGCTATGATTCTATTCACTTCCATTTTTCACGGTCTAGAACCTTGTTTTCCTGTGTATCGCATTCACCTCTGGTATTTTTTCCTAAATACAATACCCTTCTGGAATCCTGCATCCAGTATGACAATATACATACTTGAGAAGATTCAAGGCTAGCATTATCTGTAATTTAGAAAAAGGAAACAAACTAGAGAACTATCCCCAAGGCCATGGTTAAATAAATTAAGGAATACTACACAAGAGTAAAACAGATGGGTTAGATGGTGAAAGAGGTCTGCACAATATGTAAGAAATGATATGATTATCAAAAAAAACCTATATATATGGAAGAACAGTCATAAACCTGTTTACTATAGCATTATTTCTCATATCAAAACTTATGAACCACCCAAGAGCCAACACAGAGTAGGCTAGAACAATTTTCCAAAGAACTGAAGCCAGATAAATGTTCAACTTGCAAATGCTGGCCTATGTATACTTTTCCTTTAAGAGCATATATTGGGAGATTTGGGGTTTGGGTTTTAGTTTCTGCTTTTGCCAAAATTATCTCATGTAACTGGCTGCCTTTCTAAGGTTCATTATACCTACCCATTTAAATTAACATATTCAAGCAAATTATGACTTCATCTTCAGGACACACTAAAAATAAGTATTTAGTGACATCATAATGAATGGACATTTAACTTACCTAAATTCAACTATATGTTTAGGGCAACAAAAATAAAATATTATAGCTCATGGCCATTCGCTGGAAGTCAACAATGTAATCTGGTTCTTAAGTACATGATCTGGTCTAATATTTGAAGAAAAGCAGGTTACAATGAATAAGCTCTGAGGCTATACATCACAAAAAAATCTGTCTTCTGTTAATGAGCTGGTAGTAGATTCTGAAGGGAAATTTCTGTTCATTAATGTTTGGTGACCAGATTTAAAATAATGTATCATAAAACACTCATTTCCCACCCTACGAACAATAAATTGAGTATCGTTTGGAACCTAACCCTCATTTAAGATGTAACTCCACTGATCTGCCAGACCAAGGAGAGGATGAAATAGTGTCAAGCACTCTCTGACCCAAACCAACAGGTGACACAAGGTTGACATTATTAGTAGCACACCCTTCAGTGCTTACAAAGTCTGATGGGACAGGTGTATCTCCAATTTTACAACTGAGGAATGTAAGACACACAGGTTACTGACAACCTCAAAATCAAAAACTTTCCTTGTATTTTCATAAAATGTTATTTCCTTGTGATTTCCTAGTGATTTATAGAAGTGTAGGGCTTTTTTTTAACCACTTGGACTCAGTCTCCCCAGGAGCTCACCACTCAGAAATCCCTCGACTGAAAAGACTATTCATGCAGCTCTAATGTAAATATGACTGCTCTTCTTAAATTTCTTCCCAACACAATAACCCTTCCCCCATAGAGGTGTGCTCCTGGGAAGCCTCCCGGGACAGCCCTCCTTTTTAAAGTGGTCAGTAACAAGGTGGCGATGGAAAATGTGAATGCAGCTCAGCACAGTTCTCAAAGTGAGGCCTAATTACCGCGCTCCAGAGAGGAACAGGAAAGGTCCACTTAGCCTCTTCTCTCCTTACTCTTCTCTGTGCAATGTGAATCGAGACAAATGAGTCGAAATAAAAAGATGAAAGGATAGAACAGGAACAAAACCACAGACTGCCTTAGTTATCAAAGACGTGATTTCCAATATTCGGAATAACGCATTCGAGTTTCCTTGAGCCAGTGATAGGAGTTCACTAGGAAAACTGACCACTTAGAGTTAAGTCAGGGAAAATGCTTATGTTTGCTCTCACGTGCCGTTGGGTCACCGGTGGAATTAAGTGAAAAGCTGGGCGCCTGGGTGGCTCAGTGGGTTAAAGCCTCTGCTTTCGGCTCAGGTCATGATTCTCAGGGTCCTGGGATCGAGGCCCGCATCGGGCTCCCTGCTCAGTGGGGAGCCTGCTTCCTCCTCTTTCTCTGCCTGCCTCTCTGCCTACTTGTGATCTGATCTCTCTCTCTCTGTCAAATAAATAAATAAAATCTTAAAAAAAAAATAAGTGAAAAGCTAACACTACTGTCTGCACTGTGTAGACACTTTTAAGTGTTGGCGTGGACTCTTTTAACAATATAACCAATACCAATTGGAAACTGTGACTTAAATGGAATAAAGTATTTGATGACAAAGGTGAAGGAATACATTGAAAAAGGTTGTTGTTGTTTTTTGCTTTTCTCTCCCTTACACTAAAAGCAAATATCTTTTCACTTTTTATAGAGGTAAATGAAAGCCTGGACAACTGATATTTAAGCTATAACCAATTAAAGAGTAGTAACTGGCTCTTCAAATTGGTATTTACATATGTAAACTGAGCATTAAAATATCCTTCCTTTACGCAGTTCAAACGGCTACTTTCACATGACTACAAAGGCTGAATGCAGCCTTCACAATAATGAAACAGAAATATCCCATCACAGCAGATGCAAAATCTATCATCATGTCACCCGGGTTCATGCCATTGTTCACACACATCTATCATCAGACACTGATCTGCCTCATGCAATGCTAGCTTAAATTTAACTCTCAGTGGAGATGCATTTCAAAACAAGGTAGACACCCTCTAAATGTTTGACCCTAATTTGTATTAAATAAAGCCTTTTGTACATGCCATACATGTATTGTTCAAAAGCAAAGTCAATACTGTACCTGGTTATTTCTTCTTTAAGCTTACATGGATCTTCAGCATAGAATTTAATACCAAAATACAAAGTATATGGAGGTCCAGCTAAAATAAGAAAGAGAAATTAAATTTCATATTAGAAATTAGTCAAAGTAGAACTGTACTATTATACAATTATTAAAAATTACACTCACCAAAAATACCTGTAAACTATATATTGGATAAAAGGTTAATATCCTAAATATATAAGGAACTCCTACAACTCAATAGCATAAAACAAATGACCCAGTTTAAAAATGGGCAAAGGACTAGAACAGACATTTTTCCAAAAAAGACATATAAATGTGGAACGGACACATGAAAAGATACTCAACATCACTAATCATGAGGGAAATGCAAATCAAAACAATGAGATATCACCTGACACCTTTACAAATGGCTATCAGCAATAAAACAAAAATGTTGGTGAGGATATGGACAAAAAGAGAACCCTTGTATACTATTGCTAGGAACATAAATTGGTTCAGCCATTATGGAAAACAGTACGGAAATCCTCAAAAAATTAAAAATAGAACTACCATATGATCCAGCAATCCTACTACTGGATATTTATCCAAAGGAAATGAGATCAGGGTCTCAAGGCTATATGTTCGTCCCAGCACTAATCACAATAACCAAGATATACAAGCAACCCAAGCATCCATCAGTGAACTAATGGAATATGAAAAAAATATATATATATATATCACATATAACATACAACACATGATAAAATATTATTCAGCCATAAAAAAGAAGGAAATCTTCCCAGTTGAGATGACATGGATGAACCTGGAGAACACTATGCAAAATGAAATAAACTAGATGCACAAAAGACACATAGTGCCTTATCTCACTTATATGTGGAATCTCAAATAGTCACATACATAGATTCAGAGTAGAATGGTGGTTGCCAGGGGAAGTGGGAGGAGAAATGAGATGTTGGTCAAAGGTTACAAAGTGTCAGTTATGCAAGATGAATGAGTTCTGAGGATCTAATGTACAGCAGGGACTAGAGTTAATGATACTGTATTGTATACTTGAAATTTGCTAAGAAGATAGATCTTAAATCTTCTCATTCTCCACCTACACACATGCGTGCACAGACACACACACTCTCACACACTCAGCTATGCAGAGGTGATAGATAAGTCATTTAACTTGACAGTGGTGACCTTTTCACACTGTATACATATATTGAAACATCAAATTCTGCATCTTTAATTCATATGATTTTTATATGTTTTATATGCTAAAGGTATCTCAATAAAGTTTTTGGTTGCTGTTTTTAAAGGATTTATTTATTTATTTATTTATTTATTTGAGAGAGAGAGAGAGAGAGATCATGTGGGGGGGAGGGGCAGGGGGAGAAGGAGAAAGAACCTCAAGCAGATTCATGCTGAGTGTGGAACACATGATGACCCCAAGATCATGACCTAAGCTGAAACCAAGAGTTTGACGTTTAACCACCTGTACCACTCAGGCACCCCTTCAAAAAGGTTGTTTAAAAAATTATACCAAGAACTTCTAAACACACAAGAAGATATAAAATAACACATAGGATTGAAAATTTAAAAAAAAAAGAAAGAAAATTTTTTTAACAGTAGGACTTCAATTCTGCAGATTTCTATCTATATAGGTCTATGTGTTCACAAACAGAGGAAAAAAGAGATCAAATATTTCAGAATGTTGCCAGTTCTTAACCCCAGTTAGTGAGACTGTGCACAACTTTTATTTATTGATAATTCTCCCATTTTTCCCATTTTCTACAATATACATGTATTTTTTTCACAATGAAGAAAAATTAATGATAAAACAAATGGTTCTTTTTAAACCACCCACCTATTACTATTGCAAAAAGTACAAAAAATATATCCAACAAAAGCTGATACCAAAATATTGATACTTAAATGCTTAGTAACAGATAAACCATTTAAGTCAACCATGGTACATACATATGGTACCATACCACTGTTTAAATGGGTAGAGGGAGAGGGAGAACTCTATATACTGACTGGGAAAGATCACCAACCAATTCTGGATGGCAGAGATCCGATCCCTTTTGTGAAAAAGAAAGTTATCTATTAAAATATGTTTTCCCCCACCCCCAGAAGAATACACAAAAAAAATAACTAACACAGCAAACTTTGGGGAAAAAAATTGGAAACTTTTCCCCCCAGCTTTAATGAGGTATAACTGATGAATTACATTGTAATACATTTAAAGTGTGCAATATGATGATTTGGTAAACGTATACAGTATGAAAGGATTCCCCTTATCCAGTTAATTAACACATTTATCCCTCCCACATTTTACTTTGTGTGTGTGTGAGAACATTTAAATTCTACTCTTAGCAAAACTGGTAATTTTCTTTCTACATATCTCTCTCACCTTTTTAAGAAAAAAAAATCATCAACCATCCTATGTGGTAGGATTATAAGCAATATTTGTATAGCTCCTAAACTTTTCTAAGAATGTGCTCTCGTATATGTAAGAAGATATTTCTCATCTCAGTCATTTACTACATATAGAAAAATAATGCACACAAATACCAAATATATATATGAAACAAAGCCTGGAATTGTACTTACATGGGGAAACCTAAAATATAATTAAACATTCATATTGTGCAAGAGAACACAAGCCCCTTGGGTGCCAACCACATCATATTATATTCTTACTAGAAATATTTCTATTTCAGAGGGTATGAATCTAACTTCTACTGCTGCCAAAACTTTTGTGCAGTGTGGTGACTAGATCTTATATTAAGCCTGTTTTAAAATGGATTTCTTACCTGGTATATTAATCAGTGGTCATAATTTCTAATTTTTTCTTCAACAAAAGCTCTCCCACATACACAAAAGATGTGAAGTATACACCTCAGTTAAAATATATCCACTCACATATTGTGATCCCAAGTCTCTGATAGTGTATAACTGACACAAAGTAACCCTCATCTTCCTATTTTCATTTTCACCGAGTAAAAAAAGTGACGAGTTTAGAAACTGGGGAAAGCAAATTAAGTTGAACAGGTCATAAAGCTATAATGCATTTTTAATACACAAACTACAGTATAATTTATTGTTATTATGAAACACACATGCTAGGTCTGTAGAACCTCGAAGCCCTGTTCCTGGCATACAGAAGACAAGTGACACCAGGGCCCTGCTCCTCTCCCCTCATCTGTGCCTCTCTGGACAAGGCATTCCTTAAGCTAGAACTTTTTTAAAAACTGAATTTCAACGAACTTTGTTATAACTTATCATTAGAATTGATTCCATATGTTTGATTTCTATTAATCAGGGTGTTTATATTTCTGACAAATACACCTTCAGCCCTGAACATAGATGTCAGGGAGGCACAGACTATTAAATATTTAGAAGAGCCAGGAAGTCCACGGTCCGCTGATCTATCTCTGTCAATCAAGCTCTGTGCTGTTGAGCAGATGGGTCCTCCTGTGCCCACAGGCCACGGGGGCTGGGATCTAGGGGCTGGGAGGGGCACATGCTGTGGGGACAGTGCACAAAGGGAAGAAGGCCTTGTCCAGATTCCAGAGTTGCTTTTATTCTCTGCAATGTGACAGATCACGCCCTATTGACCAAGCCTAGCCATTCAATTGTGTTCAGTGATGGGAATTAAGCAGAAGTAATTCAGTTTGGGCAAATTTCCTTAAACGACTTTTGGCCCAAATCAGCCCTCTATTTCTCACTTGTATATTAAATGGCTTGTGTCCTAAATACAAGGCATCACTACCACTTGACTACACTTAATAATGTATAAAAATATTTCATAAACATGGGATTCTGAACAACCACCTGGTAACATATAAAAGGCAGGTGAATCTTCAAGGAGGGAAGCAATTTGCTTAAGATCACAAGGCTGAGCACCAAGTTTGCTAATACCTAGAGTTCAGGGCTTTCTGGTCACTCTTTCATAGAGCCTCTCAGAAAAGAATTATAATACCTTTAGCATAAGCAAATACTTTCATCGACATCACTGTTTTATAAGTCAATGTAAGGTTATGGAAATGGACATTTTGGAGCAAGGATATGCCTGATCAGATATTTTTTGGCTTCCTGTTCTAAGACTGACTATAAATAAGTATCAGGTGCTGATGAAGAACATTCCTAAATTATTATCTTGAATCCATGTCTTTCAACAGAATCTACCTTTAATAAGTTAATATTGTTTCACTTTAGCAAAAAAAAAAATACAGAAGCCAAAAACCAGAAATCCTCTAATACACCTTTTGTAAGGACCGATTTCAAGGCCTTTTAATGATAGTAAGTCTTCCATGAGCTCAAAGAGAAATGAATTAAGACCCACCTAAAATAAAATAAAAATCCTGTGAGTTTGTTTTAAAATAATCATTTCTGACATTTTTCTAATTTTTAAACTGGTATTTTTTTAACTACTTCATTCAAATGGCTAAGACAGACTTATTGTATTTATTACTACACCTGAATTTGTGGGAAAAGTACAAATTTCTAGATCCTGAAAGACGATACTTTTTAAATTGGAACTCCTACCATTTATATGTAGATACCTCACAGAAGTTACCTGCATTCACACCTAATTCCACGCATCTTCATCCCTCCCCCTGTGGCCTTTAGTAGGCAGTTTGCTCACTCAGGAAGAGTAGAAACACAGAAGTACTAGAAGTCAGAAGACCAGGGCTCTGGTCATCCCTCTGCTACCAACTAGCTTCTCAGCCAGGGCAAGTCATGAACCCCTTATGAATTAGGACTTACTTCTGTGTAGGCTGAGTAGACGCAATTTGGTGATATCTAAGGTATATTTTTTGAGGATTCTTTCTCACTCCCACAGGCCAGCTACAAGCCTGTTTGTGACACTGTCACCCAGTCTTATCCAGAAGGCTGGCCGCCTAGCAGCTATGTTTATATAACCCTGAAGAAGCCCAGACACTGCTGAGTAGACTGAGGTGAGCCACTGACTCTCGCTGGGTTGGTCAGATGCACCCTCCCGTAAAATAGAATTGGGCCTCCCGTTCAGAGACCGCCAGTCAACCTCTGCTTGTGGCTAGAAGTTTCCCCACAGACATGGATAAACAGAGAGAAACAAAAATGATGTTGACGTTCAGAGAAACAAGACGTGCTGAGTTCCTGCCAGTTTTGCGGTTCCTCGTTTCTAGTTGTACAGATACATTCCTGCCCAGGGAGTTTGTGAAGTGACTGATTTTACCATAGGGAATAAGCGGATAAATATGTGAAGTGCAGAGTCAGAATGGGGGTAATAAAGGTCCGAAGAATCTACTATATCTTATCAGAAATAATTTTCACAGTAAAGCAAAATGGTTTAATGAGTACAGAGTTTCACTTTGGGATAATGAAAAAATTCTGGAGATAGTGGTAATGGTTGCACAATGAATGTATTTAATACCACTCAAAAATGATTAACATGGTAAATTTTGTGTTATATATTTTATCATGTTTTTAAAAAGATAATTTTAAAAAATGACTGCGTACTTAAGGGCTGTGGGCACATGCAATGCATGCATATACTTCTATAAATAAAAACCTGGGTTATGGAAATTGATGTTGTAGAATATAACCTTAATTATACTCGGTTACAGGTATTCACCCTAAAGATACAAATGTAATGATCCAAAGGGGCACATGCACTCAGATGTTGATAGCAACAATGTCCACAATAGACAAACTATGGAAAGAACCTGGATGTCCATCAGCAGATGAATGGATAAAGAAGATGTTGTATATATACAAAATGGAATACTATGCAGCCACAAAAAGAAACAAAATCTTGCCGTTTGCAATGATGTGGATGGAACTAGAAGGTATTGTGTTAAGTGAAATAAGTCAATCAGAGAAAGACAATTATATGACCTCTCTGATATGAGGAATTTGAGGGGCAGGGCGGGGGTCATGGGGGATAGGGAGGGAAAAAAATGAAACAAGATGGGATCGGGAAGGAGACAAACCATAAGAGACTCTTAATCTCATGAAACAAACTGAGGGTTACTGGGTGGTGGGGGTAGGGATAAGGTGGCTGGATTATGGACATTGGGGTGGGTATGTGCTATGGTGAGTGCTGTGAAATGTGTAAGCCTGATGATTCACAGACCTATACCTGGGGCAAATAATACATTATATGTAATAAAAGAATTATACTCAGTTACCTAGTGAGATTCATATTTGTAAAACCAAAAGGGATCCCCTAAAAATAGATAGGTCCTTTCTGAAGCCATAGAAATCTTTTAGGACACAAGGGCACTCCTTATTACTAGCCCAGCAAATAATAGTGTGAATCACAAAACCATCCTTTAACCCAAGAAACTCAAGCTCTTTAGAAGGTCAGACGTCTACCTTTTTTTTTCAAATCAATGCCTCTCTGCCTTTTCTTTTTAAGGTGAAATTTTAAAGACAAGAAAATTTTTAAAATTACTGAGAAGTCAAAGGCAGGCAAACCCCAAGCAAAATTTAATATTAAAGTCCACTACTTACAGTCTTTATTAACTAAAATTTAACCACAGTTTAGAGGAAAAGTCTGGCAATGCACAAACACCCATTTCCCTATTCTGGTACTTGAGTACTAGTATTCATCCTTGTAGTACTAAAGCGTATTTCTGCACCCAACTCATCATGGACATATCATTTTCAAGGCACCCTTTAACAAAATTAACATTAAATACCTACTGTTGATCAGTTCTTTGTGTTCAGCAAGGGTTTTTGCAGGATCCAGCCAATACTGTGAGGGGGGAAAAAGGGGGTAATTATAGAAATTAGTTGTTTTTCATTGACTTTCAGGTCAAGAATATTTGCAAAGTGTTATTTTTAATGACATTTAAATAATAAATATTTATCACATATACACAAAAAATATATGTAAGAGCTTTCTGCAGCTAGAACACTAAAAGAAAAATGATGGTGATATTCAGAAGCAGAGAAGAGCAACAGTTATTGTGGGTTCTTGGTGAAGCTGTCATACTGATTGTAAGGTCAGTAATATCAAGATGCTGATGATCAAGAAAATGGCTATACAGAATTCTCCCCACATCTCTTTCCAAAGTTCCCATCACAAGTGCCCTATGGCCATTTCTCTTCCTCAACGTTCTCATCCTCTTCACTTCCTGTCCTATCCCATACAGGTAGCACCGCTAGACATGAGGAAGAAAGCAAATTAAATCAAATCCTCCTTAAGTATCCAGGAAAAGCAACTCGGCGCAGTGGCTGAGGGTCAGCGTCCCAGAGCAGACCCAGTAGGATTCAGTCCTGGCTCTTCCCTCAGCATCACCACGGAACTTGGAACAAGTTACTGGACTTCTCCAAACCTTCCTCATAGGCTTACTATGTGGATTGATATGTTAATTCCTGCAAAGTCTTTAGAACTGTCCCTGGTTCATACTACATATGCATGTTAGTGATCATTATTATTAAAGTATAAGAGTCATTCTTTTTTTTTTTTAATTTATTTGACACAGAGAGAGATTATAAGTAGGCAGAGAGGCAGGCAGAGAGAGGAGGAAGCAGGCTCCCTGCTGAGCAGAGAGCCTGATGCCGGACTTGATCCCAGGACCCTGGGATCATGACCTGAGCCGAAGGCAGAGGCTTTAACCCACTGAGCCACCCAGGTGCCCTAAGAGTCATTCTTATTAAACATCTTTAGCCAGTCTAAGGTACTTGCTTATTAAATCAAGTTAATCTCTAAGGAACAGAACGTCAGACAATAATGGGAGAATTTTTAGCCCTGGGGAGATCCCTTCCTTTACATCTTACCTCTGTGAAATAAAACCATACACACACACACACACACACACACACACACACACACACACACACACACACCAAGGAACAATAATCCTTCAGCCCTGTTCCTCCGTCTGGGGGAAGAGCAAGGGAGAAACAATGAAGCACAGAGGGGGTGCACTGGGGATTCCACATAAGAGCACAGTGGAAGGGATTCCAGTGCCTTGTGGGTCAAGGGCTGGAGATCTGAAGGGCCAAAATTACCAGTTTCCATTTTCACATATTCCTTAATGAAGAAGGGGCAATTCACACAGCAGAGAGTAGGAGCTGGCCACCTTGAGCCACTTTATTGTCAGCCCCCTTGTGTTTGCTATGGTGAAAACATTCACACTTCCCCGAGACCTCTGGGTGACGAACCAAAGGTGGAGAAAGAGTCCAAGAGAATCTTCCTGCCCAGTTCCCCTTTCCCTGCCCCCTCACTGCGGGCAGAAGTACTTGGTCAGTTGTACAACAGCAGTGAGTATACAGTGTAATTATAATACTTCACAATCCCCGTACTGCTTATTCTTAATTATATAACAATTATTCACACTAAACATAAATCAGTCATATTATAAGATTTTGTTACATTACTGAACTCTCCCTGTATACATCATTTTTGTTATTTGCCATTCATACAGCAATTTCCATTTTTCAACTTTTTATAAAAGTAAAGTATCTGGTATATATAAGTGTAGCAACTTATAATGCAATGTTCACTATTTTGGTTCTTATCATTTCTCATTTTTTAAAGGTACAGAATCACTCACTTTTAAAATAAAGGTATTCAAACGAGAGGCTTTAATCTGTGAAGTGCTTTCAGAGCCCACAGTGATTGAGGATGTGGTTCTAGTGTGAAAATAATGGGCCCTGGAGGTTGGGGGGGCTGGATGCTTAGTCAGTTAAGCAGCTGCCTTCAGCTCAGTTCATGATCCCAGGGTCCTGGGCTCTCTGCTCACTGGGGAGCCTGCTTCTCCCTCTGCCTGCTGTTCCCCCTGCATGTGTTCTCTCTCTTTCTCTCCTTGACAAATAAATAAAATCTTAAAAAACAATAAAAGTAAAAAAAAATAAATAACTGATCTGAGGGAAACACTAATTCATCCAAATAGAGTAAAATCAATCCAAATGTTAAACTGTGTGTTGGACACAGAACACACCTTTTTCCTTTAAGTATATAAAGCAATGGATGCTTCCCATGACATGGAAACAGGTGGATGGAATGTGTCTTGCCATTTATGTTCAGTAAAAAGGTCTGACTATTCCTGGATTTTTCCAAAAAGGATAAAACAAGGAAAAACACACACAAATAACCATAAACACTTGCATTAGGTTTCTATTGCTTCCCATTTATTATCTCCCAAGTTCTGGGAGATCAGTTGGTTTCTTGGCTCCAAGGCTAAAAGCAAGGTGTCAGCCAGCTGAGGGTCTGGAGAGTTACTGGCCATTAGAGGCTCTTCCAGAGGTCAAGGCTAACACATGGTATTAGGCCTTCATTTCAGCCCTTACATCACACACATCAAGCCTCACTCAGTGCTTGGGACAGGAAAGAAGGGTATTGATCTCAGGGTCGTGAGTTCAAGCCCCATGCTGGTCTCCACACTGGATGTGGAGCCTACTTAGGAAATAAATAAATAAACAAACACCGGGAAGCTTTTAACTAAATGGAATAAAGACTAGTTAACACGGGGGAAATTTCCTATTAACGATATTCCATATAATTTTAAAATAAATCTCTTTCCTTGAGAGCAATCAGATTTGTGCAGTGAAAAAATATAATAAAGATTCTGAGGTGAGTTAGAAATTACAACTCTGCAGCCAAAGAGGGAGTCAAGATCGTCAAAGGCTGTTCAATCAGCTCAGGGCACATTAGATATGCGAGGCATCAATCCAGTGCTCGCTGCGCACAAATCTCATTTGATCCAAATGGAAACCAGGGGTTACAGAGGTCAGACAATGATAAATGTCCCAGAACATAAATAATAAACATGAGCCACCAGGTTTCATAAGCTTCCATCTTAAAATGTAAAACCCACTTACACTCCACCAAGGGAAAGAAATAACCTTGGAACCAAGCAGCCATACTATGATGGCCCTTGTCACCGCTCATTATCAACAAGCAATCAAACATAGCACATGTGCGATCACCACGAAACACATCAGGCAGCTACCCCACAACCAAAAAGTAAAAAGGGCACAAAAAGTTCACCAATGAACACAATACCCCAGTTTTTCAAAATTATTTATTTATTTGAGAGAGCAAGAGAGAGAGAGATCACACAAGCAGAGGGAGGGCCAGGGGGGAGAAGCAGACTCCCTGCTGGGCAGGGAGCCCCACACGGCAGAGCTCGATCCCGGGGTCCTGGGATCCTTACCTGAGCCAAAGGCAGACGCTGAACCTGCTGAGCCACTCAGGTGTCCCGACACAAGACTCCAGTTTTAAGGCCTACATCGAGAATGTATCTAGGCTCTAAACCGGGATACCATTCATTCAACATTTATGGAATACACACTGTATAGGTTCCTTCTATGTCCTGTAAGACCCTGTCCGGGGCATGTGAGGAAACAAAGACCCAGCCCTGAGGCACTCACAGCTTAGCAGGAGACACAGGCATAGAATTGCAACACAATATGCTAAGTGAGAGAATAATGTGTATGAGATGAATACATATGAGATAATAAAATGATGGACTGAAAACATTAGCTTTGCAGGGTGAGTGCAGGAAGGAATCTCTGAACAGAGAAACTTCGAACAGTGGTCCATGACTAAAAAACTTTTCCAAAACACAGAAACAGAGAACAGAGCCTTAAATTCTTATGAAGATGACGTCTATCAACTCCACAGCTCATAAAGCAACTGCATTTTTAAAATTTAAAAGCATTTTTAAGTGACAACACAGAACGTAATACTCCAAGTCCTTTATAGATGAGTACTACATTGGAATCACCGCTGCCCAATACCTGACATTCAGCTAAGAAATCATGTTCATAGAGGACTTCCAGAAAGAGGAAAGGTCCATTCAGTCTTTTCACCTGCCCTGGATGGGGGGAGAGGGAGCTGTGGAGAGCAGAGCCCTGCCCATTATAGTGCTGGGCTACAGAATGGCTTTTCTGAACTGCACTTTG
Organism: Ailurus styani; assembly: GCA_002007465.1. Lineage (NCBI taxonomy): Eukaryota > Metazoa > Chordata > Mammalia > Carnivora > Ailuridae > Ailurus > Ailurus styani. The sequence continues at coordinate 233,165 of LNAC01000357.1, forward strand.
GTATGAAGCCATCTTGCCTACCTGGACGGTCACAAGGAGAGACAGGCTCATCTCTCTCATTCTGTCTCAACATTCAAGCAGTTCATTCTCTAGAAAAGTCTACCACAGGGGCACCTGGGTGGCTCAGTGGGTTAAAGCCTCTGCCTTCGGCTTGGGTCATGATCTCGGGGTCCTGGGATCGAGCCCCGCGTCGGGCTCTCTGCTCTGCAGGGAGCCTGCTTCCTCCTCTCTCTCTGCCTGCCTCTCTGCCTACTTGTGATCTCTCTCTCTGTCGAATAAATAAAATCTTTAAAAAAAAAAGAAAGAAAGAAAAGTCTATCACATTCCCCCCTATATTTCCCCTACCCTGCTATTTCAAACTTTATATGCTGTAATTTGTAAAACCGCACAAGCTAGATTAGATCCTTTTTGTAAGATGATAACAATTAACCAAAATGGAGCCCACTTTCTCTTCCTGATTTATACTGACAGCTTCCTAACACAGGAGAATGTGAACAGACTATAACCCAAGACCCAATCACTAAGAAATCAAGACAGTAGCCCTCCTTGGCTCTGGTCCTTTGCCAGGGTACAAGAGGCAAGCAGTTAGGTGTCCTTACCTCTTCGGTCCTGTCGCTCTTAATAAAAGCACTTACAGAACCTGGGCAGAACTGACAGACAGGCACAAGTTCCTTCTTACTCCCTGACAGTCTTGGCTAAATGCTCTTGAGCGTCTTTCAGCCACCTTGGCTGATAATGTCTCAATTTCATCAATTTCCTAGGTAACAGGCTCAGAATTAGATTTTAAAACTCTAACACTGTCCAGTAAATCAATATCCTAACCTTCAAAAGATATATATTAAATTTACTGTGCAACCTTTCATTTGACAACTGTTCTTTTGGAGTGTCCTAGAGTTCTAACGGTACAATAAGCCCTCCAAATTTTTAGATAAAGCAAGGACAGCATAAAGTCATAAAAGCTTTGCTGTATCTTATTTCACACTGGCTGGAAGGTTGATTCTCCTTTGGAGAATTTAAGTATACTACAATGATATTTAATAATGTTTCCTGGAGATCAAAAAAAAGGCTTTAAAAGCACACATAGTTTTTGTCAGTATAAAAAAGCTATCTCTTGATTGAAGGGAGTAGTATAAAGAGACTTGATCATCCAGAGGGAACAACAGAGCCACAGACATCTAAAAAAAAAAAAAAGATACTATAGTTCATTCCTCGGGAGTTCTAGGATTCAACATAATTTGCACATATGTTCCAAGAAATTCAGGACTGTGGTGAGAGTTATTTGTGGTTTTGTCAATGCCTCCGCAGACAGATCCCATGACCTCTAAGCAACATTAACAGGACATGTGTTTAATTTGCTCCTTGGTATGAATCACAGAAGCTTTAAATCCTCAGGTAAAACCACCGTAACAGAGCTAACACACAGCAGGAACAAAAACAAGGGCCCGTCATTGGACAATCTACAAGGTGGTGCAGGGAGGGTGGGTTATAACTGGGCTTCACTTTTCAATTAAAGTAGATTCCAGTGTACCACTGTTGGATCATCTGGGTCTGCATGAAGTGACACTGGCCCCAGTGACCAGTCCTCGGTTCTCATCCATGGACCCTGACACCAATCTAAGAGTTATAGAAATAATGATTAAAAAAAAAAAAGGAATGAAAAAACAACAGTAATAGCCAACAGTTATTAAATGCTTACTATGTGCCGAGCACCACTGAAGACTTTGCATATATTTACTCATTTAATCCTCTGAATAACTCTATGAAGTAGGAACTACTGCAATTGCCATTTTGCAAATAAGGAAACTGAAACTCTGAGTATTAAACAAGTTGCCCAGAAGTACAGAACAGAAGATCCAAGGAACTGAACCCCCTTCCATGTTAACCTCTGGTCAAACCACTCTCTCTGATGGGTTGTCTAGATACAAATGTATAACCTCAGTTTCAAGATTCTAACCCTCAACTACCAACTCCTCTTTTCTCAGTTCACTCCCTCTACAATTCCCATTCCTCCAGGACACAAAATTCAGTGATCAAATTCAGTGACCAGCTTTTCACAGTCCCTCCTTCCCGCACCCACCCAGGCTCCCACTTCCCTCACTATCCACTGTAGCTGTCACTTTTCATCTTCCTCCTTTCTTTGGTGCAATCTTCCCTCCAGAAGAGCCACCGGAAAAAACCCCCACAACTCTCTGCCTTCTCCATGCAGGTCAGAAGTGGAGACCCAGAGTGCACCATTTTACATGGGCTCATTTTAAATTCATCACCAATAACCCAAAGGGATCGAGAATCCTACCACATTTTTTTCTTTCACTTGCCTAGGTAACTCCTTCCCACTTTCTCCTCCACTCTTGTCACTTTAGGTTGATGACCATGCTTATTTCATGGAGACCTGAAGCAACAGAAGATGATATGCGTGTCTTATGACCTCTGCTAAACCTGCCTGCCTCTGTGCCACATCCTGTCTTCTATGAATGTGGATGAGGGGTCCCAGCTCCAATAAATCCCATCTCTTCTCATTGACTCAGGAACACGTTTCCAGCAACTTTATGCTATCTATCCAGAATGAAAGTTTCCCTTTCTACAGAATCATTCCTAGCACACTACATGCCTTTATTTCTCCTGTAATTAAAAACAGACAAAAAACACTGTCTTTTTGACCCCTGTATCTGCCCATTTCACTTCTGTACTTTAAATCTCAGTTATTCTGCACTACAGTGCAGAAAACAGTTATTCTGCACTATGTTTGCTCTTTCCCCTCTTGAACCTACTTTAGAACACACTCCACCACCTACTGCTAAATCTACTGAGGGATGCAGAGTCTTCACCCACTTTCTTCAAATGCATTGGTCATGTGGTTTCTAGGACACTTGTCCCTCTGGCTTCTCTTCTGACCTTACGTTCCACACACACCTTCACAATGTCCTTTGCTGGTTGCTCATTATCTCCGGCAGCAGGAGAAAGGCTAGATGGCCCCAGGCTCATACCTTACTTACATCAAGGCTCATGGGTGGCTTTAAATTCCATCAAAGTGGGCGCCTGGGTGGCTCAGTGGGTTAAAGCCGCTGCCTTCGGCTCAGGTCATGATNCGCCCCAGGCTCATACCTTACTTACATCAAGGCTCATGGGTGGCTTTAAATTCCATCGAAGTGGGCGCCTGGGTGGCTCAGTGGGTTAAAGCCGCTGCCTTCGACTCAGGTCATGATCCCAGGGTCCTGGGATCGAGGCCCACATCGGGCTCTCTGCTCAGCAGGGAGCCTGCTTCCTCCTCTCTCCTCTCTCTCTGCCTGCCTCTCTGCCNTCTGTGTCAAATAAATAAATAAAATCTTTAAAAAAAAAAAATTCCATCGAAGTACTGACAACTCCCCATGCGTGGCCAGACCACAACTGTCCCCTGAATCCAGCTGCCTACCTGATACCTCCACTTAAATGTCCACTAGAATCTCAAACTTTACATGCCCAGAAGGGAAATGAGGCTCCACTCCCTCCTAGAAAAACCTGTTCTCCTGCAGTCTCCCACATCTCTGTGCATGATGCAACACTCTTCCATTGGCTCCAGTCAAAACCTCTTTAGCATCTATCTCTTTGATCCATCTGCAAATTCTGTAGGCTCTATGTTGAAAATAAACAGAATCAGGTAAATTTTCACCACTCCCAGATCCAAGTGGTCACTGAAGTTTACCTGGAAATCTTAAACAATTCCTTTAATGGTATCACTCCATCTGCCTTAACACTGAAAGGAATTCTTTTAAAACATAGATCAGATCACTTTATGCTTCTGTTCAACATCCTCCAGTCGCTTCTCTTCTCACTCAAAGTAAAACCCCAAGTCCTTATGATGGTCACTAAGGCCCTGCAGGATCTGTCCTCATTCCCTTCACTCTCCACTTGTGTTTTTGGATGAGGCAGCAGGAAGGACCTTAGGAGAGTGTGAACAAAAGCCTCAGGGCCCTCAAGGAGGATTCAGGTAGGACCTAAAGGAAACCAAAGAGAAAGCTGTTGGAAGCAGGAAGAAAGAGGACCTTACTCACCAAGGCAGAGAGTTTAGCAATGTTGTTGCTTGTGGCAACATGGAAAATAAAAGATGTCCCTAATGAGTTGGAGGATCCAGATGAGAAGATGTATACAGGCTGATTGTTCAAAGGGCCGACTGGCTTCTTTTGCTGCCTCCAGTGAAATCCAAGAGCAGAGAGATAAGATGAAAAGGAACTGTTAAATATAAAGAAGCCAGGACTTAACTGGGTTTGAATATAAAATTCTCTCCTCTCTCTTCCCTAAATGTATCAAAAGGCAAACAGTGCTAAAATTAAGAAATGGCTTCTGGGTGAAGACTAATCCAGAGTGCTGTCAGGAAACCATGGATGTAACCGTAAAGTTTTATTAAGTCCTCAGAAAGATCAAAAACGATCCTTTCGAACTACCAAAAGGTCCTCTAAGAATCTTAAGGACACCTGTCTCCAAAAGCCTCACAAGGAATTTAAAGTACAGAAGAACTTATTTCAAAGCAGTTTGTGGGTGTTGCCTTTGTCTAATAGAGCTGATTATAAATTGATTCATAAGAAATCCACAATGTTTTTTAAAAGAATTAAATCAGCTTGGGCTAAAAGGGACAGAGACACTACATGATGGAAGCAGGCCTTTAGATCCCCAATCGTCTTCGGGCGAAAGCAGGCTGAGGACACTACACAGCTGCTAACACATGCTACTTTTTATGGAAAGGGAAGGAAAACTCAAGAGAACAGAACTAAAAGCCCAGCCAAGCCAATCATCACAGTGAACACTCCTGGGCAGTAAGACCAAGATCTAATTAAAGAAATGGCTACATGTGTCTGGCTGCATCTCGGAACTGTTACACGGACAGGTGACTGCTATGTGCCTGTTCCCCACCCCGCATTTTATTTTATTTTATTTTTAAGATTTTATTTATTTATTTGACACAGCGAGAGAGATTACAAGTAGGCAGAGAGGCAGGCAGAGAGAGAGAGGAGGAAGCAGGCTCCCCGCTGAGGAGAAAGCCCGATGCGGGCCTCGATCCCAGGACGCTGAGATCATGACCTGAGCCGAAAGCAGAGGCTTTAACCCCCTAAGCCACCCAGGCGCCCCCCCCACCCCGNAAGCCAACCAGGCGCCCCCCCACCCCGCATTTTAAATGGAAGTGTCTCTACCAGTTATCCTACCCTATGTGTTGAATAGTAGTGAAAGAGAGGAGTGGTTTTATCTTTCTTACCCCTTTAATTCACAGGTCTTCAGATCAAGAGGAACCATACTCAAGGGGTTGAACTAAAAGAACGGTACCAGAGTCTGATTTGAAGAGAACATGGACTTCTGTATGACCTCCAAGGTCACAATAAATGAGATCTGGGGAGACCAGGAGAGGACAGGTGCATTTTACATGTAGGAAGAACAGAAATAACTTTTAGCCAGAAGATAGACTCCTGTTTTGTTCTTTTTTAAAGATTTTATTTATTTATTTGACACAGAGAGAGAGAGAGAGAGAGATCAGATCACAAGTAGGCAGAGAGGCAGGCAGAGAGAGAGGGGGAAGCAGGCTCCCTGCTGAGCAGAGACCCGATGCCGGACTTGATCCCAGGACCCTGGGATCATGACCTGAGCCGAAGGCAGAGGCTTAACCCACTGAGCCACCCAGGTGCCCGATAGACTCCTGTTTTAAAACCTCTCTGCAAATTGGTTGACACTCTTCCCATCAAATGGTATAATCTCCTCTCTCTTCCTTTCCAATTTCCCAAAATGAAAACAAACAAGGTCTTAGGGGTGACAGAGCCCATGAGTAAAGTGCTAAATCCTGTGAGTGGACTCTAAGACATCAACTTTGGGCAGCTCAGGAGTCATTCTTCTTTAGTCATTTTCATCTACATTTCAGATAACTGAAGTTGCTACCCACCGATTTCTAATGTCTGGATAAGTGAGGCATCACTGTTCAGACCATGGGATCATTTCATCTTGAAACAAAATCTTAAATCTGACATACTCCAAAAGTGTAGTAATTAAAGTACACAGGTGGTTAAAAGCTAGGCTTTGCCTGAACTCTGTTCTAGTAACTGAACACAAACACAGCTTTAAGTAACCATGTTCTTTGGCACAGAGGACCCAAGCCAGCCCCATGGGTGACGAAGTAAGTAGGATCTGGGGCCCGTGCTCAGCACCATACATGCGCGTGCCCAACTCCAGTGTTCAAATTACAGTGAGCACGGCTGCACATGGCAGCCTTGCCCCCTTCCTTCTGCATTTATAGTCTATTTCTCCCTAATGACCTCAAAAACCCTAAAGTCTTATGACTTTAAAAACCTAGAGATTCCTAAATGTGATGCTAGCCTCTCAGGAACCCTAATTACTCACCTGACATCTCTAAATGGGTGTCCACTGAGCATCTTAAGTTTTATCTACCCAAAATAAAACTACTGGCTCCCTTCACCCACCTACCCCCAATAAAACAAAACAAACAAAACACCCAGTTCCTTAATCTCATATCCTATCTTCCCAGCGTAAAACTCCCAACAGAAAGCCATCTATGTAGCTTACCCCAGGCTGCAGGTGGACCCTACCATTCCCACTTCATCACTCTCTTTCTCGCTACAATCTAGCACCAGTGGTCTTCCTTCAGTTCTGGAACACCTCCTATTTTTTGTCCTGTCCTTAGGGCCGCTATCCAGCTGGCTCCTTCTGCCCGCCTTCTTGCCATTCAAGATGCTCTTTCCGACTACCCAATGGAAGTAGCTTCCTCATTCTGGCACATCACCTTCTCCAAAGTACTCATCACTACCTGATATTTGTTTGTTCTTGTTATTGCTGTTGTTTTGGGGATTTTTATTTATTTACTTGAGACAGAGAGAGAGCATGTGAGAGCAGCGGGTAGGGGTGGGGCAAAGGGAGAGGGAGAATCAAACTCCCTGTTGAGCAGGAAGCTGGATGTGGGGCTCGATCCCAGGACCCCAGGATCATGACCCAAGCCAAAGGCACACGCTTAACCTCTACCCAGGTGCCCCACTACCTGATATTTGAACACATATGTATGGTCTATGTCTCCCCTGGAATATCAATTCCTTGAGACTGAGGCTCTTGTCTCATGCTGATCACTGTACCCTAGTTCCTGAGACACAGTGATCACCCTGTAAATATTTGCTGCATGACTGAAATGGAGATGAGAAATAGCAAATATTCTTCTTTCCTCATAGTCCTGAGTCAGGGGTGCTGACGAGAATAAGGATATAACACTAAAGAATTTTAAACAAGAAATTCCCTCAATAAAAATTCTCTTTAAAATACCCTACAAACCCCCAAATTGATACATGTCTTTTCTTTTTATTTCTTTTTTCTTTCTTTTTTTTTTTGAGAGAGCATGTGAGAAGGAGGAGCAGCAAAGGGAGATGGAGAGAGAGAGAAAATCTTAAGCAGGCTCCATACCCAGAGTACAGCCCAACAGAGGGCTCGATCTCATGATCATGAGAACATGAGATCATGAGATCATGAGCTGAGCTGAAATCAAAAGTCAGACCAACCAAGTGAGCCACCCAGGCACCCCCTGATGTTTATATTATAAGAAAAAAAATTAAGCTTCTATATATCATTAGCTTTTAAAGGGTCTATCTTTATTAACTCAAAAAAAGCAACTTTCACAGCAAAATTCACAGTCCAAAAGGGAAAGTGGGTATGTCTTGCCTTCTGCCTGTCCCAAAAGCATCTGCCCGACTTTGCACAAGTCCTGGGCACCTCTTTTACTAGACTCAGTCACACAAAAGACAGACAACATAGTTACCTTAGCTTTGAGAGCATGCAATAGATTTGAAACTTCACAAAATTGAAGACAAAATAATAGAAGAATAATACACAAAATACATTTTATCAAGTAGGCTACCACATACCAATCAAATCTTTTTATATTCATGGAAAAAATCCTCTTAAGATTCAGAATAGAGTCAAATCAAGGTCAACTTATCACAGGTTTGTATCAAAACTCTAAATTAAAAAAAAAAACTAGCTTCCAATGATAATCAAGAAAATGTCTAGAATCATTAACTCTAAAACCACTGCTTTCTCATTAGCCAATCAATCAACTGTCTGAAATTCCATTCTGAATAGTTGATTTTGATTTAACTAGGGAGAAGAATAGTCTAACTTAATAAAAGATTTTAGTAAAGAAATCAGCAATATTCCCATCACACACTTACACAACTAAGAAGGTGTGGGTCACAGGAAGCCCGTTTCATTGACGAAACTACTTAGCATATCCACATACTTTATTTTACATATAAGCATATATATGTACATATACATACATGTGTATGTATGTATATACATATATATATATTTTTTTTACACTTTGGTTCCTACCATTTCTGATAGTTTTGTTTTAGCTACTTTGTACCTTTATCATTTTCAACTGTTCCTTCTTGTAATCTATTTTTTGGTAAAAAAAAANTTTTTTTTACACTTTGGTTCCTACCATTTCTGATAGTTTTGTTTTAGCCACTTTGTACCTTTATCATTTTCAACTGTTCCTTCTTGTAATCTATTTTTTGGTAAAAAAAAAAAGGGGGGGGCACTAGGTGCCATTAATGAAGAAAGAACTTTCTATACAAGACAGAATTCAATTCCTCACCTCCCTAAACCTGGGAAACAACAAATTTATGAAAGCTACGGGATAAAATATTTTAGTATACGTGACCCATGGAAGATACATTCATGCCTATTATAATCAACCATCTGAGAAAAGGAAAAAAAAAAGGTAAGAGAATTAAGTTTAAGATGCACCAGGAAGCTGACTCTAGACAAAGCTAGGTCCTTCAAAAGCATTTCTGAAACCATGTCAACATCAACACAGACAACAAAGAAACTGAAGTACAATCAAAGCGNAGGTAAGAAAATTAAGTTTAAGATGCACCAGGAAGCTGACTCTAGACAAAGCTAGGTCCTTCAAAAACATTTCTGAAACCATGTCAACATCAACACAGACAACAAAGAAACTGAAGTACAATCAAAGCGTGCTCTGCTTCTCCCGAGGTGCTACACTGAGGAAAGCAGGACTATACTGAGCAGCTGGCTGGTCTGTAGCCTCACTCTCCCCAATTCCCGGGGTTCTTTCAAGCATGTCAGCTCCTGAATTCTCAGGATGCATCACATGACTGTGCTCGCAAGAGATCAGACCCACTCTAAACAAAAAATAACTCCAGAAAAACATCTCTTCCTTTCTAAATAGAAACTATTCATCAACTAAAAAGAAATAGAAAAATTTGTTTTGTTAAAAATACTATTTATTAGGGGGACACTTTTTAAAATTGTGGGGTCCACAACCATACAGCTCAGTGATATTACCTGAACTCAGATTCTCACCTCTCTACCCCACGACCTACTACTACAGAGTAATATTCTGGATAGCACCCGGCAGCCGCCAGGATGCTACTATCAGCTATCTGTAGTTCCTTAGGATCCCACACATGCCCCACCTAACTGCCTAACATCTCAGTTAACCTTTTATATTTTTTTAAACATTGATGAAATCTGGTTAAAATGAACAATAAAAGTCTTTCACAAAAGCAGCAAGGCAATAAATTCAAAGAACAACAGATCAAGGAGACAGCAGACAGCCAGAGAAAGGCAAGATGGGGAGGTGTTGTCACGGTGTCACGTCCATCTGGCTGGGCCACAGTCTAGGTGAGAGCCCTCTTGTTCACTAATATCACAGATCACTCAGCTGCCAGTGGGAGAAGGTGCTAACAGAGTGAGGCATAAAACATCACCCCTCTTAAGTAGCATCCCATTAAGTGGGGGATATTATTTTTTCAAAAGATTTATTTATTTGAAAGAGAGAGCACACACACACATAACCAGGATGAAGGGCAGAGGGAGAGGGAGAGAAGCCTCAAGCAGACTCCTTACTGAGTGTGGAGCCCAACTAGGGGCTGGATCCCAGGATGCTGAGATCATGAGCTGAGCAGAAATCAAGGAGTTGGATGCTTAACTGACTGGGCCACCCAGGTTCTCCATGTGGGGGTATTACTGAACCGGCAAATCTAATGCAGTATTTGTAATGTGAGACAGGAATAAGCCTAGGTGGTTTCTGCAAAGTAAGGGGAAAACTTTGGGAAGGAAAGCAGGGACATCAGAGACACCTCAACTGAGATGGTAAGGAGGAGCAGGATTTCACCACGTAAAACGAAGAGGGGACGAGCACAAATAGAGTGTTCAGGCAGGGCAAGCAACTCACTCTGCTCTCTGGGACGCATGTGTGGGGAGGGAGCAGCAAGTAGTTCTCATGCCGCTATACCTTACCGGGGCTGTGGTTTAGGGCAGGACTGGGGTGGGGGTGGAGAAAGGAGCCACACTGTAAAAGAAGAAAGCAACCAAGGGCCACATACCTTGTAACCCATTTTAAGAAATTCCGGAATTTTCAGGGCACCTGGGTAGAACAGTTGGTTCAGCGGCCAACTCTTGGTTTTGGCTCTGGTGGTGATCTGAGGTTTGGGAGATAAGCCCCATGACCAGTCCCTCTACCTCTGTCCCTCCCCTGTCAGCCTGTGCTCGCTCGTGCTCTCTAAAATAAATAAATCTTAAAAAAAAAAAATAGAAAAGAAATTCCAGAATTTCCCCTCAGGAATCCGTAAGAAAATTGCAATCCATGGAGGAGAGACATCATTAAAATTGATGTTCTGAAAGGAGACTGCATCTACAGTGGGGCAAACACCACAGGCAGCATGAGCCAAGACAGGAAGACAGGCTGGAATGCTTTTACAACAATGCAAGCTCATGTGCTGCAATCTAGAGATTCTAAAATTAGAGTTCAGAGATGGAGATGGATTCTGGAGAGGTTAAGAAGTGACCATAAACCCTGTTTATTACTGCTGTCCTAGCATAGGTGTCACTGTGGCCCTTTCCAAGTATTCTGGCTTGGGTGGTCAACTACACAGTCACTCTGGAAAGCAGCAGAATGGAAAGGGCCTGGGGACTGGTTAGCCATGAGAGGAGGGAGAGATGAAAGGTATGGATACAGGCACCTCAGGGAATCACCACATGAGGATTTCCCAAAGGGGACACAGGCAACAAGTAGTTGTAAGGAGCTGAATTCCCAGATCCTCAGCTTCCATACACACTCCTTCCTGGGACCGATCTACCTAAGAACAGGCCTAAGACTGAGAAGCCATTCCAGTTGTCCTTTCCATTGCATTCCCTTTGCATAGTCACCCCTTCCCAATTTAATAGAGAAACACACCCACCTCTCACCCATTTCAATCTCTCCATGGCACATTGCCCCAGGGCATGAAAAATCCCAGGAGAAGAAACATGGCAACATTTTTAAATACCAATATTAGCAAAGCTGCCTTTAATAAAGATACTATAAATTATGTCTTTCCCTACACTGTACCTATTTCTTGTAAGGACTAGGTAAGGTGAGAGAAGCATGGTATTTTTGGTCTATAGTTGAGTTGCTTGGTTGTCAGATACGGAGTAGGGGCAGTGGACGAAATGATGATTTTTTTTAACTATCTAGCAACTTCCATCTTCCAACTATTATACATGACTCATGAAGATCCCCATAAGAATAAAACAGTCAAAGCCCTGGAAAGCCTACCTCATCTAAGTGACAAAACACTGTGTCTCATCTGTCTGTCTATCTCAAATAAAATTCAAAAGCAAAATGCTTTTCCAGAACACGTTAACATTTTTATTTAAATTGACAAAGGACAGAAGGCAACTGGTTTGGCTGGGTGGTTTGGCAATGACTAACTTTACCAAAGAATTCAATGTTGGATGTTTTCCATAAACTGAATGAACTAAATCTGCAGCTCCAAGACTCTGATGAAAATATAAAGTACATAATTAGGTAAAGGCATTTTATCAAAAATCTCGCATTGGCAAATGTGCATTAAAATTAACATTTTTAATTTTCCTAATCCTTTCCAACTAAATTGGATGAAATCTGGCACTTCCAAGTTAAAAAAAAATAGCTAACACTCTTTTGATAAATCATGGTAAAGCTTTTTTTAAATACATTTCCCAGGAATTATAAAACTGAATTGCTATAATGATTAACAAATTTTAAGTCAAGTGGTTCTGAATTCATTGCTTTCAACTAAATTGAAAGAGAACCCAATGAGTAGTCTGAGAAATCACAGCTCTCAGGAACATCATGTGATTTCTGGCATGTAAGTCAGGAGTTCAAGGAAATAAAGAAATTGAATAAAATCCCTTTCTTTTCGATCTTCCTTTTGTAGCAGACAGGGTTGCTCAAGTGTACATATCAAAAAACAAAAATAAAAATAAATAAAATTGCTAAGTCCTAGCTCACTCCAGGAATGTATTTTAATCAGATAGGGATACATGGACTAATCAAGAAGAAAAAGCCCCATCTATTTCATTAAGAGAAGCATTTCCAATAAATGTTCACTTTTTATTTTTAGTAATTATTAGAATGCATATTTTTCTTTTAATTATATAATGATAACCATAATAATAAAAACTACTATTATGGCTCAGTAACAATTACAGCAAACTTTAAAAATTTCAATGTGTATGTAAGATATTGTTATGGATAAATATATTTTATTAATAGAAATATAGGAAGAAAATTCTAGGAAGAAAGTGAAATAGAAATCCAGGAGATAAAGGAGATAAAAGGTTAAGGAGATAAAAGGAATAAAGAAAAATTTCTGACTTTTGATGAACAGCTTGTTCACATCTATTTTTTTAAAGGTTGGTGAGTACAAAATTGCTATGCTATATAGATTCATTGGATACACTTAAGAGTAACCTGACATATGAAGCCTTTATTTGTTGGTGCAAGATTCAAGGGCTTTTCCTGCCTCAGTTGTGGAAGCCCATACAGATAAAGGGGTCAGAAACTCAAAGTACTGAGCCCCCTACATGAAGAGAGCAGTTCTGTGGACAGTCCCACAGTCCTGTGATGGACTTGATGGGAATGAGAAATAAACTTTTGTTAAACAAACAAACAAAACAACAACAAAAAACAAAACAAAAAGTAACGTGACAGATTTTTACAATGTCAGTATTTATAACCCCTGAATTTGCATCTATTTAAACGTATGATCAATTTTTATTCTTGACATAAAATTCTCAACACAAGCACATCGGTTTTTGTTGTTGTTGTTTTTAATTCTGGAAAATCACTACTCTCAAGACAATTCTTTTAATAAGAACAAGTCTGGAGGGTGAGTGGTAACTTCAGGTTTGAACGTGTTGCGTTTGCGGCTACCACCTGAGGGACATCCAAGTACAGAGTAAGAGATGACATTTCTGTTACACTTACAACCAGTTTATAGCACTGTCTGTGTGTTTTTTACAGACTCCTTTAATCCTTACTACCACCCTTTGAACTTGGTACTATGAATGTTACCACTTTATAAATGGGGATACTGAGGCACAGAGAAGTTAGGAGACTCACCCAGTGCCACACAGCTCTCCCAAGGAATGAAGTATATATGAATCCAGATAGTCTGGATGAAGAGCCTGTATTCTTTACACAATAAAATGCCTCTTGTGATGTCTGGGTTGGAAATACACATTTGAGGATCATTTGGGCCTTTAGATAGAAATTTAAACCATGGAGTAGATGAGTTTAAGTACAAAAAGTGACATATATTTAATAGCAGGAAAAAGAGGCTCAAGGCTAGGGGTCTCTATGAAGATGCTTCTGGCATTCCACGGCTAGGTCCCTGGACTCCTGAAAAGCCTCCAGCCATAATTTCTCAATTGTAAGGTACCTCTAAGGTAGTTGATGGGACCACTGATGTGTTGGTGTCAGTCCTTGCTGTACTGTTTATGATAATCTTTTTAAAGTCAAAGGCCTACTGAAGAAAACCTTTCTGCTTCTTGATCTTTGCCCTCTATTTCCCCACCAGATGCTGGAAGACATTTCAGATAGTACAAGGTTTTCTCCCTGCAATTTTATTGACATAATTGGCATATAACATTGTATTAGTCTAAGGTGTACAGTATAATGATTTGATACATGTACATATTGTGAAATGATCACAATAAGTCAACAACCATCACCCTAACTTTCTTATGATAAGAACTTTTAAGAGCCACTCCCTTAGCAACTTTCAAATATACAATACAATATTATTAAATATAGTCACCATGCTGTACATTAATCCCCAGAATTCCTAACTGGAAGCTTTTACCTTTTGACCACCTTAACCCATTCCATTCCCCCACACCCCTGGAAACCACCCATCTGTTCTCTGTATCTTTGAGCTTGGTTTTTGTTTCTGGTTTTTGTTTTTATTTTATTTTTTAAAAGATTTCATTTATTTATTTATTTATTTATTTATTTATTTATTTATTTATTTAAGAGAAAGAGGCTGAGGGAGGGGGAGAGGAAAAGAGAAAATCCTCAAGCAGACTCCCTGCTGAGTGTGGAGCCTGAGGTGAGCCTTGATCTTACCACTCTGAGACCATTGAGCTAAAATCAAGTATCAGACGCTTAACTGACTGAGCCACCCAGGTGCCCCTCTGTTTTTTAGATTCCACATGTAAGTAAGATTATACAGTTTTTGCCTTCCTCTATCTTGTTTCACTTGGCATAATGTGCTCAAGGGCCATCCATATTGTCACAAACAGCAGGAGTTCCTTATTTTTACAGCTATATAATATTCCATTTTATATACATATTATATATGTAATCAACATTTTATATACATATATACTATTTATATAGATATATACACTCACATTTTTATCCATTTATCCACTGATAGACACTTGAGTTGTTTCCATGTCTCGACTATAAAAGTTTCAATTTGTAATCATCCAGCATGACCAGCTTCCTGTCTTTCTTTGCACAAACAATTCACATCTTATCAGTCATTATGGGTATTTGTCAGAACATAAAGTTACAGAAAGTAAATTTCACACTGCAAAATACAGTATATCAGGATGCAAGGAAGAACACCATTTATTCATGGCAGAGCCTGCCTGCTGGTGCTCAGTGGATCATTTTTGCTCAGTAATACTCTGAGTATTTAGGGACAGAGGGAAGGATACAAATATATACACAGACTATTTTATATTCTTAATGAAATTATTTCAGAGACAAACAGGACCAGAAGTAGTCATATAAACAGGTGAGCCTGTATCCAGTTAGAGCATTAGAAAATCATTGACAAAATCGTATCAACATTTTTAGGAAGAGGCAAAGATCAAGACTGAATAGGAATAACCAGAAGAAAACCTGACAAGTAGAACACAGGAGAATGTGTTGTTGTAAGAGCAAAATGAAATTTCAAGGAGTGAGTCATTGAGGGTCAATTCAACCCTAAGGTCAAGAAAGATAAGAGTTGAAAGTATTACTTGTATTTAACAATTAGAGACCCTCAGGACAGTTTCAGTGCCTTGATAGGTATCAAAGCTGAACTGTGGGAAGTTTAGGAATGAACAGGATTTGAGAAGTGGAGACAATGAATTTAGACAATGAATTTAGACAATGCTTCCTGGAGGTTAGGTGTGACACTGAGTCAATATGGCAGTAGACAGATGAGTGCCTGGGAGTGGGGAAAGGATGGTTTTTAAATGGTAGAGACTTGAGCATGGCCAAACTCTGAAGGAAAGGAGAGGGAAAAAAGAGAGGTCTAGAGATACCAAAAAACAGATGGTAAGAGCCAGGTCAGAGGCCCTGGGGCTATTCCATTGTGAGAGGAGAAGGAAGGATGACTAAGAAGTGACCAAGGGTATGTGTGAAGATCAAGAAGTTGGGAAGCTACCATCTGTTGATTTTCATTGTCTTGATGAAGCAAAAGAAGAGTTCACTGGTGAGGAGAGGATATTCACAAGCTGGCTCTATCTCTGTGCTACATGTTTCCCTCCTTTGACCTCTGAAGTCAGAGGGCAAAAGATCCAACATCCTCATTCTCAAAGCCAGGTTGAATTCCATATTCTGAGAAAAGCTCTATATATTCAACTTCTGCCTTCGAAAGAGTAATTTGTAAAGAAGACCCAAGTTCTCACATTAAACTAAAACATGATAACTGTTCATTTTAAAATGAGAATATTGGGATATCATATTTCTCTTCATTACTGCTTTCAATATCAATTAGACTCATCTTCAAAAATCTCCAGAGGTCTTAGAGAGTCTAGAACTTATTTGATTTTGTCTCTTCTACCCTCCAGACTGTTTCCTCCTTTCCCCTACTCCACCTTAAAAAAAAAAAAAAAATCACCAGCAGTATGTTCCTCCATCCTAGCTTCAACATGAAAGGCTTTCTATAGATTTCACACCTTATAATCTACAAAGAGCCTTCACATTTTCTCTAATTCGGTCCTGTAACAATCTTGAGCACTGGCCGGAAGGGGAGCATTATTCTTTTCAACACTCAGAAAAATTAAGTGACTTGAACATTCAAGACTCATACTCGTGTTGTGACTCCAAAGGCACTTCTCTCCTCCACCACATCACGTTCCACTGACAGCAACTTCGGAACACTCAAAAGGTGGCTCAAGTTTCTGCCAACCTCAGAGTAATTTCACATTCACCCAATTATTTAAAGAAGTCTAAAGTGTAATTTCAATTCACCTGCCTATCATTAACAGATCTCATCATCCCTCTCCCATAATAAGGAACCTAACTCATCTTTTAAAGAGCAACTAATATTGTTCACTGACATCTGGGAAAGGACATGCAGCCCTAATTATGGAAAAATCCTGATTACCTACAGGAGGATGTATATGATTATTACCCAGGGGAAATAACCCTCTTTCAGGTTTCTGCCTAATTGGTGAATCAAAACAAGAAAGTCCTTACATTTCCACTAAGCAAGCAAAAATAAAATGCTTCCCACTGTAACCATGTGTATTAGTTTCTTTTTGCAGCTGTAACAAATTACCATAACCTGGGCCTAAAACAACAGAAATTTATCACCTTGCAATTCTGAAGGTCAGAAGTCCAAAATGGTCTCACTGGGTACAACAGACTGACTGTCTGTGCTCTTCTCCATGAAATTCATATGTTAAAACCCTAATCCTAATACTTAATCCTAATCCAAATACCTAATATGTTGAAATTTGGAGGTGAGGTCTTTAAGAGGTAATTAAGTCACAAGAGTAGAGCCTTAATGAATGGGATTAGAGCCCTTACAAGAAGAGGTCACAGAGCTAACTCACTCCATTTTTGCCATGTGACATTACAAGGAGAATTGAATTGTCTACAGCCTGGAAGAGGGCTCTCACCCAATCATGTGGGCACTCTAATCTCAGGTCTCCAGCCTCCAAGCTATGATAAATCAGTCTCTCTTTTTCATGTCACCCAGTCTATGGTGATTTGTTAGAGCAGCACAAACTAAGACACTGGGCTGTATTTCCCCCAGAAGCTCCAGGGAAGAATCTACTTCCTTTCCTCTGCTGGCTTCTAGAGGCTGCCTTCATCCTCTAGATCAAGGCCCCCATCCAGTAATCACATGATTTTGACCTCTGCCTCCACTGTTACATTTCCTTCTCTCTGATTCTCCTTCCTCTGTCATGTATAAGGAGACTTCTAATTACAATGATCTGCTTCAATAATTTAGCATGATCCCTCTATACAAGATCCTTAACTTATTTACACCTGCCAAGTCCCTTCTGCCATGTAAGGTGATGTTCACAGGTGTTAAGGATTAGCATCCTAAGCCCAGAGCAGGCTGGGAACCCATTCAAGGGAAAGACACACACCAATGTGACCTGCTAAGCCACACACCACATGCAGAGAATGAGAAGGTGAGCTAGCCATGAAATTGATGACAGGCATTCCTAGAACATACTAGAGAGAGCTAATTTCTCTGGAAGTTCTGCTGTTCTGGATCAATGGTGAGTACCTAAGAGAATTTTAAATATTTACAGCTAGTAAGTGGTAGGGTTCTTCAATAAATCTGGGTTTTTCTGACTCTAATGTGTGTTCTTGTAATCCCTCTCATCTACCTTAAATGGGGGCTAGGAATTTTCTGTTCAACTGAGCCAAGGCCCTGGGGGGGTGGGGGGAAAGAGCTACATCCCTGCACAGACCAGTCTGGATCCAGAAAGAGCCAGGATGACAAAGGCCAAAACAGAGCAGAAAGTAGGCTGTATGCCCAGGCTAAGTGATCTTCCCTGTGTCTTTAGGAAAAGGAACCCCAAGTATGTGAACCCCACTGTGCATCTTTAAGGGACTGTTTTCTACAGGTAAGCCTAAATTAACACAGGCAGCATTATGTTAACTCAGTCTCAGTAAGCATGTCTTCAGGAAGGAATGTTTTTACTTCCTAGAGGTTCTTTTACAAACCTTCCCTGAAAAGTGAAGCAATTATGGTGCCCAGAGCATTCCAAATTGAGTCAGCTTCACTCCTTGAAGAGCGGTTTGCTTTACCAAGGTGTATTTCTGCCTGGCCATTACTCTGTACACATGGGTAACACCTAAATCAATGCATTTATTGCATGAATTTCCCAAGACGTGGCTTTATGAAATGTATAGTTTAATAAAACTTCGATGTTTAATATTCCAGGCAGCAAATTCCCTTTCCCCAGAATTTCTGAGACTATATGAAAAACAGAAAGCTCTAGCACAGGGCCTTCACATACTAGGCTTTCTTTAGGTTGCTATTAAGCAACCACATGAAGGCATAAATACAAAGGCCTAAACAAACTCTCTTGCCCCAGGTCAATCTGAGAAGTCTGCTTGTTGGAAAATACCATTTAACTCCTCTCAACAAATCATAAGTATGTAAATTGCACAGAAAAAGAATTCCTCGTATCCTAGGTCTGCACAACCTTTCCATCTTACACGCATTCACGTCAGGATTATAGTGGTTGATGGTCTTAGAGACATGAAGACTTGGGTTTAAATTCTGGTCCTAATACTTGCTGGTTACAGGAGCTTGGGGGAAGTGGCTTAACCTTTTCAGCTTCCGTTTCTTCATCTCTGATGGTAGGATAATAATATTTAGCTTGCACAGCTGTTTTGAGCACATAATGACAACATATGGAAAATGTTCCACAGTTTCTGGTGCACTAATGACGAGGATGGTGATGGATGGTGGTGATGATGACATGTTTAGATCCAGCCTCTGGGTTACCTGCTCCTCCAGGACAGACAAGTTCCCTGCTATGTGAGATCCATGTGTCCCCAAGGACATGGCCTCCCAGTCCACCCCCACCCAGTTTGGGCATGGCCCCCAGGCATGATCCACTGTCAAGGGTAAGGAGGGAGGGAGTCTAGGGCTTCTCACTGATGTGAGCCACCTCTTCTTAATCCTCATCTTTCTTCCTCTTACCCCCAGCTCCTTCTCCCACTTTCTTTTTTTATTTGCCTCAAGAGTTGACCTAAGGAGTCCCTCTTAGGGCCTCAAAGTCTTTTCCATGTGGATCTTACTTACTGTAAAGATTGTTACAAAGCATTCCCTCTTTAAAGTAAACATTTTGGTGCATTAAAAAGCAATATACAAAATCCAATCTAATGGATTGTAATTCAGGTAAATTCCTGGAAATCATTAAAGACAAAAATTTTTCACTGTGTCCTGTGCCATTCTAACATAGAGTTATTCTATAAATGTTTGCCTTAAGTAAGTAAGGGCTATGTAGACCTGCTCCTACTAACACAGATAGAAGACAGAGAAATAGGAATTTGGGTTCATTGACAACTTCCCTAGAAATGAAGTTGAGCCTTGGGTGGTTGTGCTGTTGGAATGAAGAGCCTGCCAGAGCTTTTCCCCCAAGGGAAAGCCTTAGTTCTGCCTCAATACCCAAGAGAAGCAAATCAGTAATGGAATCACATTTTCTACCTAGATACACTATCAGCCCTCCAGTTTGCTTTGATGAAACGATTAGCTAAAGGAGGGGCAAATTTTCATAAACTTCTTACAGTTTCCTACAATTAAAAATATATATAAGACAATCAGACAATACACATGAGCATGAAAAGACTAAGGAATGTTTATTAATCACCTCTATTCTATCTTCATCCACTAGAAATAACTAAATTCAGGAGGCAGAAAAAATGTTTTTTTCATGTGATTTACACAACTGGTGTTCTTACAGTATCAAAAAAATATGACTTTAAGAGCTTTCTCCTTCTAACTGTAATGTAGTTTCTTCTAAAACCTTCATTGCAAACACACCACAAATGTCAACCCTTAAGAATAAGGTAAGAGAAAAAAATTTTTTTGGTTTTAATATAAGCCCTAGAAAACTTTGAATCAATACCAACTGCTAATTCTCTTTGTAATGATACAGGCCATTGTTTGAAATTCTCTGGCAGGGCGCCTGGGTGGCTCAGTTGAGATTCTCTGACTTTTCATATATTTTTTCCTTTGCAAAATTTAAAAAAAGAGAGATAGAGAGAGATAAGGTCTATATAATTTTAGCGAGATAGTCAATCTTTCCAGGCAAAGTCTGACATACTAGATAAGACCAGGAAACAGTAATTTTCTCTACTAAGAAAAATGTTCTTTCAAAAATATGAATGTAATGCAAGATAGCTTCTATAGCCTTCAATTTAATATTTCAATATAGATTTACAGTTTTGCAGTATTGACTTATGGTCCATACAGGACAGAATTCAGGGAACTCCTGAAGATGTCCATTTCCCTTTTTTTGAAGTGTGCCTTAATGACACACTTTTGCCTTTAGAAAGCTACCCCTTTCTATGGAAAGCTAACCAACACACCCAATTTTTTATTCCTGCTTTGTGAAATTCTCCCGTGTAACAAAACAGATTATGAAACTAGCTCAGGAAAAATCACAGGTTATCACCATCAATAGCATTCCATTTGTCTGTCTCTTCTCATCCTAGCACGTTCCTGTGACCGGGACAGAAAAAGCCCACTCAGACAATCATGTGCCTCACTGAATAGACCCCAGATGATCCACTGGAGGCTGGGAGAACTGATGAAGGAAGAGGAGGAAATCTTTACTCCACCAGGAGTTGAGTAACATGAAAAATAAAAGTCAAGTGGGACTTTTAAGGTAAGCATCTAAACATTCTGCATAGTAAGACTGTGTCTGAGGTTAAGACCCTTCTTAGACTAAAACAAAAGGCACTAATGAATATCCTTTCATCCCCCCAAACCACCACCTCCCAAGTCTTTCTCCTCTGCTCACCACCCAAGAAATAGCTTTTCAGCCTTATAACCATATAGAATCTATACTAACCAATGTGGTGAGTTTCTTAGTAATTCTACCATCCAACCAGCTAGGAAGATGTTAGACCTTCATGAAGACTGACATCAGAGACCAAAAGTCTGGTTGCCTTTATTACTTGCTCCATCAAGCTCATGAGTGAAAACCCCTACTTATTTCTCTTATACTTACTCTTCCAACTGCTAAAGCTTAGATAAGCATCTTTTCACACTGTATTTTTTCTCTTTAACCATTTATTTTCATAAAAGGCTGTAAGTAATATCTGTCCCTTCAGAAGACTAGCCACTTGCCTTCTAGCACATTACCTGGCTTATTCTCCTAATAGCATACGTGAAAGTTCTCCTAATAGCATGTGTGAAAAGTACTCTCTATGATATGGTTCCAAAAATGTAAACCAGGGAAGTCTTCTGCAAAGAGGAGTATACACATACAAGTTGTGAATCCCGCCACTCTACAGACTTTTGGCAGAAAAGAAAAAAAAAATGCAAAACACATTAGCAAAGAAAAACATGTTCAAGGCTTTCAAAGTCACTTTTGGTTACAAAGAAACTACCTACCTAAAACCACATCAGCAAAGGCCAGAGAGAGAGTGAACTTTATAACCAGAAAAATTGAATATGAAGTCGTTGTACTCACTGTCTGATGGCTTCTGTCACAGTAACGCAGCCCAAAATAATCTATTTCCACGAGGTTTATGTGACGGAATACGTGGTCAAGGACAACAGAACCTTTCGTTGACTTCTGCAAAAATAATTCACAATTTTTTAACATGGTGTCACGTCTTCCTCAGTGGGACATAGTCACAGCTCTCATCCTCTCTTAGCTTTGCCCACACTAGAAGTGATTTTATTAGCCCACGGTTCCCTCTTTGAGTTTTGCCTCAATTACAAAGAAAATCAGGATTGCAAGTAAAATATATTAAAGAAATTCCTTTGAAAAAACCATTTTAAATTGGAGTGGGTTTTTAATTAATATAAGCTTCTTTTCTTAGGGGATTATAAATTATCTTCAGGACAAAATTCTTCTCTTAATAAAGATAATCTTTTATATGAAGAGCATCTAATGAATTCATCAAAACCACTCACGTTGGTTAAAATCCCATAGTTCTTTCACTTTAAAAAGCAATTTTCTTTTTTTTAATTTTTTTTTTAATTTTATTTTTATTATTTGCCCAAGGGGTACAGGTCTGTGAATCTAAAAAGCAATTTTCACCTATAGCATTACTCTCACAACACAGAAGATACACACAATTAAAATAACAATAGCCAAAGCTTTTATTTTCAATCCTCAACTAATAAACCCATAGATTAAAGCTGCCAAAGTTAATGTTCTGAAAATTCCTTGTGAAGAAATTTTACTTTATCTCTTTCACATAAGCACAGATGTAAAGAGAACATTTCCTCTGGTTGCTTTCTAAGACCTAATATATTAGATCTAATATATTAAATACCAATTATCACATACCTAAAGATAAACATTTAATCAGCAAGCACTACTTCACATATCATATTAATCTTCAAAATAATCCATTTCGGAGGTCCACTGATACAGACTTTTCCTTTTTTTGCCCCAGCACTGGCAGGTACAGCAGGGGAGTGGGAGAAGTGGGAGAACGGCGTTAATGAAGGAGGGCTTTGTTCAGCTGTGGTTCCCCCACAGAATCACCATCACTCGTTTGTTCCTTTATGGGAGTACTTAGTATTGCACTGCTTTCAGAAAATGGAGTTGTAACATAAGGGAAATGTTTTGATGAAATGTATTATAAAATGGATAAGAGATGATAAAAGCACACACTGAGAGAACACCATTCTTGTTACAAATCCCAAAGGTATTTTTGTTTCCTTCTACTAAATTACCTTGGTTAAACTTAATTGGCGTCTTTTTCAAAATCCACTGGCTAATTCATAAACAAAAAGGCCTTCTATGATGGATCCTTGGTTTGGGACATGTTCTCCTATAATAACAATGCCACATCCAATGTTTCTTTGTGCTCATATACATACATGTTTAACTAGGGTAAAAATCTGGAAGGAAAATTACTCTAAGGATACACATACTTAAAATTACAATGGGCACTGCCAAAAAGACCATTACAATTTATTCAATGAAAGTACATTTCCCCATACCTTTGCCAACAAACTCTTTCGAGCAAAATTTTCCCCATCTGAACAAAAAAGAGGGGAGAGGGTAACTATTTTAATTTGCATTTTCCTGACACTTATAAAAGCAGGTGCTCCATCATTTACCCACAAACCAATTGCATTTCTTAGCATTTGGGTTAGGCGTTCTCTAACCTGAAGTTTATGAGAAAATTCTCTTAAGTATTTATAATACTTACACAATTTTTTATTTTATTTTTATTTTTTTAAAGGTTTATTTATTTATTCGACAGAGAGAGAGATCACAAGTAGGCAGAGAGGCAGGCAGAGAGAGAGGAGGAAGCAGGCTCCCCACTGAGCAGGGAGCCCGATGTGGGGCTCGATCCCAGGACTCCAAGATCATGACCTGAGCCGAAGGCAGAGGCTTTAACCCACTGAGCCACCCAGGCACCCACTTACACAATTTTTTAAACAGACTTATTTATCTGAGAGAGAGTTCACGCACACAAATGGAAGGGGCAGAGAGAGGAAAGCGAATCTTAAGCAGATCCCATACCTAGTGCAGAGCCAGAGGCAGGGCTCAATCTCACAACCCTGAGATCAGGACCTGAGGCGAAATCAACAGTGAGACGCTTAACCAACTGTGCCACCCAGACGTCCCTGTACAATTTTATTTTGTATATTTAGCTTTTTCTTCCATCTGTAAATTATTTTTGTGCTTGGGATAAGGGCCTAACTTTGTTTCCAAATGGATAGACATTTTACTGAAAAGGTCATCACTTCTCTTTTGATGTGATAAAAACTTCATCATTTACTAAATTAGCCCTTATTCTATCCCATGGATTATTTCTGAACCAATCCTCAAAGATTTCAATGATTCAGTTTTAATGTAATTTGTTGGTATCCACCATTCTTTTCTAAAATTGTCTTTGTAAATTCTTAGACATTTTTCCCTATTAGAGGTTGCTGTTTTTTTTAAGTTTTTATTTAAATTCCAGTATTGTTAACATAGAGTGTTACATTAGTTTCAAGTGTCCAACGTAGTGATTCAACACTTCCATACATTACTGGGTGTTCATCACAAGTGCCCTCCTTAATCCCCATCACCTATTTCACTCATCCCCTCTCCCACCTCCCCTCTGGTAACTATCAGTTTGTTGTCAATAGCTAAGAGCCTATTCCTTGGTTTCTCTCTCTTATTGTTTTCCCTTTGTTTTGTTTCTTAAATTCCACATATGAGTGAAATCATATAGTATTTGTCCTTCTCTGGGTGACTTACTTCACTTAACATTGTTCTCTAGATCCATCCACGTTGTTGCAAATGGCAAGATTTCATTCTTTTTTATGGCCGAATAATATTCCATTGTAGGGGCACCTGGATGGCTCAGTCAGTCAGGGAGCATCCATCTGACACCTGATTGAGGCTCAGGTCATGATCTCAGTGTCCTGGGATAAAGCCCCATGTCAGGCTCTGCAATCAGCAAGGAGTCTGCTGGAGATTCTCTCTCTCCCTCTACTTTTGCCCCCCCCCAAATAAATGCATAAATCTTTGAAAAAAATATTCTAGGAGTGTCTGGATGGCTCAGTCAGTTAAGCATTTGGGTTACTTAAGCCTACTTAAGCTTCATTCTCTTCTTCTTCCTTTGCTCCACCCCCACCTAAAAAATTCCATCGTGTCTATCTACCACCTCATCTCATTCATCTATTGATTGGACACTTGGGCTGCTTCCATAGTTTGGCTATTGTAAGTAATGCTGCAATAAACACAGGGGTGCATATATTCCTTTGAATTAGTATTTTTGGATTCTTTGGGTAAATACCCAGTAGTGTGATCGCTGGATTGTAAGGGACTTCTATTTTTAACTTTTTGAGGAACTTCCATACTGTTTTCCATAGTGGCTGCACCAGTTTACATTCCCACCAACAATGCAAGAGTGTTCTCCCTCCTCCACATCCTTGCCAACACCTGTTGTGTCTTGTGTTTTTGATTTTAGCCATTCTGACAGATATGAGGTGATATCTCATTGTAGTTATGATTTATATTCCCCTGATGTGTCTGTTGGCCATCTGTACGTCTTCTTTGGAGGAATGTCTGTTTAGGTCTTCTGCCCATTTTTAAATCAGATTTTTTTTAAGTTGTGTAAGTTCTTTATATATTTTGGATAGTAATCCTTTATCAGATATGTCATTTGCAAATATCTTCTCCCATTCTGTAGCCTGCCTTTTAGTTTTGTGGTTTCCTTCACTGTGCAGGAGCTTTTTATTTTGATATAGTCCCAATAGTTTATTTGTGGTTTTGTTTCCCTTGCCTCAGGAGACTATCTAGAAAGAAGTCGCTATGGCCAATGTCAAAGAGGTTACTGTCTGTGTTTCAGGTCTCATATTTAGATTTTTAATCCATTTTCAATTTATGTTTGTTTATGTTTAAGAAAGTGGTCTAGTTTCATTCTTTTGCATGTTGCTGTCCAGTTTTCCCAGCACCGTTTGTTGAAGAACACTTTTTTCCATTGCATATTCTTTCCTGCTTTATTGAATATTAATTGACCATATAATTGTGGGGTTTTTCTGGGTTTTCTATTCTATTCCACTGATTTATGTGTCTATGTTTCAGAACCATACTGTTTTGATAACTACAGCTTTGTAATATGTGATGCCTCCAGCTTTGCTTTGCTTTGCTTCTTCAAGATTGCTTTGGCTAGCCAGGGTCTTTTGTAGTTCCATACAAATTTAGGATACTTTGTTCTAGTTCTGTGAAAAATGTTACTGGTTATTTTGATAGGGATTGCTTTAAACGTGAGGATGGCTTTGGGTAGTACAGACATTTTAACAGTATTTGTTCTTTCCGTGAGCATGGAATGTCTTTCCATTTCCTTGTGTCACCTTCAATTTCTTTCATCAGTGTTTTATAGTTTTCAGAGTACGGGTCCTTCTCCTCTTTGGTTAGGTTTATTCCTAAGTATCTTATTATTTGGGGTATAATTAAAAACAAAAATGTTTTCTGAATTTCTCTTTCTGCTGCTTCATTATTAGTGCACAGAACTGCAACAGACTTCTGTACACTGATTTGTAACCTCTGACTTTACTGTATTTCTTTATCAGTGCTAGCAGTTTTGTTTTTTGTTTTGTTTTGTTTTTGTGGAATCTTTTGGGTTTTCTATATATAGTGTCAGGTCATTTGCAAATAGTCAAAGTTTTACTTCTTCCTTACTGTTTTGGATGTCTTTTATTTCTGTTGTCTGACTGCTGTGGCTAGGACTTCCAGTACAATGTTGAATAAAAGAGGTGAGAGTGGACAGCCTTGTCATGTTTCTGACCTTAGGGAAAAAGCTCTCCATTTTTCCCCATTAAGGATGATATTCATCTTGCTAATTTAATAAATAATTCTGTTGGGGTTTTGACTAGAATTAAATTGAACGGATAGACTAGATGACTTGGGGAGTAATGATAGGATATTTACAAAGTGGAACATATGGTTTTCTTTTATGTCCTTTAAGGATGTTGTATACTTTTTTTCATGTAGGTCTTACAAAATTCTACTCAAGCTTTATGGCAAGCAAAATTTACAAAGTGCCCTCTCCCCCAAAATAAATCCTGTTCTAATCCCTGGAGCTGATACAATGAACAGAAAAATGAATACTATGACTGTGTTATGTTATAGGTCAGAGTTGGCCTTAATATCAGGAGATCATTAGAGTGGATCTGACCCAATCACATGGGCCTTAACAAGCAAAACACTTTCTTCATCAAAAGAGAAAGGCAGAATGGAAGTCAAAGATTTTCAAAACATAGAAACAACTCCACAGGTCCTTGCCACTTGAAAGATGGAGGGAGCCTCAAGGAGCTGAGACTCCAAGTAAGGAAATGGGAACCTCAGTTCTACAGCCACAAAAACTGGATCTAGCTAACAATCTGAGTTTGGAAGCAGATTCTTCCCCAGAGACTTCAAACAAGCACTCAGATCACCAACACCTTGATTTTAGCCTTCTGAGATTAAGCACAGAACCCAGCCATTTTATTCTGGATTTCTGACCTACAGAATGGTGAGATAATAAATGGGGGTAGATTCAAGCTACTAATTTGTAGAAATTTGTTATGTAGCAACAAAAAATGAATATAGGCTTATTCTTAGCTATTTTATAGTTTTATTGTTGTTATATTATACTTTCTGATTTCTAACATAATAGCAATTAACTCTTCTACATTGGTCTATTCACAGCCATCTTGCTAAAGTTGTATCAGTGAAAAGAATTTGTCCATGGAATCTTTTTACATAACCATATTTTCTGCCAATAGTAAGTTGTTCTAGTTCTTTCTTTTCCAAATTCCTCCTCCATATTTCTTTCTTTTTCTTACTGCATTAGTTGGGGCTCTAACAGAAGGATGACTGGTAGCTGTGAGAACATGATCCCAATCTTCTTCGTAACTTTAATGTAATTGCTTCTAAAATTTCATCACTAAGTATACCGGCTGCTCTGTACCCCTTGCATCTACTCTTTATCAAACAGAAAGTTCCTTTTATCCCTACTTTTTTGGGTTTGTTTTATTTTATTCTGTTTTGATTTTTTAATTAAGAATGGGTGATAATTTTATCAAGTCATTTATGGGAATCTGAAAGGACAAAAATCATGTAATCATCTATGAGTTACAATAAAAGACTTTCTAATGTCAAATATTCTTCATGGAGAATATTCCAGTTTAGTTCTTTTTTTCTAGGTATGTAATATCAAGCTCCCTCCCTACTTGGAAAGAATTCCCCACCATGTGCATCTTCGTAGAGGCAGGAAACAGATTCCATACCACAACTCCTGGCAGCTGAGTCACAGCACATGACCTGGTTTCAGCCAAGGACTCTCACTTCTAAGCAAGTGATGCAAAGACAGATAAAGACCTGAGAATTCATTCATGACAATGGCTCCCATTGGTAGGGTGTCAAAGAGCAGAGACATGCAGAGGTGAAATCAAATGGGACAGGGAGCAGTGATGACTGATTCCTAAGCCAGGTTTCCCAGCATTCTTGAGGTACTAAAGGGAAGCAGCCAGGCAATCCACCAGCTTCCCTTCCCTTGCCCCACAGGAACATTGACTGTGTACGTTTGGACCTAAGAGCCATTACAGGGTCCTCAGTAAAAATCCTAAGAATGCAGAAAATTGGGTCCAGTGGTATACTCAAAATATCATGAATACCAACAGTTATCATAGCAATGGATGTGCAACAGGCAGATTTCTTGGTTGCCAACAGTAACAGATGACTCTGACGAAGTAACCAAGGAAGTTCACTCAGTCTCTAAGGCGCCACCCTGATGGTGGGTCTTCTCCTAATCCCAATACAGCCACAATCACTAGCATGGAGCCACCCTTCACCACCTCCTTCCTGTGGTTCTGCCCACATTTTGGGCTCTAGTTTTCACCTACAATTGTTTCATATTTGCCTTTTGCCTCAGGAATTTTTTGGGGGGAGGGGTGTGTAATAATTTATGGCTGACTGAGATCTGCCTTTCTTACTTTCCAGGCTGCTGTGGAAAACGCATGCCTATCTTTCCTCTTACTTGAAAATATTTCTAGAAGGCTGACATACAAGCCTAGTGTTCCATTTCGATCTAATCTCTCCTCTGGATCCATTCTCCTACCCGGGCACAGACAGGAACAGACAGAGTAACTAGAGCAAGTCGAACCATACAACTCTACCTAATTCCTCTATCCCAAGCAGATGAAAAAGTGCTTCATGAAGAGAAGAGGAATGAATTCTGCTTGAAATTTCAGCACTGAAATGGGGCAGAGTTTTTAGAAAAAAAAATAAATATATATACTATATATATAAATCAAGGCTATCTTTATGAAAAACACTTTATGCCTGTAATTCCACAAGAAATGTTAGTTTCTTCATACATATAATCTATTTATAAAGCTAAATAATAGCCTACTCATGAAGAATACACACAAAAGCAAGCTTAGAAAACCAGTTTAACAGTTTGGAAAGCATATGGAAATAGAAGTTTCATGCCCAGAAGGAATCACCGTTTTCCAAAACTATCACTCCAAAAATGCCAGAACAGAGTCTGTCGATCCTCTGTAACAGTTTTTTATTTATATAGAATCTGGTGCTGAAAATTCTTTACAAATATCATCCTTTAGATCCTTGTTATCTTCCACTGAGAAACCACAAGGAAAACACACAGTGTTCCACAACGAATCCAGAGCTGACCTAAGAAAAAACATGGGATCTCACTATTCCCTCAACAGATTTCTGTATGTTGTATGTCTACACATGAACCAGGAGCAGAGGCAGAGGAACCTCAGAAATACTGTATTTCTGTCCCTACTTCAAGCACATATGTACATGAAAACCTCTTCACTTCTCATCTCTCATACTGCACTATGACAAGACTCGGATCCCATGGGCACCAGCAGTCAATTAACTACTGGGGTTGGGGGTACACATCACCAGCTCACATTTCTGCCAGTCCTGCCCTAACTGGCCCCTTCCAATCACCCTGTCCCCAGTTTGTATCCCATTATTTATGCCTCCTGCTCTTATGGAAAACTGCACTCTTCACGTGGATTCTTCACGATTCTTCGCAGAGATTGCCTATGGGCTGCATTTTGCAGTTCAGACTGATAGTCTTCAAGTTCAGAAGAAATCATCCTTGAGGGCGCCTGGGTGGCTCAGTAGGTTAAAGCCTCTGCTTTCGGCTCAGGTCATGATCTCAGGGTCCTGGGATCGAGGCCCGCATCGGGCTCTCTGCTCAGCAGGGAGCCTGCTTCCCCCTCTCTCTGTCTGCCTCTCTGCCTCCTTGTGATCTCTCTCCCTCTGTGAAATAAATAAATAAAATCTTTAAAAAAAAAAAAAGAAATCATCCTTGAATGAAGAAATGAAGTGACAAAGAATGGACATGAGAACCAAAGTAAGAACAAGAAGTACACTAGGCAAGGGACAGACCAATTGCAGGATCTATTACTAGAAAAGGACAATACCATTGAGGATATAATGAAAGAAACATATGACTTCAAATATTTACTGAGTACCCAGTACATGTTAGCAAATGATTAATCTCCAGAAGATGGGAAAAGCATGCTAACAAATGCCGGAGAACAAGATGCACCCAGACTATAATACAAAGAACCTCAATGGTGGAAGCAGTTCATTGCCCTATCAGAACCCTGGAGAAGTTCTGAGGCTATGGAGAAACTTCTAGGAAGTGAGACAAAGAAGGACTTGGTTATCATCAGGAGCTTTTTTACACATTTAACTAGTTACCATGCACGCATTTTACTTGCATTAAAATATGTTTTAAAAGAAAAGGTATGCCAAGCAGGAACTAGTCATTACCTGTTTTTGTTCACGGAGTAATTGTTTGGTGGATCTGGTTGATTGCTGTGAGTGTTAAGTAAGGAAGAGGCATGGAGACAAAACAGGGATATGGTGTTTAGCTGTCAATTTGTTGACCACATCTATAAACAATTCACACTCCCCAATTCTCCCCTCAAAAAAGCTACTTTAAGACTTTTTAAACCAAATTCTTCCCTAGCTCCTTGGGCACATAGCCCTAATCATTACCAGTGTGGAGGCTACATGCCCCCAAGTCCTTAACACACTGAGACATGGGGCTTCACTTCTACATCAGATGGGTTAGTTTCATTTTAAGTTTAAAGAAAAAATTTTTTAACTTTACTTCTTTCAAAGAAGAAAAGAAAAGAAAGGCAAGAATGGGACTGTGTTTAGCACCATCAATTTTTTCTGCTCATTTCTAGGAGAAATCTCTACCAAAAATGAGAAATTCACCAAGATACTACAAAGTAAGATACAGTTGCAATCACAGCACTTAGCAACATGTCCAGGGACTTTCATAAAGATCAATAAATTACAGGGATGTCTGGATGGCTCAGCCAGTTGAGCATCTGCCTTTGGCTCAGGTCATGATCCCAGGGTCTTGGGATCAAGTCCTGCATCAGGCTGGAGCCTGCTTCTCCCTCTGCCTGCCTCTGCCCCTGCTTGTGCTCATGCGCGCTCTCTCTCTCTCTCTCTGACAAATAGTTTTAAAAAAGAATTATTAAAAAATATATAAATAAATTACAATGTGGTCTTAAATATGTAATGGATCTCCACAAGTAAGACTTGAGAGAACGAGCCAAGTGGCAACACACTGTCAAGAAAGGAGTTCTTGAGGGCTCTTTGGGCCTTGGCCTGACTGCACTGTTCTCTCTCTGGACTATCTTTCCTGCTCTGGCATCATCAAAACCCCACTTAATCCTTCAAGATCCAGTTCAAATGCCACCTTCTCCATGAAGCCTGCCCTAATCTTCTCAACCTTATTATGACCTCTCCCTCCACTCAACCTCTAATTTTTGCCTGCCTCTGAGACTTTAAACTATTCTGCATTTGTTAAAGTGACTGCATACTTCTCTTCACTTTTCTACTAATATTTAGACATTTTGAAAGCAGGTGCTGAAGACAATACACCACTTTCCTCCAGTGCAGTTCAAGAATTTACACATAGTCAGAACTCCCTAAAAATTCTTTGAATTAATACTAAGAGCCAACAAACAAGGAAGAGGTAAGTGCAATGCTGGAAACATGGTAGCCTGTGACTTACACCTTGATTTGTCTATTGTAAAGATTTCTATTTTCCTGACCAGTCAGACCTATGAAAACAGAAAGATGGATGGATTCGTTTATCTTGACCTCAACAGAGCAGCTGAGTCAAAGCTACATAGTTTATTTTTAGTTACACATTTGTTTCAGTGTTCTGTAATTCCAAAAAACCAATGGACTCTAAAGGTAGTTTAAAAAGTAAGTTTTAGATTTGAAACTTATGAGATATGAAAAAATAAAGGGGCCCTATGTTAACTATTTTATATAGAAGGCTTATATAGAGATATGTAGTTTTCCTTAGGCAATAAAATAAATCTGACAAGATTTTTGTTTGCTACCATAAGGAAATCAAAAGAGATGGGATACAAGGCAGTAAGAAGAAAATCAAGAAAGAAGTATCTGACTTTTTCCAATTCCACTCAGAAAAAAATCATTTAATGTTACAAGATATTAATTTACTTTTCAAATGAGCATAAATGCCTGTGACATATTTCTGGAATGTGAATTAGATGCCACTTAAATCTCAGCAAATAGAGATAGATTACTTTTATTACTGACACACTAGCAGCATTCTGGAAAGAAGAGAGCTACAAGAGGCTTATAATCTTGAAAAATACTCCCAAATAGGACAAGTTTATTTGAAAATACGGTCAGTGAGGCTTTCAACCAGAACAAAGAATTCTTCGAATGAGTAATAACACCTTTGCAGATTAACACGACATTACAAACCAGAAAGGCAGGTTTTTGCCAGCTGCATAGAATGATAACTATTACATTTCAGACAGTTTACTCCTTCACAAAGGGGAAATGAACCCTTTAAAAAATTCCTTAATGTGATGCCTTTAAAAATGCACTATATTTTTATTTAGTGTTTTTAACATAACAGATTCCAAGTTCTGTGGGAAAACATAAATCATGTTACATTTTTTTTTTAGCTCAGGCCTGTTAGACAAAGTAGGAGCATGAAGGAGAGAGATTTCAGGCACCAAGAGTAACTGCTTCTCAGACCAAGTATTGTTAACCACCATCTGATGGTTTTTGATTAATTTTTTTTTACTAAGTTACCTTTATCCTCTAAGTGAGGAATCTATATAGAAAACCCTCTTTTAGTCATTTCAAATAAAAAGTAAAATGTTTGTTTTTAAAGGTGCTGTCTATATTTTTCATCTATAAAAGTTTAGGGGCGCCGGAGTGGCTCAGTTGGTTAACCGTCTGCCTTTGGCTCCAATTATGATCCCAGGATCCTGAGATTGAGCCTGCTTCTCCTCCTTTTCCTTCTGACCCTCCCTGCTGCTTGTGCATGCTCTCTCACTCTCTCTCTCAATAAATAAAATCTTAAAAAAAAAAAAAGCTTGCTCACACGTATACATTTTTCTCAGACTTATCTAATGTTTCAGCCATCTATTGCTATGTAACAGATCACTCAAAACTTAGTGGCTTAGGGCGCCTGTGTGGCTCAGTGGGTTAAAGCCTCTGCCTTCAGCTCAGGTCATGGTCTTAGGGTCCTGGGATTGAGGCCCGCATCGGGCTCCCTGCTCAGCGGGGAGCCTGCTTCCTCCTCTCTCTCTGCCTGCCTCTCTGCCTACTTGTGATCTCTCTCTCTCTCTGTCAAATAAATAAATAAAATCTTAAAAAAAAACCTTAGTGGCTTAAAGCAACAACAATTTGCTCATGATTCTGCAATCTAGGTAGGGCTCAGAAGGGAAAGATGGTGTCTGTTCCATCTGGTGTTGGCTAGAGAGGTTCACTTGAGCTCAAGAACCCAAGACGACTTCATTCACATATTGACACCTCATCTGGGGTGTGGATTGATTGGAGGCTGGCTTGGCCTCTGTCCTCTTCACTGTCTCTCATCATCTAGGGTCTCTCTCTTCAGAAGGGTAGTCTACCATGCTGACTGAGGGCTCTGAGACCACAAGAGTAGAATCTGCCAAGTTTCTGAAGGCCCACACCTGGCACAGCTTCCCTCGTGCTACACTCTATCAGTCAAAGCTAGTCACAGGGTCATCCCAGATGGAAAGGGAGGAGAAACAGATGCCATCTCTTAATAAGAGGAATAACAAGGAAGGATCAATGGCGGCCATCCTTGCAGACAATCTACCACATCTCACTCCCCAGTTTTCCTCTCTAAACCGGTTATATCCTTCACGATGTTTTTCTTCTGCTCAATTCATCTTCGCTCTAACATTCTAAATTACAACAACGGAAGGAGAATAAATCTTAAGGATCTGTAGTTACATCACTATACTAGACACCTTCATATGTTTAATTTCATTTAATCTCCACAAGAGCTGTGTACGCATGGCCTTTTTATTCCCATTTTACAAATGAGGTCACAGAGGTTGGGAAAGGATAAGCAGTTTGGATACAGTCACATGGAAATAAGTGGTAAAGGCAGGACTCTGACCCAGAAATATCAGACCTAAAACTCTTGAATTTATACTCTTACATGACTGGTTCTCAAAGCATGGTCTGAGGATCCCTGGGAGGACCTAGAGATGTATCTAGTAGTCCAAGAGGTCAAACTGTATTCCTAATATTTTGTTATTTATCATTTTTTTCTTTCTCACAAGTATACAGCTTTCCAGAAGTTACAGGGCATAGGATCTCACAACAGTGCAGACAGATGAGAGAATCAGCTATTTTCTATTAAACCAGGTCTTAAAGAAACTAGCAAAAACGTAAAAACAGTATCACTCTCCTCATCTAAAATTGTCTAATTTTGGAAAATACAACTATTATTATAAAAATATTTACACTGAGGGGCACCTGGGTCGCTCAGTTGGTTGAGTGTGTGCCTTCAGCTCAGGTCATTATCCCAGAGTCTCAGGATGGAACCCCACATTGGGCTCCCTGCTGAGCAGGGAGTCTGCTTCTCCCTCTCTCTCTGCCCTTCCCCCTGCTTGTGCTCTTTCTCTCTCTCAAATAAACAAAATCTTTTACAAAAGTATTTATGTTGACATATAATGGGATTTTTAATATGAATTAGTTTTATTTCTCAGCTTTAACTTATAATACTGTAAATAGACATAGAGATAACCCTCACAGACAAAAATTCTTTGAGGTCCTAAGTAATTTATTTATTTTAAGATTTATATATTTAATTGAGAGAGAAAGAGAGAGAGAGAAAATGCATGCATAAGAAAGGGGAGGAGCCAAGGGAGAGGGAAAGTATCTCAAGCAGACTCCCCGCTAAGCATGGAGCCCAACTCAGGGCTTGATCCCAAGACCCTGAGGTCATGACCTGAACCAAACCAGCTGAGTCACCCAGGCACCCTGTTCCTTAGTAATTCTAAAGCACGTAAGGAAATCCTGAGACAGAAAAAGTCTGAGAATTGCTTTACCATGTTAACAAGGATACATTCTTGATGACACATATTATGAAACAGATTGTGTTCTAGAGTCTTAGGTATTTGGGGAGACTTATAAACCCTTCTTCAGTTTATAGATGAGGGCACTGGGATCCACAAGATGACTGAGCTGCTTACAGGTCACAGGGCTAGCTACCTGAAGTTCTAGGAATAGAACCAATGCCACAGGATTGCCACTGTACACACATCTGCCTCTGTCTCTTACAGATCTTGCTAAAACACGAGTTCACAAAAAATCCTGTCTGTAATAAAATAAAGCCAAAAGAAAAAAACCAAGCAGTCCACAAGGAAGCTCAAAGATCAAATAATAGATAGCAGCATTCTTTACCAAAAGAAATCAGGATTTTCAGAATGGAGAGCTGTTTTCAAAACTAATAAAAAGCATACTCTTTAGTTTCATCAAATTTGCATTAAAAAATTCAGTCCCAATAAATAGAAATGTCTGCAACACAAGTCAAATTTTTACTTTTCTCCTATATGTCTTGGACATCTTCTAAATGTTTCAAATTCATGATTATTATGAATCTCAAAAAATAATCTTTCTAAATGCACTATAGTATCCTGAATTAGATTCTGGGACCAAAAAGAGGGCACTAGTGGGAAGTCTTGAAATCCAAAAATAATCCATAGTTTAGTTACTAGTATTGTACACAGTGAATTGGCTGAATTATTTCCTGGTTTTGACAACTGTAACATGATTACATAAGACGTTAACATTAGAGGAAACTAAGTGAAGAGCATTCAGGAACTCTCTTATTGTTTGCAATTCTTCTGTAAATCTGATTTGAAATTTAACCTCTGATCTGTAATGAACAGAATGGAACAGAAACCCTATTAATTTATTCTATTCATTACAGATCAAGGTAAAATCAACAGTGAACTATGAGACAATATAAGACATTTCACAACCTAAGACTTTATTTTCTTTAACAAAAAGGAAAAAAATGGGTTATATATCTTCAAAGTAAAATTCCTGAGAACTCATTAATAATCTTGATTTAGGACATTTAAGTGATTATTTTTAAGCTCATAAACCTCATAGAGCAGAACGTGTTAAGCCAAAGATTCTGTTTTACAAATATAATCTCTCACTTAAGATACAATCATTTAAACTTTAATTTGAATGAGGAAAAGATGATTTCAAAACTTTACATGTACTATGTTTATTATTGTTATTATTATTTTAAGTGGGCTCCACACCCAGCATGGAGCCCAGTGTGGGCTTGAACTCACAACCCTGAGATGAAGACCTGAGCTGAGTTCAAGACTCAGATGCTTAACCAACTGAGCAACCCAGGTGCCCCTATACTGCTCATTATTAACAACTATAAATTCAAACCTAAAAACAATAACCTATTTTGTATAAAAGGTTTAGGGGTTTTTTCTCTCCTTTTTAAAAAGATTTTATTTATTTGACAGAGAGAGAGCGCGCGCATGATTGGAGAGGGGAGGAGAGAAGGAGACTCCCCGGTGAGCAGGAAGCCCAATTCCCAGGACCCTGGGATCATGACCTATGCTGAAGGCAGATGCTTAACTGATGGAGCCACCCAGAAGGTGCCCCAGAAGGTTCAAGGTTTAAGTTTTAAAGGTTTAAGTTTTTAAAATCTGTTCATCTCAGGGTGCCTGGGTGACTAAGTTGATTAAGCCTCTGCCTTCGGCTCAGGTCTTGAGCCCAGAGTCCTGGGATGGAGCCCTGCATCAGGCTCCCTGCTTGGCAGGGAGTCTGCTACTCCCACTGGCCTCTTATGCTCACTCTCTCTCTCAAATAAATAAATAGAATCTTTAAAAAATAAAAATAAAAATCTGTTCCTCTCATACTCAGTTTTTTCCAAGTATGGTACAGTGAAGATGCTGCCAACTTGTTGACTTTCTGTCCATCAAGAGGTAGGACTGGGTGGCTCAGTCAATTAAGCGGCTGCCTTCGGCTCAGGTCATGATCTTGGAGTCCTGGGATTGAGCCCCACATCGGACTCCCTGTTCAGCGGGGAGCCTGCTTCTCCCTCTCCTGCTGCCTGCCCACTCTGCCTACTTGTGCTCTCTTTCTGTCAAATAAATAAATAAAATCTTTAACAAACAAACAAAAAAAGACGTAGGACTAATTCTCCTCCTTGATTCTGGCCAAGCCTATGACCACTTTCACTGATAAGGTATTATGCAAGTGTCCCTAAGTCAGCTCCAAGGTAGCTTTTAAAACAACTAACTGCTTCATTGATGGTTCTGGGAACCCTTGAGCTACCATGAAAGAAGTCTAACCACCCAGCTCAAAAGACCATCTGGAGAGACCGTGACTGGGCCCCACCTTTCAGATGTCCTGCCAAGACCCCAGGCCTATGAACGAAGACATCCAGAACAGCACAACTGTATGATCAATACCAAGTGTCCCCAGGCAACACCACATGGAGGAAAACTGCCCAGCTAAGCCTTGCTCAATGTTGTGACCTACAAAACATGAGACTGATATATCAAAGTGGCTGTTGTCTCAAGCTACTCAGTTTTGGGTAGTTTGTTATACAACTAAACAACCATAGATAATAAGACAATGGTAAAAACTCAGTTGTTCTCTGCCTAGGAATGCAGATCTCCATGAATAGTCAAAGCCTACTCCCAACACTCTTCATTACTTCTTCTGTCATCTCCATTCTGTCTACAATCTAGACAGGTAAAACACATACATTAGGTAGGAAAGCTTCAAAAACTCCTGGTTACGAGCTATTGTGTACCTACCTTTAATCTCCAGCACTGGAGCCCTTCCTGTCACCTTTGTTTCTGGCTTACCTCAAAGCTTGTCCCTGCCTATCATGGCCCTAGCTTGTTATCTGGAACTCTTAAGAGTCTCCATTGTTAACATAATAAATATTTGGTTTCCTTAACTAGAAATTCCCATTTGTTACTAATGTTTCTTTTTCCTGAGTGGTGCTCCCCTTTGATAAGACACAGCACATGTTCCCAGACAACTGTGTTGTTTCAATATATTATCATGATCGAGCCCTTATTTTGCTGGAATTCTTGTCAGAATTAGGAACAGGAATTTGTTTCTTTATCTTGTACAATATCCACCCATATAATGCAAAAATGCTTACGTTTACGAAAAATGGAATTATAAGGTGAATAAAGTGCTATAAAACATAAACTCCTTCACACAAAACACAGTACGTGTTCAGCAGAGCAGGTCACCTTTTCTTCTGTCAGATGGTAACTCCATTACAACTGAGACATGTGCAGCTGTGAATCCAAAGTTCAATGGCAAGAGGGGTATCACAATTACATGTGAATGATGATTTTTGCTTTCATCTCCCAAACAATTAGAGAGAGCCAAGAAATTAGTCATGCCCTCTCTTCCTTCTTGCCTGAGTAACTGAAAATTTCAGTAGAAAAGCCACCAGTGCCCCTTCCTCTTCCTGAGTATTCATTAGAGATAGACCGTAGACCCAGGGCTGGGCAAGGGGACATCTGACAGGGTTGGAGGTTGAGTCAAACAAGCAAGGATGGCTGCTGACGGAGCAGTGGCCATGCTGAGTTGGGGGACTGGTTACAGGGTGAGGGATGAAGCATGAAGTACATTTATTGAGAAAAAGAGGAGCTGGGTTTCTCCAGTTAGAGAAGGGAATAACACATCTGAAAGGAGAAAACAAGAATGAATGTGCTTTGGACGTGGAGGTACTGGTTTGAGTATCTGTTTTAATATATTTAGACAAATATGAGTTTTTATACACAGACACACCTCAGTCTTTTAAGGCTGCCTGCCAAGAGGGAATGGGAGCAGTGGGACCTCAGTAGCCATGACCACACCTCATGCCCACATCTTTGGTTTCTAAATACCATTATCCCCCACTTAGAAAATAGATGAATTTGAGGCTGAAACAGGAAAGTAAAGAGTCCAAAATATTTTTTTGTACAGAGAAGGAAAGACGTTCTCAAAGAATAAGGGGGACCTTTCAAAAGAACACAGGAGCTCATTTCCTCTTGGATAATGTGAGCAACAAAATAAAGGAAAGGACTGGATTATAAGCCCAAGAGGAATCCTTAATGTAAATATAGAAATGAACAAACAAATAGAACAGAAAGTGCTTCCTTACGGTAAAATGCCAATTTATCAACATCCAACAGGAATGACAGAATTTGATGATGATCATCACTGTTATAACTGATTCAATCAAAAACCATCAGTAATACTAAAACACATGGGTTAAAGTCAGAGGAACGGGATATTTATCATGTCTCAGAATATCTCCCCACAAAATACTTATTCACCACAAAGGATAAAAAAAACTTCATAGTGGAAAAAACCTAGAAGTTTCTACCTTAACGAAATGAGCAAAGTGAGTTTCACCATTAGTGGGCTCACTGACATCATGTGCCACCTGAAAGGACGTGACAAACACACAGGCAGTACCACTTCTGCACTCTTCCTGCGCAAGTACTTCATATCCTGAATTAATAATGAGGCAGCATCAGACAAGCCCAAGTTGAGAGACACTGTACAAAATACTCAAGCTTTAGTCTCTTCAAAAATATTAAGGTCATGAACGTACTAAATGTTCTAGATTGAAGAAGACAAACAATATGCTAATAAAGTTCTATAAGTAAATCTGGATTGGATTATTTTGCTCCATAAGACAAAATTGGGACAACAGACAATAGTCAAAGGGGGATCGTGGACTAGATGGCCAGACTGCACCTCATTTCCTCATGTTGATAGTTGTGCCTGATTATGTAGTAGTGGGTGCTTTTTTTTTTTTTAAAGATTTTATTTATTTATTTCACAGAGGGAGAGAGATCACAAGTAGGCAGAGAGGCAGGCAGAGAGAGGAGGGGGAAGCAGGCTCCCCGCTGAGCAGGGAGCCTGATGCGGGCCTCGATCCCAGGACTCTGAGATCATGACCTGAGCCGAAAGCAGAGGCTTTAACCCACTGAGCCACCCAGGCGCCCAGTGGGTGCTTATCTGTAGGTAATACGCACTAACACTTTCTGGGGTAACAAGTCTCGGGTTTTCAACCCACAAATATTTCAGTAAGAGAGAAAAAAAATAACGATAGAGCTTACATGGTAAAATTTTGACACCTGCATTTGTGTATGAAGGGTATGCAAGAGTTCTCTGCATTGTTCTTGTAACTCTTAAGTTTGAAAGTATCTCCAAATAAAAAGTTCAAGAAAAGATCTTATCCTCTCCCATTCAAGGCACCCCAAAAGTTCCAGGTCTGTCACTCTTCCACCCCCAGAACTTCTGTCCCACAGTGCCTCCTTCCCACTCTTCCTTGGCTCTCAGTCCTTTTCTTCAGGATCAGCGGGAGGGAGAAATGTGGTGGGTGGGGGAGTGGGTGGAATAAGGTTGTGAATGCCTTACATTTCCTAGTCCATGGTCTATCGTACAACCTAGCACAGAATTCCACTCAAAGTATGCATTTTTTAAAGATTTTTATTCATTTATTTATCAGAGAGAGAGAGCACAAGCAGAAGGAACAGCAGACAGAGCAGGCAGAAGGAGAAGCAGGCTCCCTGCAGAGCAAGGAGCCCGATGTGGAACTCGATCTCAGGACCCTAGGATCATGACCTGAGCTGAAGGCAGCCACCTAACCGACTGAGCCACCCAGGCATCCCCAAAGTACTCATTTTATGACACTTTCTAACTTTGCCCCTCCAAAGCCCCCAGAGTGACCAAGTCATTTTAACACAACTATTCTTACTCTTTTTCTTTTGTTAAAATATTTTTCCTATAGAAGAGTAATTCTTCAGAATCGCAGCAATCTTGGAGCAAAAGGTT
The DNA here is from genome assembly GCA_002007465.1 of Ailurus styani. Lineage (NCBI taxonomy): Eukaryota > Metazoa > Chordata > Mammalia > Carnivora > Ailuridae > Ailurus > Ailurus styani. The sequence continues at coordinate 274,094 of LNAC01000357.1, forward strand.
GGCATGTCCTCCTGTTAAGAGTCCATTTTCCTCCTGAACAATTCTCTGGAAATAGCCTAGTCAGGTTATCTCTCCTGAAAGATAAGAATCCTGGAGGCATTGAGGCTGAAGGAGACGAGTCTGACTCCAGGGTCAAGTAGGGACAGAACACTTCGCTTGCTCTATCTGTATTTGCCTCTAAGCACTTAACACAGAGACCACAAACTGGAAGACAATGTTTCGTTCACTAGTTGACAGTGATAGGACAAGTTGGGAAATGTTACAAATGCCTCCTCTAGCAACCCGAAGCGCCAGGCAAAAATCAGCTGGGGCATCCCCTCAGCTACCCTGTTTGGTGGGAATGAGCTCTTCAGGGTCTGAGTCCCTGGCATTCCCTAGCCTGTGCGGACCTCCCAATTGCATCCCTACATTAACACTATCAGAAAAGCTTAAGTGACCTTGAATTTCCTACAAGGTTTTGAGAGGAAAGGTTATAGATCACACAGACATCAGGGTGTTGCCATCTCACTAGCAGCAGGATGGATACAAAGGAAACCCATAATTATGAGTTAGATTGCATCAGAGTGCTAGATGAAGAAACAGGTCAAAAAGCTTGGGAACAGAGATGATAGCATGACCAGGGGAATCAGAAAACCTACAAGAAAGGACCAGAAGATGGATGGCATGAGGCACTATGGGAGTGGAAATCAAGAGACCATGAGAAGATGACAACCACAAGGCATGTTCCTGACCTGCTTTTCTTCCCACCTTTTCTGCAGCAACACAATGACCAAGGCAAGCATCTTGGGCAAGGGATACATTCCTTAAGAAATCTCATCATCCAGGGTGCCTGTGTGGCTCAGTGGGCTAAAAGCCTCTGCCTTCAGCTCAGGTCATGATCTCAGGGTCCTGGGATTAAGTCCCGCATCGGGCTCTCTGCTCAGCTTCTCTCTCTCTCTCTGTCTGCCTCTCTGCCTACTTGTGATCTCTCTCTCTCTATCAAATAAATAATTAAAATCTTAAAAAAAATAAATAAAGAAAGAAAGAAAGAAAGAAAGAAAGAAAGAAAGAAAGAAAGAAAGAAAGAAAGAAAGAAAGAAATCTCATCATCCAAAACTCATTTCTTCCCAGGAATAAAAGAAAAGCAGGGGATGCTCTCTTAGGGCACATAAATCTACAGTGACTGCCTAAATTACTACTTTGTTTCATAAAAAAAAAAAAAAAAAGGATTATCTCTCCTGAATTAACAGTACAGCTTACCATGATGATTTTTAGCTATTTTAGTATTTATCACATCTAACGTCTGCTTCAAGTTACGGATTTGGGGGAGGATTTCTGCTGTGGCCCTAATACACCACAGATAAAGCAATACTTGGGGGATACCTTCTTCTCAAAATAAAAAGAGCTTTTTGAAAAATAATAGCAAATATTAAAATAATAGTATAGTAGGTGCTAAAATTTGCTGACGTTCTAATGCACAGGGGTTTTCAACTGACACAAAATAAAGATGTTTTTGGTTTTTGTTTTCGTTTTGGTCTTTGCCAGGTAAAGCAGGTCAAAGTGTGGCTATAGAATAAACACTCAGTTTCCCAACTTTCAAATTATGTGATTTTTTTTTGGATGAAATTCCTTTATATTGGGTGAAATTCTAAGTTTAAAAGATTAAGTGAGGCTTTGTTAATATTTTCATTATGTCATAACATTTCAAGGTCACATAAGTAAGAACCCCATAAAATAATAAAATTGGTAATACTGATATTTATTGGTACATATTAGTAGTTTACATATACTAACTCACTTACCTCACAGCCACCCTATGAGCTGGAACTAATAATAGCTAACGCTTACTATTTCCATGTGCCAGGCAACATTCTAAGAGCATTTTATCTTTCCAGAGATGTGATATTCATTCAATTTTCATATCGGCTTAAGAAAATAGGTATCATTCTTCTCCTCATTTTAAAGTTTTTTTTTATTTATTTGAGAGTGTGAGAGAGAGCATGCGTGCAAGTGGGGAGAGGGACAGAGAGAGAGGGAGAAGGAGAGAAGCTACTCTCTGCTAGCGCAGAGCCGGAGGTGGGCTTCATCTCATGACCCTGAGATCATGACCTGAGCTAAAACCAAGAGTTATCCCCTTAACTAACTGAGCCACCCAGGGGACCTTCTTTTCCTCATTTTAAAGATAAGATCATTGGAACCCATGGGTTATTTTCCCAAGAACACACAGACAGTAAATGACAGAGGCAGAATTAAAACCCAGGCTGTCTGGATCCAGCACCTACATTCCAAAATGTTCTCACACTGGACTGGTTAGAGAAAGGGTCTAAGGCCAGAGTGCTCTCAAAACTCTTAAGCATTTTTTGGGTAATATTTAATGCTTTTTTTTTAAATTAACATGTAATGTATTATTTGCCCCAGAGGTACAGGTCTTTGAATTATCAGGCTTACACATTTCACAGCAATCACCATAGCACAAACCCTCCCCAATGTCCTTAACGCAGCCATCCTATCCCTACCCTCCCACCCCCCAGTAACCCTTAGTTTGTTTCATGAGATTAAGAGTCTCTTATGGTTTGTCTCCCAGGCATTTTAAGAGTATTCTCCCTATTTCACAGACAAAGGACCCACCAGAGTTAAACACAGATTTTAAAGCGGCCTGGTCAGAAATCTAATTTGGTTTTACTTGGGAAGACACTGTGGTGGTCCTTAGATGGGCTATCGGAACCTATTGACACCAGTAGACCTCAAGGGTCACTATCCAGGTGAGCTAAACTGCTCCTAAAGATCAAGTAGTCTCCTCCCCATTCCTCAATTGACAGGTCCCAGTTTGGTGGCTTATTCTCATCAACTATAACAAACATACCTATTTCTTCCAGTATTTGATGATTTACCACTGCCCAAGAGTCCTCTTAGCCTGCCAGGAAGAACTGATTAAAAGACAAAGAACAGTTACAAGCCATGTAAGGGGTCTCAGCCACCTCAATGAGGAAGACCAAAATGAATAACCGGAACAAACTGTGCCTACGAAAAAGACAAAAGAAAATAGGGGGGTGGGGGGAAAAAGCAATAAAACACACACACGAAAAGCTTTTTAAAACCAAATAACATGGCTTCTAAAATTAAAATTCCTATAGACAAAATGGAAAGGCATGGCCACTATTAAGAACATTCAGTGTCCTCAAAGATCAAACAAACCTTGTAGGTAAAAATATGAGATATGGAAGACATAATCAGAAGACAGAAAGTGCAGAAAATAGGTTTTCCTGGAGGTGAAACAGTAACAAGTGGAGACGAAATGATTAGAAGAGAAGGAGGGAAGTGACAAAACAAAAGAAAACCTCCCTGAGCTGAAAGAAGGGATAAGGGCTCTCAAGCAAGCTCAGACAACATTAATGAGGAAACAAAAGGCATATGCCTAGGCTTGTGAAATATTTAAACTGTGAAGGAAAATCATCTGCAACCATACATCCTAGTATCTGCATTAACATGACTTCACTATTTCAAAAAACTCTTACCCAGGAAGATGAAGTTTCTCATAATTTTACTATTTGTTTCAAGAACTTTCCAAAAACCCCTTTATCTGATAAATAGCTCAACTAATCATTTGAGTAAACACTCTTTACTTAGCCTACAAGTCTCAGATTATTGTATCAAAAATTTTGTCTAATTCCATGTCCTTGCACTGAACAATATGTCTCAAACCAAACCCTAAGAAACTTCATATATTCCCTATCCCTGTCCTCCCTCTGCTGAAATGCTCAAGGTCATTATCTACCCTAGTGCAGTAAGTAGTCAACCTGGTTTTGCTTTATCTACAGGTTATTCTCCAGTCTTGTCAGAGACAGCAGAGACTCTAAAGATTATAGAGTTATTCAAACCAATTGAACAGAGGACTGACAGAGGAAGAAGAATCAGATTAGCGTCAGATATCTCAACTGCAAGACTGGAATCTAGAACAGTTAAACAGCCACTACTGACAGAAGCAGCCCAACCACCATGTTCTTCATCTGTCAGGGAAAACAAAAAGCCTTTTCTGAACATGGAGGAACTACAAAATTACTTAACCAGTAAACCCAATTTGAGGAAATCTTGAAAGACATGCTCTAATTGGACAGAGAGCTCATGATATGGAAACAAGAGAGGGGGATGTGGAACAATGTAACAGGATGAAGTTAACATGACTGGGAGCTTCAATTTGTCATGTAAATGTTTATTAAAAGATATACAGTAAAAAATAATAGTCAAGAAAAAAAATTCTAACCTGTCTAGGAAATATTATTTAATTTGTATATGTTCATACAGACTGTTTAATTATAACTGCTCTGAAAATATCAGGTGAGAAAGTAACCACAATCAGGACAGAAAAGCAAAGAACCCCCTTGTTCATGATGAGCTGGGTAGAGAAATTTGACCATGGAGCAAAATGAGAAGAATGAACAATAAAGTATAATGAACAGTAAGTTAAAAATACATGGAAAAGATTAAAACAAATGCCGCCTTTACGATGACAAGTGTGAGTGGTGGAGGAGCCACAGCAATCTTTTGGGAAAGTTATCAGATAGTAGGTATCCACACACTCTTAGAACCAGCTCCCTTTGGGGAATCTATCCTATGGGAATAAACGCACCAGCTAGACAGCAGTGGGTGTTCACCGAAGCATTATTTGAGAGTGCTGCAATAAAATCCCCTAACATGCATAGTCATCAACAGAAGAATTACTGAATAAATGACAGTCATCCACACTGAGAAATTATGCAACAAGTGAATAAAAAAAGTTGGATAAATGTGCCAAGTTCAAGTGATGCCCGTAAGGTCTCTTAGGGACAAAAGCAGAGTAGTATTTTAAATGGGTGATGAGTAATTATGAACTTTGCTCTTCACGCATCTCTGGTTTTCTGGGTGCTTTTATTGTTGTTTTTGCCAAGTACAACAGCACTTTGTGTTACTTTGGTAATTTCACATTTTTCTATTTCAAAACCATCTGAAACAAGAAAAGAAGTGGTTGTGGGGTGGTTACTCCATGGCAGAAGACCAACACAGAGCAGTGTTCAGAGAAAGCTGAAGAGGAGCCGGGGACCTGGGTTTAAGTCAGCTCTGCTCCTCACTCACCCCGCAAGCCTAGGCAGGCTGCTGAACCGCTCAGGGTTCCTGTGAAGGGGAATAACGGGACTAAGAACAATCCCTTCCTGCCGGGGAAGTCAATGAGCATGCATGAAAACGGCACCCAGAGTCCTTCAGAAACCTCCATTTAGTGCCTCCTTCTCTGCGAACTTCTCTGGGGTCTGGTTGAGGGCCCCTGATCCACCGTGAGCGCATGCCTAACCCTGCACCCAGGAGGAAATTCCACCAGAGGGTCATCAAGAGGACTGCCGGGCCTACACGTAGGCACAGCACAAAACTGCTCACTGGAGGCCTTTCATCAACAAGCCCTCCCAGTTTCACAGGAAAGGCAATAAAACCCCCACCTAGGGTATCATTGGCTATACAGTAATTCAGAAAAGATTTTAAGAAAATATTTCTTTTCATCTCCAATTTCTGAAAAGACATAAAAAGGGAACACTACTATTAGAACAAAAGTTTTATAAATGGGCTGTAGTCTTTGCAAGCTTTCTGAACTCATCATACGTCTGCAGACTGGGTCTCATTCCAGTGCCCTGCTGTTTCATTTCCGTTCCTTATTTCAGCACTGCTGCAAAGAATGCGACGGGCAGCAGTTCATGGTGCAAAAGGCTGGGGCTCCACTCAATCCATCCACCTCCTTTGTTTTCATTCCTACTTCCTTTATTTCTTTCCCTGTTCTCCATGTTTAAGAATCAGCCACTTATACACTTATACTTATATTTATACTTATAAAGCCACTTATACACTTATACTATGTAAATTCTACATTCAGTGAAAAATCTTCAGAGGCAGCCTTATGTAGTGAGAGTCATCACAGAACCAATTATTTATTCACTTAACAAAAATTCTCTGAGCACCATATATGTATTGTGATAGACACTTTCAAGACTTCATTTAACCCTCACAGAAATTGTGTCTGACAAGATAATAGTAGCCTCAATTTTACCAACTAGGAAACCAACGCTCAGGGAGATGAGCCGAGTGGCTTTCCAAAGCCATGGATCGGGCTGCCATGCTCATGGTCCTTCCTGAGTGTGATTTCTGGCTGGAATTACTAGAAAAGGCTTCCTTAAAGAAAAGAAAGTAATTTTTTTTAAAGATTTTCTTTCTTTATTATTTATTTGAGAGCAAGAGCATGAGAAGGGGAAGGTCAGAGGGAGAGGCAGACTCCCTGCTGAGCAGGGAGCCCAATGCGAGACTCAATCCTGGGACTCCAGGATCATGACCTGAGCTGAAGGCAATCACTTAACCAACTGAGCCACCCAGGCGCCCAAGGAAGTCGATTTATTATGGAACCATAAAGGAAGAACTCTATGTTTAAATTCAATGATTCTAAAAATTAATTATTTTCTAGAGCTACTTATAAGGGTAAACTGTCAAAACTACATGTACCTTCTCAATAAGACATTTCCTTCTGAAAGAGGAACTGCAAACTACAAACTTAAGCGATAAAGAGAAGTACCTTGACTATAGTAAGCAACCAATAATTACTCCTGAATAATGGAAAGAAAGGAAAGGATGGCAGGCAAGCACTGGATTTGCAGTGAAGTCTGGCTATCCAGTCAATCCACTCTTCATGTCTGCTGCAGGTGTACAAATTTTCATTATATGCTGTCTCCATTAGCAATTTGTTTTGTTTCTGGTTCATATCTTCATTTTATTTCTAATTTTTGGGAAGTTACCAATCCTTTAAAAAGGTGCTATAAATTATTAGGAGGGGAAGATTCTGTAAATCAAAATAATATTTTTTTTAGATTTTATTTATTTATTTATTTATCAGAGAGAGAGAAAGAGATAGTACAAGCAGAAGGAGCAGCAGACAGAAGAAGCAGCAAGCTCCCTGCTGAGCAAGGAGCCCAACATAGGACTGGAACCCAAGACATCAGGACCTGAGTTGAAGGTAGACGCTTAACCAACTGAGTCACCCAAATTAAAATAATCTTAGTTGAGTTTGACTTTCCCAAAGAAATAGCATAATGAATAAAGAGCTGTAGTCCTGAGCAGAAAAGGTGGCATATCTTATAACCATTTTCTAAACTCATTTGTTTAAAAAAATGAAGTGACTTTGGTTATTGTTATGTAAGGAATGAAACAGATCTAACCTAAGCAATGTGCCCCAGGCTGATAACCAGAACAGAGACTATAATCCAATTCTCCTAACTGTTCAATGTTTACCATGCTCACTGACTTAAAATGCCATTAAGGTAAGGAATGAATTCCCCTAAAAAGTTGTGAGAAAAATCAAATTTAAATCAAACTATATTATACCATTGACTTAACTTTTTTCCTGAAATTTTAATACTTATTCATTAATCCTCAAATAGCAAAGCACCTACTAAAACCTCTTAATTCCTTGGATTTTTTTGGTGAAATAGTTAATACATTAGAAGGAAACACAAATGTACTGGAGGGAATTTATCACTTCAAGTCCATACAATGAATTAGTTTTATAATGTGAAATCACCCATGCCTAAAGCACAGATTTTAAAAACTGATTTTTCTGTGGCACTAATTAAAACAGTTCATCCACTTTCTCCATCCCTAAAGGAGTTTGACCAAAATGTATAATGAAATGTTGACAAAGGCCAAAACGCATGGTCTTTCAAAACAACTTGGAAAATGTGCATTTAATCAGTCCCTATCCTCTGAAAGCTATGGGGCTGCTGAGTCCCTCAAATGAACCTCATCCAAAATGAGCTGTGCTCTAAGTGTTAAAAACACACTGGATTGTGAAAACAACATGAAAGATAGAATGATGTTTATCTCGATAACATGCTGAAATATTTTAGATATATTGATTTGATAAGTATGTTGTTAAAATTAATTTCATTTATTTTTAAGGTGGCCACTAGAAGATTAAAAATTACCTACATGGCTCACATTGTTTTGGTTGGACAGCACTCTACCGAAAATGTTTCCCACTGATGGAGTACAAGGGCTGGAAGCTGGTTTCTGGGGTTGGAAAAAAGTTCTGAAAGCCCCCGTTACTGATTCTTTTATTCCAGGCCCTCCTTAGGTTGCTGCTGGCTTTGCTCTTAACTAGCTGAGTGACCTGAACTATCGCTTCACCTCTCAGCCCTAAATCCTCATCTGTAAACCTGGAGAGCATCTAATTCCAAGGCATCAGATTAAACGATAAAAACTGAGATTACACTTCCTGCCTTCTGGTTCACTGCTCTTTTCCCGGCACAACTGCACCAAACCCGTTCTTGACTGTATCTGTTCAGTGACCCCACAGTACATCTCTAATCCTAGGGGCTGTCCTGAAACAGGCATCACTCCTTATAGGAAAAGAAGAGAGTGGGTGCATGTGAACAAACCTCTCCCACCGTGGGGCAACCACACTCAACACCCCCACCCCCTCCTTGGCTGAAGGTAAGGACTTTCCCATAGTTGGTGGTGGCCCATGGGGTTATCTGCAGTTATCAAAGAGAGGCAGCTTTCTGGGCCTCCCCACAGCTCTAGGCAAGGCTGTGGGGCCTAAGGGCAAGTCTGTTCGATCTCAGTTTCCTTATTTGCAAAATGCATTAATAATACCTGCCCAACACACGTCACAGGCTTGGAAGATCAAATAAAACATACCTGCGAGCTGTCTTCAGAAGCACAAAGCACCATATACGTGGTTACGGCCTCATGCCCATGATGAGGCTAGCCAGCACACAGTCCCACCGTGCTCTGCGTGATCCAGGCTCTGCATCACTGAACAGTAAGGGCACCTTTTGATACATTTGCTAAATTAATTTATTTTTTAGGAGAAAAAAGTAAATAGATGTAGATCTCACACTTTTTTAAGTTAAAAACAAAAACAAACACCAGGAAGATGCAGAGTAACCAACAGCTTACATTCATTCCGTATTTACTATGTGCCAAGCATTGTTTTCTATTCTTAACGTTATCAGGTTCGGGATGCCTGGGTGGGTCAGTCCGTTAGGTGTCTGCCTTCGGCTCAGGTGATGATCCCAGGGTCCTGGGATCAAGCCCCAAATCAAGTTCCCTGCTTAGCGGGGAGCCTGTTTCTCCCTCTCCCTCTGCTGCTCCCCCTGCTTGTGCTTGCTCTCTCTCCTCTGTCAGATAAATAAATAAAATCTTTAAAAAAACCCAAAACTTTAACATTATCAGATTTGATCAGAACAACCCATGTTACATACAAGGAAGCTGAGGCACAGAGTGTAACTAACCCAGTGCCTTAAACACTACAGAAAGAGCCCCAGTTTGAACCCAGACTGCCTGGCTATGCCTCCCACGTTTGCAACCGTGCCACCCCAGCTCGAATATGCACAATATACCCTCCTGATACAAATTAAAAAGGGCTAATACTTTTGGGTCTGTGAATATATGTATATTTTATATAGTTTGAAAGAAATTATTAACAGTGATTGCTTTTGGAGAGAGTAATTAGTAATCGGGTGGACAGGGTGACAGGCTCATCATTTTATAAACTTCTGTATTGATTCAATTTTCCGACCTTGTGCATCTTATGTCAACAGACTATTTTAAGTAAGGGACGTCACCTTTCAACTTGCTAAGTGGCTACTTTCTATTCTTGTAAATCCATAAACCAGCATGGTAGGAAAACCATAGATTCTGTATAAAGCAAATCCAAGCCCAAATTCTGCTTCCCACTACAGAATACTCCTGTGAATTAGGAAAAGTTCTTTAACCCTCCGTGCCCAGCATCTTCTTGTAAAAGGAAAACACTCCCCCTTCCTCACAGGCTTGTTGTGAAGATGACTGCGCACTAAAAACCTGGTTCCAAACTGGTGTCCTGCCAATGCTCGAAAACATTACTTCTGCTCCATCCTCCGTTATTTCTGCCCCAATCCACTGGTTCCAAACATAAAGCCCTGGGAAGTGTTGACCTGCTGTACCAGACAAATGGCCCCAACCTGCTGGTTAAACGCTGCTTCCTGGCTTTCTTGTTTATAATGGCAGTAGACACATGCCTGCGGGGATGCCCTAGCACTGGAGAAGTGGGGGTTTCGGAGGGCTGGTGTGTCCTGCTAGCGTGACTTAGCCCCTAGAAGCAAGCATCCACCAGTCCCCAAACCAGCAAGGGTGGTGGCAGCAGCAGCTGGGAGCTCCTAACACAACACTGGCTCCCATGGGGTGCCCACTTCTGGTTGCAGGTGAGAAACACCTGAGCTTTTTCAAAATACAGATCCCTCAGTGCCACTCCCCGCCCCCCAACCCTACGCTGTCCAGGTGGCTGCCAAGGGCAACAAGGCAGAAGGTGCACAGCACATGTTTCTGATTAAGACACAGGCCTGTTACCAAGCAGCTGCCCCTCAAGACAGGGGGACTGAGAATGGAAAGTCAAGGAACTTAAGGGATCCCGCCTGTGGAACGGAAAGAAAGCAAAGGGCATTTGTGACCTCCACCTCTATCTTCAGGGAGGTAGCCACAACATGACAGGACTCCTGCCTCTAGGGTTCCAATTCCAAAACTTGAAGGACAGGAAGAAGGGTAAAGTGGTCTTTTTGGTTTTAGTTTTCTATTCCAAACTGTCTTGTCAACTGTCCTTTTTCTACCCTTTAATCACCCTTGCTGAAACACAGCCTTAGGTGGGGTAACACTACTTGTTATTTGGAGCCATTATCTTACTTGGGGACCACACAGGACCATTTCAAAGTGTGAAAAGGTCTGTCAGGAGATAATTGCTTCCTGCCTTTTACTCTTAAAGGGCCACCCTCAACTCTGGGTTATAAGAGACGTGTGGCACAGGTGCTCCTGAATGACACCCCAACCCTCTCCACACTCACTCTTCCACTCCTCAACCTTGGCACACTCTTCTTTGTCCACCGTGGGTTCTCTACAATTTCTCTCTTGCTCAGTGCATGCTTATCTTTCCAGAGTCTTCTATTTGACTGACATGTCCAAATTGTATCTTATGCCCTACTGACAATTCTCAGAATAACCAAGGTTATCAACAGTACAGTTAAAATTAGGGATTACGGCTTTTAAAGATTGACCCCTCTTTTCCAAAAGGCATACTGTTGTATCTTGTAGTTTTGTTTATGTATTTTGTAGCTCTTTAGAAATAGTAAAAGGCTTTCTTCCTTTACTGTTTTAAAAGCAACAGAACATGCCCATCAAGAGATTAGTGTCCAAGGTTTGGAAAAAGATTCTTCAGAGACTCTGATCATACACAGCATGTGGTGTCAGAGAGCAGGGAGATGGCAGGTATTCATATTTAAGCATAACTTAATACTACAGAATTCTCAACACCGGTAAATACTAAAAATACCGAAATCATTAGCAGCCACGTTGCTGAGCAACAGCTTCCTAATAACTCCAAGACTTTTTTTCTCCATCAGTTTACAAGGGAGGTACCCCCTTGAAGGCTTCAAGCCTATCACAGGTTTGGGAACGAGCCTTTGGCTAAAGAGCTGCATCCCTGAGCAGGTTTCATTTCTCAGGCAAGACTCCTAATTCCTTCTGGTTCAGCTGGGCCTTCCCCTCTAGGAAATATACTGGGGAGAGGGGAAGGTGTCAAGAAGAGGGGGATGGTAGGAACGTGCATGTCAATGCTGCTGACCCTACCAGCCAATTAAGGGGATGCACTGCTGGTCTCCGCAGGAAGCTGCAGCCAGCCTCAGATGGAAGGATAATGGCCGTGACACTGAGCCCCAGGAGACAGCATGTTGATGAATATTAAACACACACACATGCACACACACAAAGCAGAGACTATCCAGGATGCTATGCTTGCAGTCCCTTATTCTCACAAATGGATGGCTTGGCCACGAGGGGAAATGTGTCTTCCCCAAATTGCCAGACATCCTCTGGTCCTCTTTTCTTTCCACACACTCCCCTCCACTCACATGTTATCTGAGAGTCCTTCTCTCCCTGTCCCTCTGCTAAATACTGACAGCAGATCTGATGTCACTCTTTCCAAGACACATGTCACCAGCTCTCCTTTTGCATAAATGCTTCTCCGGCAAGCTGGCTGTCTGCCAGGGCCTCTGATTAGCCAGAAGGGCTATCACATTGAATTACTCTATGTTCACACTTGATGTTGTTAGCAGCAGTTTCCCCTGTAAAAAATACACAAACAGCTTGCTTGGCACCCACTTCAGGTGACCTCAAGGACTGCAGTGCAGGATTAACAGTGAGTTTCAGAAAAAGAGAAGATGAGGAGAATGGGTGTCTCACAGACGCCTGAGCAAGAGCCAACAAAACAGGAAACAACAGATGTTGGTGAGGAGGCAAAGAAAGGGGAACCCGCCTACACTGTTGGTGGGAATGCAAACTGGTGTACCCACTCTGGAAAACAGTACGGAGGTTCCTCAAAAAATTAAACATAGAGCTACCCTATGACCCAGCAATTGCACTTCTAGGTATTTTTATCCAAAGAATACAGAAAGAGTGATTCAACATGACATTATAGCAGCAATGTCCATAATAGCCAAAATATGGAAAGAGCCCAGATGTCCATTGACAGATGAATGGATAAAGAAGATGTGGTATACATATACAATAGAATATTACTCAACCATCTCTTCAGTCTTCTAAGAGGAAGAATTAATCTACTCTCTTAACAGGACAAGGTAAACCTTATATAGATTTATAGGCAGAAAATATCACCAGTACCTTTATTTATTTTTTGAAACCTTGCTTTTTTTTTTTTAATCCTGTCTCTCTAATCAAAGGAAATGAGAACTATGAGAAAAATCACTTGAATAGGTTTAGGTGCTTCTAGACTTTCAATCCATTAACCCAAGCCCACAAATTAGCATTTACTAGATGGTTCATTTTACCCCATTTTACCCCAAACAGACATTGCGATGACCAGACAAGATCAGGGGACAAGTCTGCCCATGACTCTCAACTCCACCACCCAATCCAAGTCATCTAGCCCATCTAGCAAATGCCTCCTAACTGGTCTCCTCCACATAGCAGCCAGAGTATCTGAAGATGTAAACTTGACCTTAATACGTTCTTATTTAAAATACTTCAATGGAGTCTCAACATTATAAAGACAAAGCCCAAATTACCTTCACCTTGCTCACCATAATCTAGTCCAGATCAGTCACAACTAGTGTTTTTCTTCCCTGTTCTTAAGGTCCAGCCACATTGACTTCTTTCCTTTGGTCCTTTGCACCTGCTACCCCAAAGAACTCTTCCCCAGTCTTTTTTGATCCATCAGGCAATACCCTTAAATGTCCACAGAGTTATAGTTCCTGATTCCCTACACTTCAGAAGGAAAGGCTCCCTGGAGGAAGTCTTAATGAATGAGGAGGATTGGATAAGTGGATCCAATGAAGAAAAGAAGTAGAGAAAAGAAAAAAGACCTCTGGGTAAGAAAACATGAATGAAGATACAGTAGTGGGGGCACCTGGGTGGCTCAGTGGGTTAAAGCCTCTGCCTTTGGCTCAGGTCATGATCTCAGGGTCCTGGGATGGAGCCCCGCATTGGGGCTCCCTGCTCAGCAGGGATCCTTCTTCGTCCTCTCTCTGCCGGCCTCTCTGCCTACTTGTGGTCTCTCTCTGTCAAATAAATAAATAAAATCTTAAAAAAAAAATACAGTAGTGGATGCAAAAACAGACAACACTTGTAGTTCAAAGAGCTATGCAAAATCTAGAGACCACTAGAGACCAAATTTAAGTTAATTTTAACAACAAAAACTGGATGGGAGTGGGTAGTAGAAATCTCTGTATAATCCTAATAAAAGTGGAGTTTGGGTTAGAATTTCCTCAATCATAGTAATAGACTAAGAAGCTAAGTAACCAAAATAAAAACTGAAGGGCGTGGGTGTCAATTACCTAGGGAAATGAGACGGTATGGGCTGGCATTTGGGAGCATGAAGGTCAAAAAGCTCCGAAGTGGTATGACTTTCCTTCTACTACAAACATTCCTGGGATACTCACTACAGCTGCTCACAGAATATCCCCAGTGGCAGGACAGCACTTCCTGGTCCCCTTGGGGTCAAGTGAAACCCTATGACTACGGCTTACCACTGTGCTTATCCAAAGATCAAGGCCAGAAAGCTAGGCAGAGTCAGGGAGGCAACAGTTCAGAAAGGAGATGACCACAGGGTGCAGAGACTAGGTGGTTGTGTCACTGAGGTACCATGATGCAACCTCCCACTAATGAAGGCCAGACAGGAAAACATTTTCAGTTATAGGTTTAACAAGTAGGTGGTAGCTTTTAGAGCTCACAAAGAACCTAGAGGTATTGGGGAACAATTACATGACTTTCAACTTTTTCAAGGTCATGTCTCAAAGCTATTTCTCATCTCTGAGGAGTGAAGAAATCTATGATGGATCTTTCAGTAGAGGCTTCTCTTTCAGAGTCTGCTCACATACTGGGGTCCTCTCTTTCTGAGCAATGCAAGACATAGCAGCTGTGTGTGGTTAGTCACTGGGACCACTGAGATCCCCAACACAGAAGCTAGCTCTCTCAGTATGGAACCAATAGCCATTGCTGACATTAACTTTTACCCCTTGATAATTTGTCTTTCAAACTTGTCTTGTGCAGATTTTATAAGATGCAAGAATATTTGATCATGAATACTGATAATGCATGTGTACTGAGATTCTGCACTCATCTAAATGAAATTTTATCGGCTTGTCTTCTGCAATAGCTTTCTAAGATATCTAGCAATATTTCAGTTTCTCTGCAATCCCATAACTGGATAGTTATAGAGACCAAACAGACCCATTATAGTCAGCTTTGTCCCCATTAGAGTTGGTCTGTATCCACCTAACATAAATTCAATCTGTACCACATTGCCTCCATCAACCAAGGTTTTTTGAGCATTTACTATATTCCAGGCACTGTGTTAAACATTACTGTAATGTGACAATAATGGTAACAACTGACAGAATGTATAAGACACAAAACGTGCAGACTCGGTTTTAGTGCTTCGGTGTACTATCTCCACTATCACAAAAGCCTCGAGAGGCTGATAATACTTCTGTCTCCTTTCACAGATGAGAAAATGCAGGTTGAGAGAAGCAAGTAACTTACCTAAGGTCAGGCAGTAAGTGGTGGGACAGCAAAACTCCTGAGTTCCTACTCCCCACCCTACTATATACTAAGATTCCAATATCAATAAAGCATTCCTTGCCCTCAAAAAGGTTAAAATACCTAAGAAGTGATAAGAGCATGTTCTGACCCACACTGTAAGAGAAGTGCCCAGAAGAGGTACAGAGAATAAGGAAGGGGAAGTGGAGCCTCAGTTGGGAGTGACCAGGGTCCAGAAGTCTTTAGGCCATTCTTTCCGAGTAAAGGAGCAGACATTCCAGGATGGAGGAATGATAGGAACAGAGACACCACTGCAGGAAGGCACTGGCACCCAAAGAAACACAAAAGGACCCCACAGGCCGAGTGTAAGATGGCCCATGAATCCATCTCCTCTTCCCTCACCTTCTCCCTGCCCACATCCCCACCTCTTACCCCCACACCACTACCACTCAGCTTTTCTAAGACAAGCTAACGATGTTCCTCTCCCTAAAAATCACGAATTTATTCCCACGAATAAAGCCAAAACTCGGTGGCATGACATTCAAAGCCTATTTTACCAGCCTCAGGTCCTTTCACTCCCACGAACCCTATCGAAACTGTTCTCCAGCCCAACCAGGCCTCTTACTTTCCCCATGAGCATCACCCTCTCTCACACCTCCACACCCTCACACAGGCCACCTCTTCTCCGCTGTTGGTGAACTCCTACCAACCTGTCCTTTGGCAGCTGCCCCAGAGTCCCTGCCCGCTCTTCCCCCGGCTCCCCCGCAGCCAGTCTGGCTTCCCTGTGGCTTCCTGACTGAGCCCAGCATGCAGCCATGCCAGGGCACTACTTGTGTTCCCACCCACCAGGAATCCCCTTCCACTGCATGTCCCATGTTGTGTCCCCACTCTCTTCAGATGACGGGGCTTCCTCATCCAGCCTACATAAAGTGGAACACCCCCCTATTCACATACTCCCCAGGTTCCTCATTCCCTTCACACTGCTTTTTTCTCATAACACTTAACACAACCGGATACATGCACTTTTTAATTGTGTATTTGCTAGTGGTCTGTCTCACTTTCTACATCAGGGTTGGCAGACCACGGTGCATGGACAAATCCAGCCTGCCATGTAAGCTTTGAATGGAACAAAGGCACACCATTGTCTCACGTACTGTCTAGAGCAGAGTCCAATAGTTGTGATAGAGACCTCATGCCCCACAAAGCCAAAAATACTTCTTATTTGATCCTTTATGGAAAAGGTTTGCCAACCAACCCTACTCTGGAATGTCGAGAAAACTCCCCATCTCTGCTGCTGTGCTCACAGTTTACGTCCAGACCTTTCAGTGCATTACCTAGCATGAAGCAGGCACTGAGAAACCATGAGTTAAAGAAAGGGGCGGGAGAATGTGAAGGGAAAGGAGAAGACAGATACAAGAGATGCTGGAGGGAAAATCAGTAGCCGTGGTGACAAAGTGGGTGCCAAAGAAAAGAAAAGAGGAAAGGAGAGGGGCACCTGGGTGGCTCAGTCAGTTGAGCGATGGACTCTTGGTTTCAGTTCACGTCATGATTTCATGGATCGTGGGATCAAGCCCTCTGTCAGGCTCTGCACTTGGTGGGGAGTCTGCTTGAAAGATTCTCTCCCTCTGCTGCTTCCCCTGCCCTCTCTGTCTCAAATAAATTAAAAAAAAAAAAAAAAGGAAAAAGAAAGGAGGAATTACACCACAGAAGTATTTCACCTGTGACTGTCTTCCCAGGTCAAAGAAGAGATCGGAATCATCAAAACACAAATACAAGTTCCACATCAAGGCTGGTGATCTTCCCACTGATAGGGAGAAGATGAAGACGTCGGGCTCCTTGGCAAGCTGAGTCACCGTCTGACAGCACAGCTCCCATTAATGAATCGGCCTCGTTATTATGGGGCTGAAATATATGTTGGAGATTCAAGGTTTCGGTGACCATTGACAACATGCTTAAATCTGAGTGGCTAATGACACAGTAACAAGTAAATATCTTTAGACAAATTGATTAATTTAAAATTTTCAAATGCTAAAATATTCATAAGAAATAGAAAAACTTAGATTTGATGGAAGAGATCCTTTAATGATTAACAAATCTCACTCTGGATTAACAAATAAGAAACTGGGGCCTAGACAGGTTAGCCACTCACATCAGGTCACCTGGCTGGTTGACAGGACGAGGCTGGAACAGACCCACAACTCCTGACGAGGGGCCCAGGGCTCCTCTGGTATCAATGCTCACAGCAGCACAGAGATCAGGGTCCCGCCCACCTAGAGCACGCTCCGTGAAGTGCTGGGGACAGAAGCAAGACTGCCCAGGACTGAGGGGGCCAAGGAGGGATACAAAGAACTGCCCAATTAGGAACTCCAATAGGGATTTCCAGCCCTTATTTAACTTGACCTTTCTGTAGCACAGAGGTCCTCAAAATTTAGGAAGCATCACAATCAATTGGTGACATTGCTTAAACTGATGGCAGAGTTTCTAATTTCTGGGGCCCCACCCACAGCATTTCTAATCTGGTTGTCTGGGGTGGGCCCAGGGGACACGGAGACTGCGGGTCCAGAGATCACACTTTGGGAACCACTGCTATAGCATCTGACCATGACCTGTTGTCCTGTGGCTTTCTGGACACTCCCTCACCTGGGTCTTCAAGTCCCTCTCTGGCTACTAGTTCTCTTCTATGAAGAGAAGATGGGAAATAGAATGCTGGCTGGTGCAAGGTAAAAAAAAAAAAAAAAGACTTGAGCTTGTTCACATAGGAGGAAGAGCCACTCTCAGTGAGCGTACAGTAAAAGATAAGGACAGGAAAGTATAGCAGACGTCAAAACAGAAGTGGACAGGATCTATCTAGACACTAGTGATGAGCTCAGCACTCTGGAGGTCAAGCAATGAATAACTTTACAAGTTTGACAGGATGAATATCTCAAAATGAATGCTACCCAACTCAGAACAATACCTGGGATTATCATGCTGTTTTGCCAACAGGGCAGACATGTGTCAAAATAGTTTAGTGCTTCCTCTAGAATTGCCTTCCGAGAATGCAGCACATTCTTCATATATCCTCAACATTTGCAAATTGCCATTTGAGGGCAGCTGTAAGCTGGGAAAAATCCAAAAATCATCTGAAGACCAGCCTTAATAAAGGTGCTGAGCATACCGAATAGCACAGTATTTTCTAGTTAAAAACTAATACATCAATTAAAAGTGATTGATTTTTAAAAGGTATGTTACAGGACTCAAAGTGTTTCATAAGACAAATCAGGCAGAAAAGTCCCCAAAGTTCTTTAAGCAATAGTGGAGTACCATTACGCTACACACAAAGTCTACTGAAAAATACACATAGATACATAGTTCTGATATTTTCTTAAAATTGGCCTCACAATATCACAACTATAAGATCAAAGTTCCAGTCATCAAACAAAAAGTATATAGTAAAGAACAGATGCTAGAGACTGACTTGCCAGCACCTTCCTCTTGTTTTACTCCTCCCATAAAACCAACAGTGTTGGGTGACTAAATCCAGGTCATCATCTCCCTGCCCCTAGGCAAGGGTTCCTTGATGGTGAACCAGATGCTGGGAAGGGACAGAAATCGGCATGATGCCCCAGAGCTAGAAGTCCTGGCTCTGTTGTTAGACTCAGTTCTAATCCGAGCTGTACTACTTCCTTCATGTGTAACTTTAGACAAGCAACCTTCCGAAGCTCAAAATTTCCCATTTAAAAAACAGACTAATAATAAAAACTGCCCCACAGGCCTGCTTTGAGAATTAAATGACAAGATTCGGTACTGCGCTTGGCTGGTACTTGCTGATTCATTGTAAGGGTGCCTTCCACGCTGGCTAACATCATTATCACACTAATGGATCACCCAAGGTCAGGATGCCCCAGGGAGCCCGAACATACCCATGCTCCATCATCCGCCTCTCTCCTATCATGAAAGCTAAACCCAACTCACAAACCGAGAAGAGTCCCTGAGTATTTTCACAGATCCTCCATTTTCCAGACAGGATTTAGAGCCAAGTAAAGCCTCTGCTCTTCAGCAATGGGTACAATTGTCTTCTTCCTAAACTCCTTCTGCCCAGAGCACCTAAGCCATTGCCTCTCTCCCTCTGATAGAAAGACAAGGCAGATGAAGCCTATTTTATACTTTGTCTCCTAACTTGATTTTCTATTACTCCTACTAACAATGTCTATAAATTACAGAACACTTAATGTGACCAGACACCATTCTAAAGCACTTAACAAGGATCATCTCATTACCACGGAAACCCTTTGAGGCTGGCACTATGGTTCCACCAATTCTCAGAGGAGGAAAAACCAAGACACAGAGAATAAGTAACTTGCTCAAGGTCAAAGAGCCAACAAGCCATGAAGCCAGGATTCAAACACAAGCCATATCGCTCAGAGCCCACTCTCCATACACTTCCTCCTACAAACACACAACCAGATTTCAAGGATCCAAATCATAGGCATCCTAAAACTGCCTGACAAAATTCCAGGAAAATTCTTCCTCAGCCGTGACCCTGACCTCCACTGCCCAGCCTTCATCTCCCAGTACGAAAGCCTAAGAATGTACCTTCAAGTTTTGTTTTTAAGAAAACTTCCTCAACTTACTACTTTCTGCTCCCTCTAAAAGTCCTAAATCAACATCCTCTTCAGAGGGCATGACCATGTGCTTTAGTTCCTCAATGAGAAGGAAGCTTATTCACTTCATTCTCCTCACGTGTTGCTCTAACAGAGAAGTC
The DNA here is from genome assembly GCA_002007465.1 of Ailurus styani. Lineage (NCBI taxonomy): Eukaryota > Metazoa > Chordata > Mammalia > Carnivora > Ailuridae > Ailurus > Ailurus styani. The sequence continues at coordinate 293,904 of LNAC01000357.1, forward strand.
TTATAAAGCACTAAAAACAGAATATAGAAAGAAATATAATATAGCAACAGCATTCCTGGAAACACATCGCACTTCCATTGGGGAATCTTTCCACTGTTGCACATTTTATATGGTTGCCATGTTGCCAAAAATCACATTACTCATTTTAGATAAAGAAATCAACAACCAAATATGAAGTATTCATCAGACGGAGAGAGACCCTGAGGGTGTAAACGTTGTGATCGCACTGGGGTGTGGGCATCTATATTTGCCCTATTCTTCACCAAGTTGCCAAGATACAGAAAATAATTTAAGGTTTATCTTCTCATTTCACTTTTGACAGCTTTAGAAGAAAACAAAATATTCCTTAATGCCCAGAATAGTTTCCTAGAGCTGCCATAACAAAGCACCACCAACATGGGGTGGCCTACACAACAGAAGCTTATTGTCTCACAGTTCTGGAGGCTCCAAGCCCCAGGTCAAGGTGTTGGCAGGGTTGGTGCCTGCTGAGGGCCCTGAAAGACTATCTCTTCCATGCCTCTCTCCCAGCTTCCGGTAGCCTCAGGCTTTTCTTGGCTTGTGGATGGCATTCTCCCCATGTCTTCACATTGCCTTCCCTCTGTGCATGCCTCCCTGTATCCAGAATTCCCTCTTTATAAAGACCCAGTCATACTGGATTAGGACTCACCCTAATGACCTCATCTTAACTTGGGCATTTTCAAAGACCCTATTCTCAATTAAGGTCACATTCACAGGTACTTGGGGTTAGGACTTCAGGATCTTTTGTAGGGGTCAATTCAACCCATTACAATGCTTAATAGGGAGTATGTCTTAGATCACCTCTTTCAACAAGGAAAGATTTTCTGGTTCTCATGTGAAGATTAAATAGTAATAAACAGATCCCTGCTCTGAATATAACAATTTTTAAATGCTATATAATAACATGTTACGGTTTTATTTTTACCTTTTACCTTTACTCGTAAGTTCTGATACAACTACATATACCTGTCTGCCAATTTCATTTTGTGACGTGAATTTTATTTACAGAAGATGCACTTAAAATGATAGATATCTTAGTCCTTTATCTACTCCCTGGATAAAGATCCAGTTTAGACAAAAAGCCCAAAATACTGATCCAGCACTACGATTATCTTCAATATTGTTCATAAATAAGTATCAATTCACACATACCCAAAGGCCTCCACACCTACTGTTCACTCTGCAAGGACACTTTCTTTCTCTCCATCAATTAGCCAGACGGCTTGCCTCCTCGCTTCATTCAGGTTTCTATTCCAATGTTAACTCATCTGAAATGCTGTCCCGACCACTGTTCCATCTTCTGCACTCCCAACACTCTTACCCCCTTCATCAGACTTTTCTTCTTAACATCTAGTATATATTAATTTTTTCTTTGTGTAATGATCTCCTCCCACCAGAACGTAAGCTTCACTGTAACAGGGACTTTTAGTTCATTGCTCTGTCCCCAGAGCCTAGCACAAGGACACTCAATAACTTTTAGTCCAATTTGCTCAATGAATCAAGTTCCAAAAATCCCACATACAATTCATTGTATTTGATTATAATCTTCCTACTTCAAACTGATACAAATGTTGCTTACCTCCCTCACAACCAATTCTTCAAGGCATAAGTCTATAAACACATACTGTGTGTGCACATATAAAATTATTTTAACAGCAGAGGTCAAATGAAGCTTTAAAGTATAAGATGCTTTAGCTGCCAACTAAATATCGCAGTAATAGGATTCCCTAATACCTATTTCATAACCTCACAAATTAACAAGGCATGTAAACCATTAGAAACATTTCTGTTGATGGCTCACAGCCAACAGTCCAAAAGGAAGTAATCTTAAATGTTAAAAGCTATATTGTTCATCCTTAACTACATGCCTTAAGAGATAGAACACTCTAAAGACAGAGCCCTGTATCTAAACAGAAATGCTGAAAAATATTTTTGCACAGTAATCCAATATTCTGGGTATCATCTTAGCTTAGGTGAACATAGTATAAGGGTATTTTGTATGCAAATAAAAAACAGCAAAATTCCTTCAAATAGCTTTATTTAAAGCCAAATGTCAATTTCACCCTCTAGAATGGAACAAAATTCCTCATAATACACTACCCAAAATTATCTGCAATTAGAAACTATAAAATTGTCAGAGAAACATTCTTAGAAGATACATACCTTAAAAATGGTTAAAAACTTCACTTTCTAAAAAGAGAAGTTAAGGCACCTGGATCTGCCTTGAGCTCAGGTCATGATCCCAGGGTCCTGGGATCGAGCCCCTGCATCAGACTCTCTGCTCAGTGGGAAGCCTGCTTCTCCCTCTCCCTCAGCCCATCCACCCGCTTGTGCACTGGTGCATGCGCTCTCTCTCTCAAATAAATCTTTTAAAAAACTAAAAGTAAAAAATAAAATAAAAAAATAAAAAGATGGGCGCCTGGGTGGCTCAGTCGTTAAGTGTCTGCCTTCGGCTCAGGTCATGATCCCAGGACTCTGGGATCGAGCCCCACATCAGGCTCCCTGTTCCATGGGAAGCCTACTTCTCTCTCTCCCACTCCGTCAGCTTGTGTTTCCTCTCTCACTGTGTCTCTCTCTGTCAAACGAATACATAAAATCTTAAAAAATAATAATAAAATAAAAAGAGAAGTTAATAAGTAACCCCTTTTCATTAAAGACCATTTCATGAGATATGCCAGGAACAAAGAGAAACAGTACACTCTGTGTGCCATAAGTGACTATGCTTACTGAACATAAAAACTGCTAACTTCCTTTCCTTCCCCTCTTTGTTCCTTTTCCCTGTTATTTCTCCTATCTCTCTTTCCATTGAGTCGCAGACCTATGAAATACACCTTACCACTGGTCTTTCCTGATAAGTTTTCTAAAGCGGTTACTGCCGTGTGTTTATAGGAACTGTGCTCAGCCCAGTCCAGTCAGGTGGGTTTGAGATCCCCCGCAGTCCCGAGGGGGTGGGCTGGCAGGGGATTTTATGGAGTTGTAAAATTGTCAGGCACATTTTCCAGTCCCTTTTCATCAGCCAGGCCAATTGCGCCATGTGCTGCATTAGGTACCAGTTTAATCCAACACTCGTGGAAAGAATCAGAACTGGAGGGATCTACTCTTTCTTGGCATGTTGAGCCACAGTGGGAGAAGCCAGCTCCGAGGCCACCTGAGTTGAGGAAGTGAGGAGGTGACCACTGACGAGGTGCTCTTGATGAAAGGCTGAGACTCACAGGGACCCGCTTGTATGCTTCCAGTTAGTGGATCAGCATACAAAGTAGGAAAATTCCAGCATACATGGACACTCAGGCTTTGCAAAAAGCTGCTACACTTCAGAGGCATTCGCTTCCAAGAGTGCATTTTGGCAGTCCATCTGGGGAGCAAAAACAAACTCTCCTAACCCAGAAAAGAAAAAGCTTCTAGGAACTACACAGGGCATTTTTGGCCAGGATAGTTTCTAAATAGATTTCTTAGAGGTTTTCTATAATAAAAGTGTCACATTCAGAATGTGGCCTATAAGAACAGATTCCATTTGGAAGCAACTGACACACACAGCACAAATAAGAATCTGGGAATAGTAGGCAGTTGATTTTATAGACACACACTTTCCATAATAGGTTTTACATTAAAGGTTCTCAAGTGTTTTCAATCATTCATTGATTCCATTCTCCCAACAGCCCTGGCAAATCAGTCGGTAAAATTTAGCTTCCTAATTTCAAACATGTCCAGGTTCCAAGGGGCAACCAAAATGATTTCATATCCCGTGTCTAAGAAGAAATATAGCATGGAGACAATGTAGCAGAGTGCTTACAAATTCAAACTCCAGATGCAGACTGCTGAATGCTAATTCTGAAACTTAACCAGGTCTTTGATGCAGGGGGAAGTCAACCAACCTGCCTGGAAGAAGGGAACAACATCTATACAGTGAAGATGAAAAGAGCTGATGTGTGTGACACACTTCAAGTGCATGGCACACAGCAGGTGATCCCAGTGACCTGCCCTTGGCGGCATCAGCAGTGCTACTGCCACCATCACCATTGCAGGAAAGGTTAAGAGCGCAACTCCTGAGTCAGACTTGGCTTTGAGCTCAGCTTACAAAACTGAACCCAATCATCTATAAAATGAGTAGGGCATACTATCTAGGAAGAACAAATAACCCAGTACCTTCAACCAATAAAGAGCAAATCAGGGCGCCTGGGTGGCTCAGTGGGTTAAAGCCTCTGCTTTCAGCTCAGGTCATGATCTCAGGGTCCTGGGATTGAGGCCCGCATCAGGCTCTCTGCTCTGCAGGGAGCCTGCTTCCTCCTCTCTCTCTCTCTCTCTCTCTGCCTGCCTCTCTGCCTACTTGTGATCTCTCTCTCTCTCTGTCTATCAAATAAATAAATAAAATCTTTAAAAAAAAAAAAGAGCAAATCAGAGAAGTAGAACCTACGGTTTTGAAAACACGTATGGCTACCAACTGCAATGTACAGCCTTATTTGTATTCTGACCTAAACTATTAAAAATACACAATTTATCACTTTCACTTATGAAACAGCTGGCAATGTTAGTATCGAGTGAATATTTTATAATATTAAGGAATTGGTATTAAAATCTGGGTAAGATAATGGGATTCTGCTTATATGAAAACTTATCTTCTTAAGCTATGCTTTCCAATACCACAGTCACTAGCCACAGGGGGCTTTTTTAGTTATTTAAAAGTAAAATTTTAGTTCTCACTCTTACAACCCACATGCCAACTATTTAATAGCTTCATGTGGTCAGTGGCTACAGAGAGTGAATTTATTTCTGCCATCACAGAAAATTCTGTTGGACAGCACTAGGCTAGAGATACGTATCTACTGAAATATTTGTAGATAAAATGATATGATGACTAAGGAGGGAGAGACATGAATGAAAGTGTGAATGAAGTAAAACTGGTTTATGGCTGTTGTAGGGAGAGGGATACATGGGGTGGGGGGTGTTCAGTAAAGTGTTCGGTCTGAGTCAATATGGCTAGGTCCCTGTTATTCAAAAACTAATCTAGATGTTACTGTGAAAGGTACCTGGTAGCCATGATTAAAGTCTACCATCAGTTTGAGAAATAAATTATCCTAGATAACCTGTGTGGGTTTGAATCAGTCAGTTATAAGGTCTCAAGAGTAGAACTAAGGATTCCTGTAAGAAATTCTACCTGTGGGTGGCAGTTCAACTAACATCCAAGAGATCCAGCCTGCCCTTTTGGACCACCTACTCTGTAGATTTCAGACTTGACTAGCCAGCCCCCATGATAGCCTAAGTTAATTCCTTGCATCAAATCTCTTCATATGCATATCCTACTAGTTCTATTTCTCTGGAGGACCCTAACTGATACAGTCTACTTCTGTAGTATTTGATTTTTTTTTATACAACCTCACACAGCCATTGTGAAATAACAACTGGAAGTATCCTGACGTAGTGTGTACTACGTAAGTCTTAATAAATGGTAACTATTAAAATATTATTTCTTCATTTATACCAACATAATCTTATTTTGTCAAAATCTGTAGTTCCTGAGACACAGAATACTCAAATAGTTGCATGCTATGACAACTTGCATTACTATTTTCCTTTCAACCTCATTTTATCTGGCTCACATGACAAGAGGTTCCTTTTGGGGCATGGGTAGAATGGTTCACTGCTCTGCATGTCCAGAATGGCCCTCAAGCACAGGTTCTTGAATTAAATGGAATCAAACCTAGTTAGAGTAAATGACACATACACAAAATATCCATAGCTGAGGGAAAAGTTTTGTGCAATTAAGTTTATGTCTTATTTACAAAAGGGAAGGATTTTAACAACCTAAAAACCCAACAGTAAAGAACTGATTATATAAAACTAGATATATTTAGCTAATAGATATCATGTGGCTATTATACTTAAAGCACATTTAATGACTATTGGAAATTCTCAACACAATGTTAATTTTTTAAAATTAAGAAATATACACAATGAATGGGCGCCTGGGTGGCTAAGTGGGTTAAAGCCTCTGCCTTCGGCTCAGGTCATGATCTCAGGGTCCTGGGATCGAGGCCCACATCGGGCTCCCTGATCAGTGGGGAGCCTGCTTCCTCCTGTCTCTCTGCCTGCCTCTCTGCCTACCTGTGATCTGATCTCTCTCTCTGTGTCAAATAAATAAATAAATAAATAAATAAATAAATCTTAAAAAAAATATATACACAATGAACACAGTAGGATCTCATCTTAAAAAAAAGAATACTATACTAGACGGAAATATACCGAATGTTAACCATGGTTATCCCTAGGTACTGAGACTCTATGATTTTTTTTCTGTGTTACAGTGCAATTCATACACAGATCTAAAGAATACAGTTTGATGAATTTGACAAATATACCCATGTAACCCACAGCCCAATAAAAAAGAACATCTCCATCATCCCAGAAATTAGTACACACACACCGCAGGCAACCTAGGATGATTTTTATTTTCTTGTTAGACCCTTCTGTGTTTTCCCAATTTCCAATATAAACATATAGCTATGAGCAGTTTTGATGTTTTGCTTTTTCATTTTAAAGAATTAGGATGGTATGTAATTCTTTAATTTCACTGATAAGGACAAGGGAGATCAATTCATTTGCCCAGAAATGGGGCAGGTTACTAGAAATACTAGTAACAAGACCATTAGCCATAACACGCCACAATTATTTTTGCTTTCTCTTTCCAAGATTCTCAGTATTTTTGTATGTCACATCATTTATTCACACAGATATACTGAGGTGTAGTATTTTCAAACATTTGATAGAAAAGATCCTTTAAAATTAAATAAATTGTATACTTTTACCTAATAAAAGAAATCAAACAAGAAAAAACTTAAAAAATGCCTAAAGGTTAATAAACAGAAATTGAAAGAAGTCAAACTGAGAACAGGTACTTCATTCTGGTTCTCATGAAAAACGTTAGCCCCAGAGGTTCATAAACAGAAACAAGGCAGCCATATAACCATACTGCAGAAATGCTAGTCTCGATGCTTTTTTATATCAGTATGTTATTTCATAGCCATAACTGAAGATAAACAAAAATAAATTTCAGTGAAACAAATCTGCAAATCATCATTTCTATCAGTCAATACAAGTTTTAGCACAGAAATCGTGAGACTTCTCAGGCTACACTTTGAAAGGAAGACTATCTGTATAAATTCTTAAATCCCCAGTACTCTTCATAGCTTTCTAAACATCGAGGTGGAGGATCTGAGGGTGGATACCCAATATTTGACTTTTTGACTTATCATCCAAGTAGCCAGCTGTCTATCTGATCCTAACTCCAAACCAAAGTTGGACACAAAACCAGTAAACCAATTGTGTCCTGAGCCACAACATGGATAGAAACACTAAGATCTACACATAGTTCTGAGGAAACACTAAACAGCAAAGCAAATGAAAGCTACAAGAAAAACTAACCACAAAAGTGGTTAGATGTGGTTATTATCTAACCACAGAAGTGGACTAGAATAACCAAAAGATCATTAGACACACACACACACACACACACACACACACACACACACACACACACAAGCATTTTCAGTGTGAGCCTTTAAGGGGTCCATGAGGTCAAAACTGTGTTTATAATAATACTAAGGTGTTACTTGCCTGTTCCATTGTGTTGACATCTGTGCCGATGGAGGAAATACAAAGATGAGAAAAAGGATGAGGAACATACAGAAGGAATAAACTGAATTTTTAAAAACTGAGGAACACTCTGGCAATTCCCCCGGCAATGTGGATAATTCTTATCTGCTTATTAAAATGCAGAATTTTGGCAAGTACGGACATTTTGATTATAGATTTCTCTCTCCTTCACCAAATTCTATCTCTGCTAGCCGTGACCTTCTAGCATCTCGGGACTTACACAAGTTATGGGTTCCCCTAAGAACACATGGTTGCTGTGCTCACATCAAACACGCTTTTGGACCTTCATGCAGCTTTTAATTATCATTTTTCAAGTAGGTGCTCTTCTTCCTTTTTGCACCGAAGCTTAGGGCATCCATTTAGAACATGATAGACTCCTCTGGGATAGAGCAAGCAACAGAAAGACTACTAGCTGCAATTTAGAGAGAAGCCTAAGCCCTTATAAGAAGCAGAGCAACCACAGTCTCTGTCCCCAATCAGAGTGGAGCACAGCCAAGGGCAGCCTCCTCTTCCCGCCCCCCAGGGCTCTACATACAAAGCCCAGGATCACAAGCACCCTCCATGAGCTAGTCACCCAGCCACAGGTGCCCCGCCTCAATCCCGCCAAAACACCTAACTTAACGCTTGCTGCCAGATGCAGCTTCCCAGCATCCCATCATCACGCCGGTCCTCTGACAAACACCCTGAAGGACCCCCCAGGACTTACCACATCTGCACTATTGAGGCTGGCATTTGAGGTCCAAGGCTCAACTTACCCACCCACATTTATCTCCCATTATGCCCTATTTCCAACAAAGTGCAATATTCAATATAACCTAACACACACCATTTCTCACCATGTTTACTCATGTCCCTCCATCCACGTGAACTGCCATCCTCACTCTAGTCTGCCTGTTGAGATGCTTGCCCGTCCTTCATGGTTTTCCTCTAGGCACCTCCTTCATGAAACCTTCTGAGCAACATCCCACCTCTGTCTGTTTATCACATTGTGCCTGTATTAGAATCATCGCCCTACTGTCACCTCCAAAGCCGAGGCTTTTGTGTTTTATTTATTTCTCTTTAGATCTCTAATAACTTAGATAGTCCTCTCAAATTGCTTTAAAAATCAACATTTTCAGATATGACCAAAAATAATGTGCCCAAATCCTACTATATGGGGAGCCATTTTGTTAGGAAAATATGAAATAAAAACAGTAGAACTGGATGTTTCTTGGCTGCAGACAAAAACTAAACATCTGTGAATGAAGTGAAGCAGGTGTGTATATGGAGGTGCAGGGCTGAGTTCAAGGCAGATCTGCAAAGTGAGACAGTCTATGATGAGTGACAGGACAGGGATACTAATGAAGCATTCAGGTGCGGAGACAGAAAATCTACCTCAAAACTGAGCTCCCAAACATCTATTAGAGATTGCATCTGTCCACTCAGAACCACACATCCGCAAATCAAAAATGCATTTCAAGGTATCCCCAGACAATCTATTTATTCCCTGTACATAATTGTGTTTGAGCCTCACCTCATTCAATAAGATTCCTAAGCGCAATATTCATACTACAAGCCAGGCTTGATGCTGACAATTTTTAAATGAAGATGTGACTAAATAGGGTCCACACCCACATAAATAATTGCAATTGGGTGTAATACAGGCTGTGGGGAGACAGAAAGGGCATGCAATAGATTTTGGGAAATAAGTGGAAGCCTACAGGAGAATAGGAGAGCTCATGTCATGAGCCCCAAGAGAGAAGAAAGTTTCAGGAAAGCAGGAGTGGCAACAATATCAAATGACATTTCAGAGCACCAATCTGGCATGTGGAGGTCCTTAATGATACAGAGGGAACAGTTTCGGGAAATTGGCAGGTATGTGAGCGAGACTGAAGAGAACTGAAGAATGGTGAAGTTTGTCAAACAGGAAAAGAAGGGAGTAAGGACTTCATTTTATGGGGATGCACAGTCAAGAAAGTACTTGGAGGGGAGGTTGTTTTTTGTTTTTTAAAGTATAGGAGACACTTGGCAAAGCCCTGGTATAGGAAGATGGGGCTTGGATAACCAGCTGGGGAAAAGAACGTTAGAAAGGAGCGAGCCCCTCCTCTGAGGTGAGGGAGGAATGCACCTGGGTGCAGCAGGTGCGTGAAGACAAAGGGGATGGAAGCACAGGGAGTTTCTGCAGACTGTCTCCAGGCTCTCCTGGGAGGGGAGAGTCCTGTGCTGAGGCTGGCAGGGTTTGAAGAACAGTTTCGGGGCACAGAAGGTCTGTCACAGCCACTGTGGAGCAAAAGGAAGAGTTACAGAAGACTGCAAGAATGGCCATGCAGAGACGAGTTTCCAAATGAGATTGGAAAAGCAGGCTGCCATCTGTTGGAAAACATGCCTTTCTCTAGCGGCATGGGGCAGGAGTAGCAGAGAATGTAAACGGCTTTATAGGCAGCATTAGAGCTGGCCGCTCTGGCTGTGGCAGGAAAAAAGGAAATGGAAGACACCGGAGAAAATGTCCAGGACAGGACTGATCATAAGACCCAAAACTCAACAGGAAAATAAATAAAGTCTAGAAGAAGTTGACAAGGGCAGAATGGGTAAGCAGAGAGGCAGACTAAATGAAAATGACTAGAGAGGATAGGAGGCTCCAGTCAAGGAGGGATTTAGGAGTTAAAGATTTTGCAAAGTAGACAAATTTCAGGTGATGACAAGGTCCAGCGTTTAGCCTCATCTGTGGGCTGCTATAAAGAATAATGGTCAAGGTCATGGGGTCAAGGCAGCAACGTGAGGGATGGGAGGCAGCATGGTATACAGCAGTGCTCTCCAACAGGAGAAGTAGTGGCAAAGGAAAAAATAATCTGTCTATGGGGTCCAGTATGGAAGTCACTAGCCACACGTGACTATGGACTGCTTAAAATGTCCCAAGTATGACTGAGAAAGTGAGTTTTTATTTACTTCTAGTTAATTTAAACTTAGATAAGCACACATGACTAGAACCTGCCATACCAAGTAATGCAGATGTAGAGCAATGATCCCCAGCTTGGCTCAATGGAATCTCGAGGACAGACTTAAAATGTACAGCTACTTGGGCCCCACTTCCCAGAGACTGATTTGATTAGTTGAGCATGTGTCCTAGGCATCAGTGTTTTTTAAAGTTTCCAGGTATGGTCAAGTTTGAGAACTACTGGTATAGTGGTTAAGAACATGGACTCTGGAGCCTGATTACTTGAGTTCAAAACCCAGATCTGCTGATTTTGATTTCTGTGACTTGGAGCAAACAACCTCATCTGTAAAATGGGGATAATGACCTGTCTACCTCATAGGGCTCTTCTGCAGATTAACATATAGAAAAGTGCTTTATAATAGTGGCTCGCACATAAGAATTCCTTAAATTGTTAGTCATTTTTACCCCAAATAGATTTTGGAGTTAAAAAGGCAGCTATAGGGGAAAACAGTGGATGGGAGTTGCCAAGGGAGTTGCTAAATCTATACTGAAGAGGTATCTAGAAGTCAGGAATTGATAGAGGGTAAGGAAAAAGTAAGAGAAAACAACAAATAAAGGGAAGAGAAACAAACTGGAAGGGGGAGTAATAAGGCAAGAAAATGTAGAACCTATCCCCTGGCAAACTGATATATTACAAACGGGCAGAAAGAATGTGGGATGATATGTAACAGGACAAAGCCAAGTTTTAGTTAGGGAAGAACATGGGGGGGGGGAATTAATTCAATTGACAAAATCCTACCTCTTTAACCAAAATGTTAACATAAGCTAGTTATTAGTCTAGTAACATTTTCATATTTTCCCCCCTGCCATAGGGTTCACCATTTATGAAAAACATCCAGGAATGACTTCTGATGGTGAAAATACCATTTTCTAATTGTGACTCTTAAAGAAACAGCCACCTCTGCAGAAATTAACAGAAAATACCTGATGATTCCTACTTGATCCAGTTCAAACCTGGCTTCATCCATATTCAAGTCTTTGCAAACCATATATACGCCAAGACTCTATGAGCAAATCTGTTGTATTTGCCCTTTTCACTATGTCTTTTTAAGTCTCAGGGACTACTAGTGCCGTTCATAAACATAGTACGTAACCTTCGGGTAAGAAAAGTGACTATTATATGTAACTAGAAAAGACGTGTTTTTAAAAATTTAAGAATAGGTAGATGTGGAAGAGAAAAGTAACCACCAGCAAATGTCTTAGGTTTTGGATTTTTTCTGAATTTCACATAAAGATATTAAATTTAATGGACACAGATTTTTACTCATATTTCAATGTAACTACCAGATTATTTCATCAGTTTGCAAAAGAAAATTAGTAATAAAGTATTCAATTAATGGCAACTAGGAAGTAAGTTACTAGAAGCTCAAAGCTATTTCAAAGATAGTTTCCATACAATTTAAGTAGCTGAACTTAAGCAATGAAGTGAACGTAGTTTAAGTGCTTCATATTAACCCATTATGTTTATATTTTTATTTGAAAAAAAGTGTGAAATTTCTTTACAGACTCGTTATTCCCCATGAGAAAAACAAACACCTACCACTTCTTTCCTACCAGCATGTTTCACACTTGAAAGTGACATTTCACATGTGTGCTTTGGGAGTGCTAAGTGTGTTTATGTATCAGCACAAGTGCAGTTTCACAGTTGAAACACAATTTCCAATACAATGAAGTTCATTTCTAGTTCCTTATCAGTAGCCAGTTTGAGAGCACTGACAATGTAAAAACAGAAACACTTTTCCAAACCCTCTCTAACACAACTACAAGTTCTGCAGGAACTGCCTTTTCCAAAAGACTACCATGCATGGAAAATTCCACTCCTTCAGCAGTTCTCCCTTCACAGCTGGTTAGAGGTGGCTCACCTCAGAGCCATACTCGGAGATCTTGTAGCTGGAAACAAAAGCATAACCAATACATTCTACCTGCTTTGATTCCAACAGAAAGCAATCCTTATTTTTCTTCTTCTCTTAAGTTAGAGTTCCCCTTAGTCCTAGAGACCTAAAGTACCATGCTCAGCCAGTCAAACTCGAGTTGTCAAGTTTACTGTGGTCAGGGGGTTCATGATGTTTTGGCCTCTACATCTCACAGTGGGCCCAATAAATCCACGGACCCTCCCTATGGTTATTTTGCAGTCTCTCAATGCAATACTGGAGTAAACATTCCTGACCCCTGGGAGAATGACCATGGAGGCTCCTTGACCATGGGATATAAGCCATTATGACAATACCACCCAAGTGAAAGACACTGAACTTCCCCTCCCTACCAAGACAGTAAACTTAAGAAATGCCACATTTGTGGGAAATCTGTAGAGATTATTACCACTTGAAATTTTTAAGGTCAGATAATTCCTATCACATTCCAGTTCAATTCACCTTTTTGGTCTGATCAGAAAGCAGGTAGATTTTGAAAAATGGCTATGGGTTATCATAAATCCATTCAGCAGTGACTCCAATGTGGCTGATTTACCAAATTAAGTACCTTTTCTGGAGCACATCTAGCCTCTGACACCTGATATGACACTACTTATCTGGAAAATGTTTTACCAACATGGAACATAAGAAGCCACTTGTTTTATTTTGTAAGGTCAAGAACCCGCTTTCACATTCTTGCCTAAGGGCTGTAACAACTCTCCTCTCAGGCACAATCTAGTCTACTGAGACGTTGCTTGTCTTCACATCCAACAGACCATCACACTGCCCCTACCCTGCATTGGTTACACCATGCTGACGGGACCTGATAAACAGGAAGTAGCAAAACCTTCAGATGTCTTAGTGAGATGCAGTCAAGCTTGATGGTGAAAAACAAAATCAAAAAGATTCAAAGACTGCAGCCTCAGTAAAGTTTCTGGGAATCCAATGATCTGGAACACATTGGAATATCCCCTCTAAAGTGAAATGCGAGTTGCTAAACCCTGAAATGCTTACCACTAAAAAAAGAGACACAAGTTTCATGGGGCTTTTTTTTTTTTTTTTGCATTTTAAAGACAATTCATACCACATTTAACATGCTGCTAACTCCTTTACTATTGTAACCTGTAAGCCCATCAGTGTTGAGCAGAGATGGTTCTGCAGCATGTCTGCAGCAAAAGTCTGCAGCACGAACTGCTAAGCCACTTGGGTCTTTGATGCTGTGAATCCAATTCTTTGAGTCCAATAGGTTCCAGAGAATCACAGCACAAAACTCTCAGGTTTCAGAACAAAGCAGATAGCTGTCCTTTTAAGAAATGACTCCTGGATTGCCACTAAGCACTGGTAGGGCCTGAGTAAAGGTTATTAAGTAACCATGTGACCTGAGCTTCCAATGGTACTCTGAATGTTATCTGAACTCCCAGGTCGTAAGGCTGGGCACATGCGGAAGCAATCTACCACCAAAAGACAATGGTATGAAAAAGATCAGATTCAAGCATGTCTACAAGGCACAAGAAGTTGCATGAGCAGATGGCCCAGAGACCTGTAATACCTACTCCTCCTATATTACCACACCTGTAACTTCATGGAGAGTTCCCTAAGAACAGCTGACTGAGAGGGAAACTTGGGCCTGGGTTAGAGATGGTTTTCATGTTATCTGTGCACCAAGCAAAAGTGGACTGATATAGCCTGACATCCCCAATAAAGAGTGTCCCTGAAATACTTCATGAAGGAAATCGTCCCAACCAATAGTGCTGTGACCAGTGCGTGTGCCTGTCCACTCCATCTATACTGAGAAATGGCCAGAATTATGGAGCTATATGGAGTAATGGCCAAAGGCTAATGGTTAACCTGAACACTCAGGTCTTGATGGAAAAAAAAACAACAGTATTTGGAAGAAGGGGTAGAAAAGAACCCAGGAAAGGTACATATGGACAGAGAGAATGAGCACAGTGTAAAAAATATTTTTGTTCCAAGTGAATGTGCTCTAAAGGACTTCTGATGTTGAAGGGCCTCTCTACCAGGTGAGCAAAATTATCAATCTAGATGTAAGCCCCTGTCACCAGCCACCCCAATGCTTCCTCAATAGACTTCCAGTAAAGTGACCATGGTGACAGCAGCAGAGGCTGCTTATGGACTTAACAACACAGACTCTCACAAAGGCTAACCTGTCTCCTGTGAATAATGAGTACCTAAAATACCAAGAACAGAAACCAATCTTCAGTGTCAAAGATGGCAACATTCTCCTGGAGGATCAGCCAGCCACTTGGGCAGATGGATTACACTGGACCCTTTCCATCAAGGAGTGATCTGTCCTCACTGAATATATCCCACTTACACAAATGCACATGCATGCATGTACACACACATACACACAAATCCATGTCATTTATCTTTCTTCATTTTCTCCATCCCTTTCAAAAAGGATTGACCATAGTTGTTAACTTTACAGTTTAGTTTCTATATTCCAAAACATTCCTATGGAATTGTGAATAAGTTAAGAAAGATAATTTCATCCAGAGGCAAATACAGTAACTGTTACCCAGCAATTAAGTTCTTAAACAGAGATCCTGATGGTAGTCCATGGTTAATCATTAGAACTTAAATGCCCTTGCAATCACATGAGAAAAAAAAGAAAGTCACCCAAAAGAATAGTAAGATTTTAAAAGACTGATAATACCCAAGTGTTGGCAAGGATGTGAAGCAACTGAAATTCTCAATATTGCTAACTGGAGAATAAATTGATGTATCACTTTGGACAACTATTTGGCATTATCTTCTAAAGCTAAACACACATGTACCCTATGATGCAGCAATTCTACTTCTAGCTGTATATGTAAGAGAAATGAATATGTGTCCACGAAAAGACCTGCTCAGAATGCTGTAAGAAGGCTCAGAATAACTTTAATTATAATAGCTAAACATGGTCCATCACCAGTAGAATGGATAACTTGCACTATATTCATACAATTGAATACCACACAGAAACTGAAAAAGAGGGAAAAAAAAAACAAACTTCTGCTATAGAATTCCAAAGCATTATACTAAGCAAAAGAAGCCAGAGACAAAAGAATACATGTTGTATTATTCTATTTATACAATGTCATAAATAGGCCAAATTAATGTACAGCGCTAAAGGTCAGAATAGTGGTTTCCCTCTCGGTGGGTGAGTTGAGTGGAAGGAGGTATTGTTTGAAAACAGACACAGGGATTCACAGACCTGTACCCCTTGGGCAAATAATAAAAATAAAAAAAAATAAAAAAAAAACTGGAAAACAGACACAGGGAGCCTCCTGGGGTACTGATAATATTCTGTATCTTGTTCTAGATAGTGTTTACATAATTTTATGTATATGTGAAAATTCATCCAGTTGTATATATGACATTATGTGCTTTACTGTAGATTAGATATCAATAAAATTATTTTTAAAGATTTATTAATATGTATGTATTACTTAGGAGACAATCTGGAAGTGTTTTGTTTTTTGGGCTTTTTGTTTTGTTTTGTTGGATCTCTAATGGATCAGTGATCCAATGAAAGTTAAAAACAAAACAACCAAAAAAACCCAGATAAGGCACCCAATAATCTAACACAGCCAATTTCAAAAGTTTCCACTCCCTTATGCTCTCTCATCCTACTATAGCTGGAAAAACTCAAGTTTTTAATTTGAAATGACTTACTTCTTGCTTCAGTCTCAAGGATAAATAGGAAAAATGTCTTTGAAAGCCCTGATGAATTTATTTTAAAAGTCACATATCACATCAAAGTTATCCTGAATGATTATGATACCGCATCTTCACTTTCCATCTTAACATACCATGTTTCAACTCTTACAATATTCATTTGAATTCTATAATTACTTAAATGTACATTTTTTAAAATTCTACTTTTATCCAGACCAGAGAGCCAACAGAAATCCAATACATTTGTAAAAGTAATTATCAGAGAAAATAAGAGGATCTGATTCTTAAAATTTTTTATTATGTTGACATTTTTTTCTTCTTTCTAATTTGAATTCTTATGCTCGTTGGCAAACATAAACCAAATGGGCTAGTCTGCCATTACACTAAGATCCTGTTTTAGATTTATAAAACAGAGCATTAATTTTAAAAGTCAACCAAAACACTGACCTCAGTTTGCCAATGTTAATGTCAACATTGCTTAGAACTGAACCTTAGGGGAAAAGAGATAAGTCTTCAACACTCAACTAAAGTTCCCTAAAGTAATCATTAACAATGGTCTTTACCACACTCTTGAAAACATCACCCTCCTTAAGACAACGCATCATTTTTAAAATAATAAATGTGGTAAAATGATACCACATCTGAGGGCTCATCCCAAATCCAATCTAATGGCCTAGGAGGTTTTCTAAGAGCAGTAGCTGGCTTTATCTGCATCTTTGATTATTCTTACAGTCTAAAATTTTAAATATTAAGTTTATAGTTTAAAATTAAACTGTTACATAATACACTGCATGCACATTCAGCCATTTCAGTGAAAATTGCATGTTAATGTTTTCCCTTACTTCAGACATCCCCTTCACACAGCCTACATAGCTTCAATGGTATACGCCTGTACATTTTCAGAGGGGAACTCTCAAAAAGTACTCAATAATGAAATTTACTTTTCAAAGAACAAATTCACCATGGACTCCAGGAAAGATAATAATGAACCTGTCCCAAATTTTTATGTACATTTATTCTACACAGAACATTTACAGTGTTCATATTATATTTATGCTTCGCTTCCAGTTTTATTGTATTGATCTGGAATTGCTAATACTGTTTAATTTTTTACCAGTAATACTGGCATCATTCCCAGTTCCTACAGGATATATACCATGATATGAGCATATTCTTACTAAAAGTGAGACAATCTGGGGCGCCTAGGTGGCTCAGTCAATTAAGCGTCTGGCTTCAGCTCAGGTCATGGTCCAAGGGTCCTGGGATCGAGCCCTGCATCAGGCTCCCTGCCCAGCAGCTTCTCCCTCTCCCTGCTACTCCCCCTGCTTGTGCACTCGCTCGCTTTCTCGCTCTCTCTCAGGCAAATAAATAAATAAAATCCTTAAAAAATAAATAAAAGTAAGACAATCTGAGAAACTCAAAGCAGAGGTGGGGGGCACTTTTTTCCAAAAGCAAATCATACTATAGGTATGCAGCTTTTTTCCCCAAATTAATATGTCTGACAAGATGTATCTCATTTTTTTTTTAAGATTTATTTATTTGAGAGAAAGAGAGTCGGGGGTGGAGGGCAGAGGGAGAGAGAATCCTCTCTGCTGAGTGCAGAGCCCACCTTGGGACTCGATCCCAGGACCCTGATATCACAACCTGAACAGAAACCAAGAGTAGGACACTTAATCGACTGTGCCACCCAGGTGCCCTGTATCTGGTTTCTTTATTTTATTTTATTTTATTTTATTTTATTTTATTTATTTGAGAGAGAGACAGAGAGAGAGAGACAGAGAGAGAGAGCACACAAGAGAGGGGAAGGGAGGGGCAGAGGGAGGGGGAGGGAATCTCAAGAAGACTCCACACAGAGAAAGGAGCATGACATGGGGCTTGATCTCATGACCCTGAGATCATGACCTGAGACGACCTCAAGAGTTGGACGCTTAACCAACTGAGCTACCCAGGTGCCCCTGTATCTGGTTTCTTAAGAAGGCTTTTTTGTCTAAATCCTGACTCTTAAAAAATACCTAAACATCCTCTCACCAGACTTTGAAGTATTTTTTTGTACTAGTTAACTGCAACAAATAAATTTGTAATATTTTCCAATTCATAATTCCCATCTGTATCTAAGATTACAGTTTCTAAGTCTAGCTTCACTTCTTAAATTGAACATAAACTAAATAAATATGCAATATATGTATATGAGGTAAAATGTAATTTAATACATACACGTTTACATTCATATATTCATAGAACTTTTAGTACCTAATGTGAGCATACAGTACCAGGTGCTGAAGTAAAATAAATCTGAGATAAAGAATTGAGGTAAATATCCAGAAAAAACAAAAGATACCTATATCTTAATTGCAAAGAAACTTGTCTGTCTTTATTACCATATTTCCAGATAAAAACAGAGGATCTTTATAGGCCTGGATTATGCAGAAGATTCATGAATTTTATGCTTCACTTTGGTCTTAAGTATTATATTCCTCAAATATTGCAGAACATTACTCAAATATTGTAGGAAAAATTTTCACGTACATGTTTTAATAAAGTATTTGTGACTGAATATCAACTTACCTAGATTTTAAAGGTTAACTTCTTAAAATACACGTTTTTTTTTAATAGTTTTCGGTTTACAGAAAAGTTGCAGAGATAAGAGTTCCCAAATCTGGCACCCAGTTTCCTCTACTGCTAACATCTGACATTACTGTGTTATGTTAGCACTGAAGAGACAAGGCTCAACAATTCAATTAACTGTGACTAAACCTCCACATTTCGTTAGCATTTCACAAGTTCTTCCCTAACGTCCAGGACCCTATGCAAAATATCATATTGCATTTAGTCAGTGCACTTCCTTAGCCTTCTCTGGTCTCTGACAGTTTCTCAGACTTTCCTTCAGTTTGATGACCTTGACAGTTTTAAGAAGTAATGAGCTGAGGAATGTCCGTCAATTGGGCTTTGTCTTATGTTTTTCTCCTAAGGTGTTTTTTTTTTAAGATTTTATTTATTTATTTGACAGAGAGATCACAAGTAGGCTGAGAGGCAGGCAGAGAGAGGGAGGAAGCAGGCTCCCTGCCAAGCAGGGAGCCTGATACGGGCCTCGATCCCAAGACCCTGAGATCATGACCTGAGCTGAAGGCAGAGGCTTTAACCCACTGAACCACCCAGGCACCCTCTCCTAAGGTTTTGATTTTGACATCATTTCCAAATGTTCAGCTGAATAATCGCTGATAGGACAAAGTACAAGGCAAACATTTTGGCCCTTATCTCCCCATTTATTCAACAGCCAAAAAAAAAAAAGCATTATTCTGGGGAAGAAGCAAACTACAAGTTTAAAATCTGGACTGCAGAGAAAGAACCTAAGCGAGAGGAAACTAAAGTTGACCATGGCTGGGGATAGATCCCAAGGGCCCTGGGAAAGACTAACCAATAGGCAAGGAAGCATTTCAGGAAAGAAGGGGCAACTAACCTACCTTACCTCTGTCCCAGGACCACTCTGAGGCTAGAGCTCAACTCCAGAAATTGGATCCACTATTGCACCTTGCCACTTCCTACCTTTCCTGCCTTTGCCCCACTCCTTTTATGCACTGTAGTGTGTTTGCCCTTTTTTGTCATTTGTCTCTCATCGTTTTCTCTTAAAAGAAGAGTCACTAGTCAGGTCTCAGCAGGAAACCTCATTACTGCTGTGAGTAACTAAGGCAGTTTGATGGAGATACTGTCTACAGAGGTGTAGTCAGACAAACCAGCCCGGCCGGGCACAGTAGCCTGGGGTTGGCGATGACTGGAGCTGGTGAAAGAGCAAAGGGAGGAAGGCACTGCCAGAACCCAAGAGAATAGTGAGTGGGAATGGGACACCTGACCCAAGAGATAGGGGGAACAGACATCCCACCCCATTCCCTCCTGCCCTCCAACCCTGCTGATCCTTTCCAATAGCCAGAAGCTCAAAAAAAGTTGATGCTGTTCATACAGGTCAATGCCCCAGGGCACATAGCTAGGTGGACTGGGAGGAAGAAACAGGTCTAGAGGAGCAAAGGAATATAAGCAGGTCAGGAAGGAAAGCAAGCCAACCTCACAGCCCTCATATGGCTGTCTGCATTTTGATTTTGTGTCTTCTCCCCTTACTATATGGGGAACTCCTCAGAGGCAGGGACAGTGGTTTACAGAGAGAGTCACACGCAGGTCCTGTGCACAAACCTCCTTGTAGGCACTCTATATGAAAGAAGAAATGGAACAAGGCCCATCTCAGCTACTGGCTGGGCTGGAACTCAGGTCCATCACAGCAGGACTATGCTGCAGGGAAACATGGCACACCTTTGACCCTGACCTTGACAGCACAAGAAAGAGGCAGAGGCAGGTGAGGCTGCCCCCCCTTCTTCTTTTTTTTTTTTTTTAAAGATTTTTATTTATTTATTTCACAGTGGGAGAGAGATCACAAGGAGGCAGAGAGGCAGGCAGAGAGAGAGGGGGAAACAGGCTCCCTGCTGAGCAGAGAGCCCGATGTGGGCCTCGATCCCAGGACCCTGAGATCATGACCTGAGCCGAAAGCAGAGGCTTTAACCCACTGAGCCACCCAGGCGCCCTGCCCCCCCCTTCTTAAAGTGAGGGAAAATCAGCCAGAACTTGCTCCACAGCTAGAGAGAAGCTCCAAGATCTCCTTCAACAGCCAGACTGATCCCTCAGCTCTGCCCAACACCCCCATGTCAACTGAGGACAGAGTTGGTACACATGCTCATAGGGAAGAACATAGGTTCTAACAAATAGGAGCCTGATCCCTGGGATCATCCAGGCCAATGCTTGACAAGCTCCAGGACTGGATCTTGGATCTCCTCTTGATAGATGGAGAACAAAATAAAACTTCACTAACATTTCTCTCAATTTCCTCAAATAATTTCACTTGCTGGAGACCCTGTAAAACCTCTTGTCTCTGAGACCTTTAACGAGGCACTAATACTTCTAGGTTTCTATGAACACCTCGTCTTATGTATCTTCCCTTATCAGGTACCACTTGCAAAAATCTCTAAAGGTCCTCAGCACCATACAGCCCTACCACCGCTTCCTCTCCCACCTTGGTGCCTCACCTTCTTTCTCTATACAATTTAGCACTCCACATTCCCCACCTGGCAGGGCTGCATGACCAGCTCCTTCCAGGACAGAACTGCCTCCCCATTTCTTCAGACTTCCTCCAGATCGGCACTACACTGGACAGTATAGTAAAGTGCTTAACAAATTCATGAACGAATGTGCTGTGTACAGATGCCTTTGCATTTAATGAAACACCCATCTGTCTTTTCAGACATACAGTGAAAACTGGAAAGGCTGAAGAACCCCAAGGACATTTACATTTCATTATGATTGCATTGAAGTCCCAAGGACCTGCTTTTACAAACCATAAACTGCCGGCTCCAAATAACACCAAATACCATCCACCCAGAATCAAATCTTCATAGCAGCATGGCAAGGAGCTATTACATTTACCTTACCAAGAACACAAAGGAGATGATTTAATATTGTTATTGACAAAAGGAGATGATCAACAATGGTTTTTAGCCTATCAAAACGGGTTTGTACAAAGACTAAGGGGGGAAATAGCTCATAAAGCTTATAGTACAAAAATAATTCAAAGGCAAAAAAATAATCAATCTTTTTCATAGCATTTAAGTCCTTTGTTCATCTTATTATTATTCAATGTTACCTTTAAAGATAGAAGATGTATACTTTGGAGCACTGGGTGCTATGCTAGGTATCTTTTTTTTCCATTCACTTACTTAGTATTTACAAACTTCTTTTTTTATATATAATATAAAAAATAAAAAATATTTACAAAATTCTTAAGATAGCTGTTTCATCTACATTGTAGAGCTGAAGAGATATTGTATAACTGAAGAAATATTGAGAAGTTATCAGCCTGCTACTGGGATTTGCTGGGAGGCGGCAGGAATGCAATGAGGGAGGTGGGCAGCCTGTCATCTGGGGACCTGTCATCAGGGCAGATCTAGAGGACACCCAGGCTCAGACCCCTTAGCCTGAAGTAAAAGCCACTGAAGCTAGAGGAAGGCTCCTGGGTCTCGAAGTTCTGACGAATGCCCCAGGGCACCAGCCTGCTCCCGCCCCCTGCCAACTCTGGTCTCCAGAACTGACTCGACCTCTGTTCCTGTATTAATCACTTTTGTTTTGTTTTAAGATTTTATTTATTTATTTGAGAGAGAGAGAGAGAGAGAGCACATGAAAGGGGAGAAGGTCAGAGAGAGAAGCAGACTCCCCATGGACCTGAGAGCCCAATGTGGAACTCAATCCCAGGACTCCAGGATCGTGACCCAAGCTGAAGGCAGTCGCTCAACCAACTGAGCCACCCAGGCGCCCCCATTAACCACTTTAGTTTCTCTGAAAAATGAGTAGCATGTCCATCTTTCAGGAGTTACTCTAAAGTTTTAGTCTGTTAATGGCATTCTATATCTTTCCTGAATTTTTAAGGATGATTTTTTCTTTAAAAAAAAATGTCATTTTTGTAGCATCTGTGAGCATGTGGATGGTAATGAATGTACTCATTTTACCATATATGATGCCCTAACCAAAGCAGACATTTGATTGGTAAGCAATCTGGCTATCAATGTAATCTAGATTAAATAAAAATATTCATGGATTTCAGAAAAAGATGGAGTTTTCAAGTTACAAATCCTCAACTAAAAAGTGAGTTATGTTCCAAAGGTTTGTAAGCTGGTTGTTTAGAACAGACTTTTTTTCCTGTCAGAAATGGTTTTATTCATTCATGCAACACTGATCATGGTCTAAGCACAATTTTAAATGGAGATACTGTAGTCAATAAAACAGACTAGGTCCCTATCCTTTGTAATTTCGGTAATTTAGGAAACCTTGATATAAACAAAGCTTACTTTGTGTTGTTTGACACAGTTGAGACTTTACTGACAACCTAACAGCCGTGAGTTAGCACTTCAAGCACCGTTACCAGGAGTTCACACTCCTGCTCAGCACTTGAAATATCACTGTTTTAAAATACAACAAAAGGTTTGTTAATTAGCAAAGGGACTGTTAAAAATAACTTCAATTTGTGAAAGGAACAGAGTCCAAGTTAATGGGGTTGGTTAAGATTGTACAAACTCCATGCCTGCAAGAACAAGACATAAAACATATGACAAGACCAAAAACTGAACCAGCTACAATGCGGAGCTCAAGATCTGGAACCCCTTTCACCCTGCTTCTCCCCATTCCTCACAGACTCTGTCACATGAGTCAGCGGTAGCTGGCTGGTCTGGTCGTGAGATCATCATTGTGAAAATTTTAGAAAGGAAATCAGCAGAGTGGTCAGGAAAGGCCCTTTCAGGAGAGGATATTTGAACTGAACATGCACTGGTCATGAGAGGAGGAGAACTCTCCAGGCATAAGCAACTACAAATACAAAGACCCTAAAGCAAAAACAAAATAGGATGCAATTAAGAAATGAAAGACCTGTGTAGGTGTAGGAAGGTAGCAGTGCAAGTGGGACTGGAAAGAACAGGAAAGAACCAGAGCGTATCTTATGCATCTTCTAGGTCTTGGTAGGTTATGGTAAGGAGTATGGACTTTATTCAAAGCGTAATGGAAGCCACTGAAGAATTTTAAGAAGCTGCCAGGCTCCAATTCACAAGCTATTAAGAAAAAAAAAATCACTCTGGTTACTACATAGAGAAATAAACTGTCATGGTCAAGAAAGTAAGCAGGGGAGACAGGCAGGAGATCATCACACAGTTCAGGTCCGCAATGATGGCACCTGACAAAGGGGTAGAAGTAGAGGTGGAGGGAGGTGGACAGATATTTTGGAAGTAAAAGTGACAGGACTTGGCAGCCCTCAATTGCTTACTAACACTTAAAAGACCTGACATAACACCAGTATTTCTAAGCCACTCTTTTCTAGAGCAATACAGAGTTTAACAAGGAATACTGATGTCTGTTCCAAAAAAGTGTATTCAGATACCAACTTAGAGCCCCAGCCTATAGGTCCCTACCTCACAGGCTGAGCAAGGCACTCAGGGACTCATGCTCCAACAACTGCCCAGCAAAGGAGGGGAACCACGATACGTTTCCTGCCATATTTATCTCCAGGGTCCCCTCAGGTCAGCTCCCTGTCACCACAGTCCCCTCTTCTCCTCAGATCCCATGAGGCAGTCTGCGTGCTTCTCTTTCTACTGCCATGGAGGGCTGTTTGATGAGGCTGCCCTTCCCCTGTTGGCCAATTCCGAACAGAACTCCTTTTCATACAGGTCAGGTGTGCAGAAGTGGGAGCCACCTATATTTTATGTCCATTTACAATAAAAAAAAAAAGCTACTATGTTTGCTGTGATAGACCAAGTACTGTTTGAGAGCTTGCAATGTATCAACTCATCTAATCCTCATAAAAATCCTATTCCCATCTTATACAAGGAAAAACAGATACAAAGCAGTTAAGGAACTTGCCCAGCCAGCAAGGTGGAGAACCAGGATTAGAACCCAGGCGGTCTACTCACAGTCCCCATGCTTTTACCACTTGGGCTATCCTGCTTCTCAAGTCCAGCTTCCAAGCCCTGTTCTTCAGGAATAAAATCAAACAACTGCAGTCAACCACCACAAGAAGGTCCACAATTCAATTCAAAGATAGCATCCTTTTAAGTTTTAATGGAGAAATGCCGAAGCGAATGTTTAGGGTTCCTATAGGGCTGAAATTACAGCAGTTTGTTTGCAAGTTTGGGATCACCTCCAGAAAATCAAATTGACATCAAATTGACATGTGAAGAAGAGAAAACATCCATTTTTCACTTAATATGTGGTAAAAGAGAGCTACTCATGTACACACTTGTCAGCTCTGCCAGAGTGCAACCCTGCAAGGTAGGAAGCACCCATCTTCTGAGAGAACTTCCCACAAAGAGAATCATTAATGTGGAAGGAGAGCTCGGTTCAGAAATAAATGGAATTCTTCAAAGGTCAGAAGCATCCCCATGGATTAATTCAGGTCCCCAACCAGACTATTAAACTGGTGTGACCAACTGTAGCCATCCAGAAAGGAGTTCATCTATGCTGACAGCATTTGGGAGTGGAAACAAAAGGGCTGAGAATGTTCTCATTATCCCAAGAGTTGCCTGGCTTAACCTCAGAATGCACAAAAGCATTTCCTAAGTGTAGAATTCAGAGCCACGGGACTCTTATCACCCAGAGCTCCAGACAAAAATAATAATAAATACACACACTCCTATATATTATATTCATATATATGAAATAGCAGTATTTAGTGGAATGTTTACTTTGACAGTTCAAGATGATGAAAAGGTGTAGTCGCCTAAAAGAAATGATTCATACTATAAAACATCATATTAGTCAGGTTACCCAGGTTACATAACAATAAACTATAAACATCACTCAGACGCAGCAGTATTTTGCCACCCAGGCCTTCGTGGTACATTTCAAAATAATTTCAAAGTAACCCCACTAGGAAAGCCCTATAAACACACATCTCTGGTGTTGGGGCTTACCACAAATGTAAGCTTTCTCCAGGATCTCACCTGTTTT
Organism: Ailurus styani; assembly: GCA_002007465.1. Classification (NCBI taxonomy): domain Eukaryota; kingdom Metazoa; phylum Chordata; class Mammalia; order Carnivora; family Ailuridae; genus Ailurus; species Ailurus styani. The sequence goes on from LNAC01000357.1 coordinate 319,656, forward strand.
CCTTAAGAATGTGTGCAAATTTTACATTCTACTCTATTTTTAAAAAATCTGTTTTGATTTTTTTTTTTTTTTGGCAAGTTAGTTTAAAGTGACTTTTCTATCAGGCAAAACTGGTACTCCAAGAAGATGGGCCAAGTTTACCTGCGGCTTTTCACATTCCCCTACTACCACTGACAATGGCAATATATAAGACTCTGACTTTGAGAACAAGGCTTTTTAAAACCGTAGGAAACCACAGCATGATGGTCAACATTCATGTTCTTCCATCTACAGAGCAGTGGCTCTCAATTCTTAGCTGTGTGTTACAATCACCAGGGAAGCTTTTTAAAAATACCAGTGACTAAGCTCCACTCCAGATCAACTGAATCAAAATCTCAGGATGGAGAAAGAGATTGTTATGTTTGGTTGGTGCTTTTAGCCGCACTGGTGACTTTAATGGGCACAGAGGGTGAGAACCACTGCTTAGAAGATACTAAAGAAACCTAAGGTCTCAGAGCGATGGCAGAACACCAAAGCCAACTGCTGGGTTCAATCCTCTTGCCCCTTCTCCCTGACAACCCCCCCCTTGGAGACATATAGCAATTAGGTTGCAACTCTCTCCCTTCCCCTGCTTGAGTGGCATCAAAAGCAAAAGGTTTATATGAGATCGAGAGTCTCATAACATAACACAAAAATGTCCACGTTTCAATGAAAAATCACTCATCATACCAAGAACCAGGAAGATCTCAAACTGAATAGAAAAAAAAAATGATCGACAGATTCTAACATCAATATGACAGAGACGTTAGAACTATCTGACAAAAATTTTGAGGCAGCCACAATAAAAACTCTAAGGAGAAATCAGGAACATGCTAGTGTAGGATCCCATAGGACACTAACCCAGCTCTAGGTTGACCTGCAGTCTCCCAGTGCCTATTCATCATAACTCACCTCTAGCCTGATGGATCTGATTTTCTGAATGGGACTGTTCAATCAGAGACAAGAATCCACAGAGGGGAGCAATACTGACAATGTCTGTCTCTCCAAGGGGCAGAGTTAGGAAGAAGGGACAAGATGACTGATCCCAGGGCTGGCTTTTACTTGACATGGAAAGTATGAAACCAAACAAATATAGATTAATTGGATCATCAAAATTAATTTCTTCAAAATTCTGCTCTGCAAAATATCCTCTAAAGAGGATGAAAAGAAAACAGAGAATGCTATAGACTGAAAGGAAAAAAATTTTTTTTACAAGCTACATATCCAAATAAAGGACTAGTATCTAGAATATATAAAGAATTCTCAAAACTCAGCAATAGGAAAACAGTCCATTTAGAATATCAGCAAAGATGGAAAGAGGCATTTCCCCAAAGAAGATATACAGATTGCAAATAAGCACATGAAAAAAGGGTCCACATAATTATCCACCAGGGAAATGTAAATTAAAAGTACAATATCACTACATACCAAACAGCATAGCGAAAGTCAAAAAAAAAGAAAAGAAAAGAAAAGAAAAAAGAAACAATAACAACACTAAATGCTGGTGAGGATGCAAAGAAATTGGGTCACTCATCCATTGCTGGTAAAACTAAAATAGTACAGACACTTGGGAAAACAGTTCAGCAGATTCTTTAAAAAATTAAACATACAACTGCCACATGACCAAGTAATAACACTCTTCAGCCTTTATCTCAGAGAAATGATATTTTATTTTCACACATAAAATTTTCAAGAGTATTTGCAGCAGCTTTATTCATAAGCCTCAAACTGTAAACAACCAAGATGTCCTTCAGCAGGTGAATGGCTGACCAATCTGTGGTGCATCCAGACTATGGAATACAGCTCAGCAATAAATACTGACACATGCAAAAACCTGGAGGAGCTCCAGAAAGTTACCCTAAGCAAAAAAGCAATTCTAAAATGTATAATTTCAGTAATACAACATTCCTAAAATGCTAAAGTTATAGAAATAGAGGACGGATTAGTGGTTATCAGTTTAAGAAGAGGGTAAAGAGGCAGAGATGGGATGTGGCATGCGAGGAAATGCTGTGTGATATTCTCTATCTTGACTGCATCAGGGTCAATATCCTGGTTGGGATTCTGTGCTATAGTTTTGCAGAAAGTTACCCTGAGGGCAAACTAGTTCAGTGGACATGGGATCTATCTATATTATTTCTTACAACTACATGTGAATTATCTCAAAATAAAAAGTTTAAATTAAAAAAATATATATTACTGTCCACCAAACCCTGACCACAGTCTATAGCCAGTAGTTGGAACTGACCTTTATTCATGTTCCAGATTTGTACTTACTGGCCATTTTTAGCTCCAGCATTTCATGTACAATTTATGAGTCCCAGCAATCTAACTAATTTTATTCAATAAAGAAGGGGCACTATATAGCTTTGCCAAGATCAATTATTTCCTTGATGACACTCAACACAGTATTAGCTATCAAGTCGACAACACACCACGGCCTGAAGTGACTACTTTCTACACTGTCACTTATATTCTTCTCTTCCACAACTTCAGAGAAAGCTGCTAAAATACTTAAATTGCCCCTCTGTCTAATACCATGATTTTTTTTTAGTGTTGTCTTTCAGACAAACATCTTCATATGAACTGGAAATAAAACTACTCATCTTTCATATTACAATACACCCAATTCTCAAGGCAGACAAAAAAGGATATTACTCTACAGTGTATTTAGGACAAGAATTCCTCTGTGGCTCAATTCACATTTGGAATCAGAATGCTCAATAACCACGTCTAAAATCATAATGAAAAAACTGCAATCTTCATTTTCTTCTCACAAGTACAGTACTTAAAACTTCCCCAGACAGGAGAAGCCATGTACCTCATCTGCAGGGAGAAAATTATTCCAACATGGAGAGGTGAAAACCTATCCTGAATTGAAAGCTCTCCGAGATGGAAAAATCTATAATCCATTCTGATACTTTGATATTTCACAAACTTCATTTGTCAAGCCAGGCTACTTTCTGCTTCACATCTTAATAAAAATTATATTTGTTTCCAATCATGACTGCAAAAGTTGATCTGTACAAAATTTCAGTCACTCCTAAGAATGCCAGCTTATCGGGGTCAGAGAGTGTAGAACATTCCACTTATGCCAACTAAGCTAGATGAATTTGAGAGATAAACAGTCAGACAAAGGGAAGGAAATATCATAGGCCATTCCGGTTCCCTCAGTCTCAGTTCCCCGGTGCCTCTCTTAGGTACGTGTTGAAACACTGAGTTTGATCCCAGTGGTTCGAGTGCATTTTCTGTACAACACAAAAGCCTCTAAACACAAGCCTCCTTCTTTATAGGATGCTCAAAAGAATATATACTAATTGTTCCAAATCAAGAGGAAACACGGCTGTGTGTAATGGCTGGTGGGGCAGTTTCCATGGTGGAGCCTTCCTAAAGGGATTTTTTAAGTCTAATTTTGACCAGCACTATTTTTACATCTGGGACTGATTTTGGAAACCATTCTACTGTGATGTGCTCCCCATAAATCCAAAACTGTTCTCCTGTGAATTGATTCTGTGCATGGACTCCTGTGCAAGTGTGGATGGACACAAACACCTTCACAAAGATTGCAGAGCACGCCAGGGTAGCACCAAACCAGTGCTTCCTCATTCTTTCTGTAGACACTCTCTCTGAGGGACTTGCAACTGGGGAAGCCAAAGCAGCACACCAGCTTTTAATGGGCGGGGGGGGGGGGGGTNNNGGGGGTTCAAAGAAACATAGACTTTCCCCTCAAACATTTAGAATTTTACACTTAAAATTAGTAATTAGAAGTTTCAGCATTTCCTTTTATGTAATAAACCTGTACAACAGCAGCATCAAAATACGTTCCCTACATATTCTGAACACCTAGAATGTCTTTATTACAAAACAAGGCCTCATATCCCACAAATAAAGTTGGGAAAAAAAATACTTTGGAAAAAAGGGTGAAGGTCTAACATGATCTTTCGTAAGGACATATTTTAAAGAACCAAAAGGTGAGGAACACAAAGGCCAGGCTAAAGAAATGCAGCAAAGAACAGAGCAGGAGAATAATCTGGAACAACACACTGGGGCTATCCTGGGAGCCTGCCCATAATTAAGAGTAAGAGAGAAGCCCTGGAATGTTCACATGCCTAATCACTCCTACTTCCTCATCTATAAAGGAAGAGATCTCATCAGCAGCAAACTGCATGAAAAGACTATCTACTCTTAGAGGAAACCCAACCACTCTGAAAAGCCGAGTCAGCATTTCTCTAATGAACTCAGACTTTGATCTGAGACTCTCCCAAAGGCACAATACAGTCTCTAGCAGTTAACATGAGAGTATCAAGATAACTGCTTACTGGAACCTTTCCCAATCTAGAACCAATCACTTTGGCCAAAATAGGATTCATTGCTATAATTCTACAGGACCTAAAAAAGGCAATTGGAACTGCCTTTTGAGCAAAGGACTGACTTACTGGAGTTTAAGACTATTTTTTTTTAATTGAAAGCCATACAATTTTTCTATTTTAAGATCTTACTTAGTAACATAAAATTTAGGAGTCAAAATTGAATCTACTCTACCAGGGAAATTAACCATGATTACCTGAAGGAGAAGTGCTATGTCATCAAGAGTGTCCTTCCTAGGGGAAAGCTCTATCCTAAGTCCCAGAAAACAGTGTAAGAGCCAGGGACCAGACTAGAGTAACTAAGAGGGTTTTATACCAAATAAGGAAACTCAACATGAATCTATGCTACCAAACCGAACCCAGTTCGGTTTAGAAGCGACTAGGTGTCCGAGTGGCTCCACTGATTAAGTGCTGGACTCTTGGTTTCAGTTCAGGTCATGATCTCAGGGTTTTGGGATCAAGCCCCCACATCAGGCTCCATGCTCAGTGCAGAGTCTATTTTTCCCTCTCCCTCTGCTCTTGCCTGTGCTCACATAAGCTCTCTCTCAAATAAATCTTAAGAAAGAGAGAGAGAGAGAGAGAAAGAAAGAAAAAGAGAAAGAGAGAGGGAGGGAGGGAGGGAGGGAGGAAGGAAGGAAGGAAGGAAGGAAGGAAGGAAGGAAGGAAGGAAGGAAAGAAAGAAAGAAAGAAAGAAAGAAAGAAAGAAAGAAAGAAAGAAAGAAAGAAAGTCTGCTTTTGGATTTCAGAATTAAGGAAAAGGGATTGACTGATTATATAACATTCTATAAATAATTACTGATAATTCACTGAGTGCCTACTATGAGAGAGGATGTACTTGGTATACATTATCTTTAACTCTACCACCCTGTAAGGTTTTACAAAGAAGGTTCAGAGAGATTAGATGACTTACCAAAAGCCAGTTACTAAAAGAACCAGGACTTGAACCAGTATCTGCTCACACTCCTTCCATTATGCTATTACATGGTTAGGTTCCTGCCTGCAAGTTACAGAAAGCAACTCTAGCAAACCTAAGCAGGGAAGCAATTTTCTGGAAGCATACTGATAGCTCACAGGATGGATGGGCAACTGGAAAACCAAATTCACAAAATGACTAAAAGCTAAGGAAAGCAAAGCTACAGAAGCCATGACCAAGGTCAAGTTCTTAAGTCAAGATGCTTCCACTGGCATCCTCTCCACGACTGCTGCCTTTACACTGCTATGGCAGGACACAGATTACCACTGGACTCTTGGCAACCAAGCACAGAGTAAAACCTATCTAAACCGTCCCTCGAGCTCCCAGGACTTTGGTTAAGCCTCAGCCACATTCTTCTGTGCTTCCACGGTGTGAAAAAGGCACTTTGTCCCACCAATTCCACACAAAGGAGGGGTCTTTCCAAAGTGAAGTGGTGCTGGGAAACTGGCACCCTACATATAAAGGGGGTGACAGGGCGCCTGGGTGGCTCAGTCAGTTAAGCCGCTGCCTTCGGCTCAGGTCATGGTCCTGGGGTCCTGGGATGGAGTCCTGCATCGGGCTCCCTGCTTGGCGGACAGCCTGCTTCTCCTCTCCCTCTGCCTGCCGCTCTGCCTAATTGTGCTGTCTGTCAAATAAATAAATAAAATCTTAAAAAATAAAAAAATAAAAAATAAAAAAGGGGGTGACAATGTAGCATTCTGAATAAAATATTTGCATAACATATTAATGGCATGCAATAAAATAGGACTTCTTCCAGGAATAAATTTTTAAAAACTTGTAATATGATATTCACATCAATAAGTCAAAAAAAATTTTTTTTAAGAAGTCGATTGGTGCTTAAAAAGGGATTTGATATAATTTAACATCTATTCTTGATTTTTAAACTCTAAGTTGGGAAGAGTAAGTTCTTTCTTTAACTTGACATTCTTCACCTCAATTCAATCATATTTATTTTGGGGTGTTTTTTGTTTTGTTTTGTTTTTTGGGTTTTTTTTAGAGATTTTTCTTTATTTATTTGAGAGAGTAAACACAGGGGGAGTAGCAGGAGAGGAAGAAGATGCACAAGGTCAGAAAACTGAATCAGTACAGAAGTTTATAAAACAATGAGCCTGTCACCCTGTCCACCCGATCACTAATTACTCTCTCCAAAAGCGATCACTGCTAGTAATTTATTTCAAACTGTATGAAATATACATATATTCACAGACCCAGAAGTATCAGACCTTTTTTTATTTGTGTCAGGAGGGTATATTGTGCATATTCGAGCTGGGGTGGCACGATTGCAAACGTGGGAGGCATAGCCAAGGCAGCCTGGGTTCAAACTGGGGCTCTTTCTGTCGTGTTTAAGGCACTGGGTTAGTTACACTCTGTGCCTCAGCTTCCTCATATGTAACATGGATTGTCATGATCAAATCTGATAATGTTGAAGTTTTTTCTTTTTAAGATTTTATTTATTTACCTGACACAGAGAGAGAGAGGAGAGCACAAGCAGGAGGAGCAGCAGAGGGAGAGGGAGAAGCAGGCCCCTGTTGAGCAGAGACCTCAATGTGGGGCTGGATCCCAGGATCATCATGACGTAAGCCAAAGGCAGATGCTTAACGACTGAGCTACCCAGGTGCCCCTAATTTAGTCATATTTAAAAGAGCAAAACAAAAGGCCTTTCAATTGGTCATCAGCATTTCCCCATGTCATTAGAAGGTTCTAACCAATGATGGTTAGAAAATAAGGGTTGCAAAATAAGATAGCAAACTGTCATTATTTGGCAGAGGATATGATTGCATAGCTGTAAGGAAGACGGTGACTACAATCCAGAGTGGAGGCTAAAAACCACCCCTGGGAGTGGCCCTTGAATGAATCCTGCGTGTGTGGATCAAGCACCTGGTTATTCTTGGAGAAATTCTGACCCAGTGGAGTAATTCAAATGCAGCTAAGGAAACTTCACATTAAATATTCTATCTTAAAATGCATAAGTATCTCTCAAAGAATAATGCACATCTTTTGAGCATTTGGTTTCCTTTGAGGCGATCAGAAACTTGACTGGTGCCCAGGGATTCAGTGAAAGAGGAAAGGGGTTGGGAGTCTGCTAAAAGAGACAGTGCATAGGAAGCAGGTGTGTCAAAACTCCTTTCTTGCTTTCTAATTCTTTTAGGTTATCCTCAAGCCTGAATAAAAAATGAGAGCCACATTATACTCAACCCAGACTTGAATTCAAAACGACTGAGTAAAAAAGGGAGAGTGCTTTGGGTCAAAGCAGAGACTTGCAGAAGCAATCACAAAGCAGTTGTAAAAAGCCAAGAGTGACCCTGGAGAAGCTGCAAAGAAAACAAGAGTCAATGGGTGCCAATCAAGACAAGCTAATTTCCTGGAGCAAATGGTTCCTCTGGTGAATTTCACCAAACATTTAAAAAAGAATTAACACCAATCCCTCTCATGCTCTTCCTAAAAGTTGAAGAGGAAGGAACACTCCAAAAGTCATTTTATAAATCCAACATTACTCTGATACCAAAGCCAGATAAGTTCACTACAAGAAAGAAAAAGGAAAAAACAAAAACAAAAAACAAAAAACTGCAGATCAATATCGCTAATGATAGATGCACAAATTCCCCCCAAATATTAGCAAACCAAATTCAATAACACATTAAAAGGATCATACCTCATGATCAAGTGCAATTCATCCCAGAGAAGGAGGGTTCAACATGCGCATGCGCACACACACACACCCACACACACACACACACCCACACACACCCACACACACACACACACACACACACACAAAATAATAACTACCATGTTAGCAAAATGAACAATAAAAATCATGACCATCTCCATGGGTGCAGGAAAAAAAACTATGACAAAAGACAATATCCTTTCATAATAAAGACTCTCAACAAGTTGGGTATCAACAGAACATGCCTCAACATAATAAAGCCCATAAGTGACAAGCCTACACTTAACAGATTCAACATTGCAAGGCTGAAAGCTTTTTTCTCTAAGGAACAGGACAAGAGTGACCATCCTCAACTACTCCTGCAGTACCGGAAATCCTAGTCAGAGCAATCAGGCAAGAAAAAGAAACAAAAGTCATCCAAATCACAAAAGAAGAAGTTAAACTGTCGTTCGTATGCAGACTAAAGGATATTATATATAAAGTTCTAAAGACTCCACCAAAAAACTGCTAAAACTAATAAATTCAGTAAAGTTGCAGGATACAAAAATATATAAAAATATACAAAAACTAGGAACACAGTATCTGAAAAATAAAATTAACCCCATTTACAATAGCATCAAAATGAATAAAACACTAAGAAGTAAATTTAACCAAGAAGCTAAAAGATCTGTATGTCAAAATTCTAAGACTTTGATGAAAGAAACTGAAGAGGACACAAAAAGATATCCTGTGTTCATGGATCAGAAAAATGATTACTAAAATACGTTTACATTACCCAAAGCCATCTATAGATTCAATGCAATCTCTACTAAAATTCTATTTCATTTTTCACAGAAATAGAAAAAATAATCCTAAATTTTTGATGGAACCACAAAAGACCCTAAATAGCCAAAGCAATCCTGAGAAAGAAGAACAAAGCCAGAGGTATCACACTTCTTGATGTCAAACTATTTACAAAGCTACAGTAATCAAAACAGTATGGTATTGTCATAAAAAACAACACATAGATCAATGGAACAGAATCAAAATCCCAAAAGTAAAACTTCACACATATGGTCAACTAACATTTGACAATGGAGCCAAGAACACTCAATAAGGGAAGAACAGTCCCTTAAATAAATGGTGCAGGGCAAACTGGATCATCACCTGCAGAAGAACAAAGCTGGACCCAATCTTACACACTCACAAAAATTAACTTAAAATGGATTAAGGGCTTAAATATAAGATTGAAAACCATTAAATCCTAGAAGAAAACAGAGGAAAAGCTCCTTGATATGGGTATTGCAATGATTTTTTAGATAGGTACAAGCAGCAAAAGCAAAAATAAACAAGTAGGACCACATCGAACAAATATTTCTGCACAACGAAATAAACCATCAACAGAATAAAAAGAAAACCTACTTAATGAGAGAAAATACTTGCAAATCATCTACATGTTAGGGGGTTAATATCCAAAATTTGCAAGCAACTCATACAACTTAATAGCAAAATAAACTATTTTAATTTAAAATTTTTAAGTTTTACTAATTTAAATTAATTAAAAATTTTTAACTAAATGGGCAGAAGATCTGAATAGGCTTTTTTCCCCAAAGACATGGAAATGGCCAACAAGCACATGAAACCATGTGCAACATCACTAATCATCAGGGAAATGCAAATCAAAACCACTATCGTCTCACAATGTTAGAAAGGTGATCATCGAAAAGACAAGACGTAAAAAGCCTTGGCCAGAATGTGGAGAAAAAAGAACCCTTGTGTACTGTTGGTAAATGTATGTTGGTATAGACATCATGGAAAACAGTATGAAAATTCCTCCAAAACTTAACAATAGAACTACCATATGATCCAGCAATCCCACTTCTGAGTATACATCTAAAGGAAATGAAATCAGGATGTCAGAGATCCCTGTGCTCCTCTAGTTACTACAACATATTTACAAGGCCAAGTCATGTAAACAACCTAAGTGTCCACCAATAGATGAATGGATAAAGATGTGGTTGTTTTTATATTTACATACACACTCAAATACACACATTAGAATGTTATTCTGCCATGAGAAAGAAAGTAGTCCCGCCATTTGTGACAACATGAATGGACCCTGATGGCATTACAGTAAGTGAGGCAAGTCAGAGAAAACTACTGTATGACATCACTTAGATGTAGAAACTTTAATAAGCTTAACTTGCAGAATCATGGTTTCCAGGGGCTGAGGAATACAGGGAGATGTAGGTCAAGTGGTATAAACTTCTAGTTTTAAGATGAGTAAGTTCTAGGGATCTAATGTACGGCATGGTGATGACAGTTAACAAAACTGTATTACATACTTGAAAGAGTAGATTTTAAATGTCCTTACCACCAAAAAAATAAAACAGTAATTATGTGAGTTGATGTAGATATTAACTAACCCTGCTGTGACAATCATTTTGCAATATATAATTTATCAAATCACCACAATGTACATCTTTAATATATCAATTACATCTCAATAAAAGCCAGGGATGGGGGTGGGAAGTCAACACTCTCCCCACAGGATCCTCAGAAATAAGTGTGTGTAGGAGGGTAAATGAACACCCTTCAGTTATGTAGGAGGTGTGTTCAGTTTCATGTCATTTACACATNAAACTAATATATCAATTACATCTCAATAAAAGCCAGGGATGGGGGTGGGAAGTCAACACTCTCCCCACAGGATCCTCAGAAATAAGTGTGTGTAGGAGGGTAAATGAACACCCTTCAGTTATGTAGGAGGTGTGTTCAGTTTCATGTCATTTACACATTTAAAGAAAGCAGGACGCCCAAGGGCTGGAAAACTTGGGATACTCAAGAAATCTCAAAGGAGCCAACTAAAGACTAAGTGCAGTCAGTAATCAAGTTTAGCATAATAGAGAAACAAGATAAAAACTTTTCTTTAGCCCTCCCAAATGCCAGCAAAACTCTGCTTTAAAAAAAAAAAAGAAATGAAATAAAATTTGCATTCAGAAGGTAACCAAAATTTGACTTTAGGAATAACCCTAAAAAGAAAGATGCAAAATTTCGATGACAAAAAACTATAAAATTGAACGGAGAATCATAGCATGTTGCTGAATGCCAAGTCTGAATGCGTATTTCAGCTCTTCCAAAACAAAATTACAAGTTTACCACAATCAGATTTAAATCCTAATGAGAATTTTTAGAAAGACAAAAAAGTATTTCAAGGCTTAAAGAAAACAGAGAAAAGAAACCAGGAGGGAACTGCTTAAAAACAATTCAAATAAGTTATGAGAATGGGTGCTAGCTAACTCAAAGAGTAAAACATTTTAAATCAACAGTAATTCAGACAACTAATGGTATAGTAACATACTGATCAATAAAGGGGGAAAATATCTGAAATAAATCCTACGTATAAGACATTAACATTTGGGGGCACCTGGGTGGCTCAGTCAGTTAAGCGTCTGACTCTTGATACTGGCTGAGGTCATGATCTCAGGATCCCTGTGTAGGGCTCTGTGCTGGTTGTGAAGCCTGCTTAAGATTCTCTCTCCCTCTCCCTCTGTTCCTCCCCCTAACCCCTCCCACCCCCCCCACTAGCCCGCTCTTTAAAAAAAAAGAAAACAAAAAGAAAAATAATCATAGATATAATTACATCAAAAATTAGAACTTATCCTAAAAAGATAACCCTGTTGTAAAACAGATGGTCAGTAAAATCCCTATTTAGGGACTGACAACTTTCTACCACATGCAAATTTCAGCCACAGCCAAATACAAATTTTTTCCTTCTCATAGATACTGATAGAGTGGAAAGTATACATTACCTGGAAGATAGTACTGATAACTGTATTTTCAAACTAAGGAAGAATAAGTAGTCTGTCAAAACCTTGCTCTGAGTACCTGTTTATTAAAAAAAAAGAAAAGTCGGGCACCTGGGTGGCTCAGTGGGTTAAAGCCTCTGCTTTCGGCTCAGGTCATGATCTCAGCGTCCTGGGATTGAGGCCCGCATCGGGCTCTCTGCTCAGCGGGGAGCCTGCTTCCTCCTCTCCCTGTCTCTCTGCCTGCCTCTCTGCCTACTTGTAATCTCTCTCTCTCTCTGTGTCAAAGAAATAAATAAAATCTTTAAAAATAAATAAATAAATAAATAAATAATAAAATAAATAAATAAAAAATAATAAAAAAAAGAAAAGTCATAAAGGATTTTATCTGGGTTTGGAGGTATTTCAGCATGGACAGTAAATAAATTTTTGTCTAGGCCTCAATAATACACAGAGCTGCCTTATCCAGACACTAGGGTGGTACCTCTGAAATTCCCTTTGTGGTTGGTCTTCATTGCTGCATGACCCCATAACCCCTCAGCCCACATCACATTTAGGAAGAGACTAGAAACAGCACATATGATCTTTGGATTTGGTTTCAGCTTTCCTTGTTAAAAAGAGCTGGTGATGCCCTTGCAAGCAGAAGCTGCTAGCTCTAGACCCTGCCAGGCACTCTCTCTACAACCCACGGCTTGAATGTGACTGGTCCTGGCCAGTGGCAAAGGACTTCTGAAGGGGATGTAGTGCTTCTGGCGAAAATGCTCAACTCTGATAAAAAGAGACATGCCTGGAAATAGAGCTCAAGGAAGAAACACACTTGGGTAATTTGGGCAAAGTCTAACAAAAACATGGGAAAGCATGGGTAGAGCAGGGAAATCCATTAGAAGGAACAGAATCAACAAGCTTTTATCCACCCAGAGCAACCATGAGAAAAAAGTCAAGAAACTCAAAGAAAAGCCGACTGAGAGCCCTCCCTTGTTAAAAGCTCTGAACCAATCCTGAACTGCCAACCTTCAGACTTATTTTGGGAGAAAAATAAATCCTGTTACCTGGAGCCAAAAACATAATAAAAAGAAAAAAGAAAAATCTATTGACCAGTCTCTCTTGAACCACTGAAAATATCTCACTGTTACTAAAAGAATTAAAATTATAGCCTAACCTGGCACATTTTACAAAACCCAATAGACTGAAGGCCACAAAACTCCAAAGAGGAAAACAGAAATGGGTACTATCCAACCTCACAAGTTTTCTTATATGCAAGTTTATATTTCTCAAATCTTCAGATACATATCCCTCAGAGATGACGAGGTTCCAGTTTCACAAGATCTCACTGGATGTTCAAAATTGGTAGGATGTTTCTGGACAAAATGTGGGCAATATGTATTGATTTCTTTATAACTAGGTTGTTATACCTTTCTTCTTCTGATCTTTACTGTCTCAGAAATAACTAAAGTTGTGAGCTTGCAGTTAGCCAAATAATTAACTTTTTCATATGGCTTAATTAGTCCTTTTAATTACACTTATTTCTAGCTACTTTAATAAAGAATTCAACCCTACCATTTTACATTTTTAAAAGGCATGATGGAATGAAGCAATGCCTCACATCCCTTCCTCCTGTTAGTCAGGTCTTTAATAAGCACAGCTGTTTGCCCTAGTACCTAACGAAGGCACTATCACCCACAAAGGGGCACCAGATGTTAAACCCTGGAAATGAACAGTGAAGAAATCAATAGCCTCTGAAGTACTACCCTCGTAAACCCAGCCCATAAAAATGCTCAAACTTTACATAAAATTTGGTTACAGCAAATTACTTCTGTCTGATCCTAAGTTATTTCCAATGGGACAAACCTTTGGTAATAAATTTTATTAGCTTAAAAATTAATAACGTTGATTTCAATAGATTTTAAAAGGTGTACACATCTACCGTAATTATTTTAAGGAAGACAAAGGGATTTCTGAGTTCGTCTATGTGATACAACATTGATTTAAAAAGATGCTCAGGGAATGAAGTTTTCTGGGTAATTGAATTTTCCAGGTTGTTTTAATCCAATAAATGATGGTTGGATTTAACTGTCAGGCTCTGAGCTATGAAAAGCATTGAGCACCAACTTCAGGACATGCTGTAGAAATAAAGTTTTAAAATGAACCTCTGGGGTGCCTGGGTGGCTCAGTGGGTTAAAGCCTCTGCCTTCGGCTCAGGTCATGATCCCAGGGTCCTGGGACCGAGGCCCACATCGGGCTCTCTGCTCGGCAGGGAGCCTGCTTACTCCTCTCTCTTCTCTCTCTGCCTGCCTCTCTGCCTACTTGTAATCCCTCTCTCTGTGTCAAATAAATAAATAATATCTTTAAAAAAAAATGAACCTCTGGTATCAACTTTCTTCTTAGTCCTGTTTTTAGGATCATAAATATAGGACACATCTCAAAACTGATGTTCTAGACTCCAGTTACACTGACTGGGTAGTAGATTAAAGGAAGAGACCAGGGACAGGACACTGGAAGACAAAGTTCAGGGGGAATAGAAAGGGCGTCTCCTGCAAAAAAGTAAATACAACTGAGTTAAGGGGAAAACAAGATGATGACTGACCCTTTCCCTCTGCTATCCCCACTCCACTGACCTCACCATTGACAGGCTGTACCAGTAGGTCCCCGCTTTAGCCAAAAAGGCTATGAAGAGGAAAAAAACAGAAACAAAACACAAGAGAAGGTGCAGACTGCCACCTGGACACCTTGAGCATCTGTATCCACCAGGCCTCACATCTGATATGGAAACCAAAAGCCTATAGGAAAGAGCTCCCGTCCCACTGGGACTAGAGAGGTAAAAAAAAGGGGGGGGGGGGCTGAGATTCTGCAAAGACACAGCCATCCAGTCACCAAGGAGAGCAAGAGCCTGGGAGGAAGGCCTAAAGGTTGCCTGCCCTTCAGCTCTAGCAGCAAATTCCCCTAAGGGACCAAATTAAGGTCCTGCACTGCTCAGGGTGCAATGCCATTAACGGCCTCTTCACTTGGACTCTACCTGGTAACTCTGCTCAGACAGGTCCCTAGGCTGACTCTCGTGGCACTGGCTTGACCACATCTAGGTTGAACCAGTGATGAAGGCAGCTGCACAAACACCTGCTACTTGATGCTGACCATGTCCAACACAGACACCCTCTGTGAGCACACCCAGACCACCATCTCAACAGGACGCCCCAGCGGCCACCTTCCTCCAAAGCCTTCCCATCACTTAACTCTCTCCAGGGTAAAGAACCGCCACTAAAAATAAGTGTCAGATTCTGCTGGATTGGACTGCTAATTGAACTTCTTACCAGGTGGTAATATTTTTAAAAAACTATGTTAAGTGATTTGTAAATTTTCCTTTGAATTGCTATTTAGATTTATCACAAAGTCCTCCAAAGTGCAGACTTGGAAAGCTTCCACATCATCAAATGTTCATTATCTATAAATGAAATTGTAAATGAGATGGTTCTGTATAGTGCACCTTTTGCTAAAATGCTAAGGCATTGGGGCACCTGGGTGGCTCAGTCAGTTAAGTGTCTGTCTGCCTTTGGCGCAGATCATGATCCCAGGGTCTTGGGATTGAGCCCCGCATCCGGCTCCCTGCTCCGCAGGAAGCCTGCTTCTCCCACTGCCTCTCCCCCTGCTCCTGCTCGTGCTTTCTCTCTTTCTCTCTCTCTCTCTCAAATAAATACAATCTTTAAAAAAAAAATAATAAAGTGCTAAGACATTATTATGCATTAAGAGAAAAATTCGAAATTCAGATTAATCCTAAAAGATTTATTCGGAATTCATGAAATACATTCTTAATCTTCCACCTTCTCTACTTAAGAAATGTAAAAGTTACCCACCCTGTTTTTAGCAACAGTAATAAAGAGGGGAAAAAGTAAACCTTCTCAGTCTTGTATCACCACACAAGGACTGGCTGAGGGAAATTTTAAGATACCAAACCCCAAGAGTTTCTCTCTAGGGGCCATGCCACAGAGGAGACTTAGAAATTCAAATCGTTTCAGCAGAAACTCACAGATCATTAAACTAATTCAAAACTCAACAGGACAGCAAACTAACAACTTACCTTTACTGTATCTGGTGACAGCCTGAGAATTCTCGAAAATTAAATCTCCTTCCTTCCATATAAAAAGGACAAGCAGTTGAAGACGGTAGTTGAAAAGTGCAGTGCAGATCTGATGCCAGAGTCAAGGCTTAAATACACAGATTTAAGGGAGGTGAAGTGAAGGGGAGGAGCCTGAAAAGGATAAATCGGAAGCCGAGATCTACCAACTCACTGGCTTGCGTTCCTGGCTCTCAAGTCCTGGGGTACAGCTGAATCACCTGCGGGAGGTTTTTAAACTTTATCCAAGCTCAGATCACACCCAAACCACTTGAATCAGAACCTTTAGTTGGTTTCAAAGCTCCCCCAGGTGACTGCACTATGCATTCAGGGGTCAGCACCACTAGCCTGAAGGAATGGGAAAAAGAAGCCAGGGTGAGTGACAGACAGCCATGTAGAGAGAAAGCTCCAGTCCACAGACTGTCCTGACAGAAGTCTCTGCTCCGTGCCCCATCTCTCTCAAAGACCTGGTCCAGCTTCCCACCTATCTGGTCAATTACTGTGTGCAGGGTCAGCTCCCGAGCTCATCTCTCCCTGTGCTCTAGCTCTCCAGCATTAGGTGCTATGCAGAGCAGCCATCTTTAATATGCAAAAGACATCATGGTCAGACCCAGGAAAACAGAGCAGGAATGGGGAACACTGCCAGTTTGGTGGGGGGGGGGGCCTCTGGAGACAGCTGGGGGAGTCTCCCGGCACATTATTCTCCCCTTTTACCCCTTGCTATGTGTTCTCAAACGTACACACACACTTAAGAATAAATTATTGGTTTGTGGGTCTCTGAAGCAGTTGGTTCTTTAATTTAATAAGCTGTAAACTTATACTGAATTAACTTTGTACCCCAGAAGCAAACTGTTGGACATGAAAAAAAAAAAAAGTCTGGGGCTTAGCAGGAGGTTCAGAGGGAGTGGGGGAGTAAAATAAAGTACAGTAATTTAAAAATCAAAGTCCTAACATTTTCTAATATGAGAAACCAATTTTGTTCAAAGTTGTTATTTCCCTATATTAAAATAGATTTGTATTAGCATTTTTAAAGCACTTTTAAAAACCTAACAAATGGAACAGAATAGAGAACCCAGAAATGGACCCTCAGCTCTGTGGTCAACTAATCTTCAAACTATTCAGTGGTAAAAAGACAGTCTCTTCAACAAATGGTGTTGGGAAAATTGAACAGCCACATGCAGAAGAATGAAACTGGACCATTTCCTTACATGATACATAAAAATGGACTCAAAATGGATGAAAGACCTAAATGTGAGACAGGAATCCATCAAAATCCTACAGGAGAACACAGAGAGGAACCTCTTTGACCTCGGCCACAGCAACTTCTGGCTAGACAGGTCTCCAGAGACAAGGGAAATGAAGGCAAAAATGAACTATTGGGACTTCATCAAGATAAAAACCTTTTGCACAGCAAAGAAAATAGCCAACAAAACTAAAATGCAACCTATGGTATGGGAGAAGATATTTGCAAATCTCCTATCAGATAAAGGGTTAGTATCCAAAATCTATACAGAACTTACCAAATTCAACACCCAAAAAACAAGAAATCCACTCAAGAAAAGGGCAGAAGACACAGACAGACATTTCTCCAAAGAAGACATACAAATGGCCAACAGACACATGAAAAAATGTTCAACATCACTCAGCACCAGGGAAATCCAAATCAAAACCACAATGAGATACCACTCACACCAGTCAGAATGTTTAAAATTAACAACTCAAGAAACAGCAGATGCTGGTGAGCATGTGGACAAAGGGAATCCTCCTACACTGTTGGTAGGAATGCAAATTGGTGCAGCCACTCTGGAAAACAGTATGGGTGTGCCTGAAAAAGTTAAAAATGGAGCTACCCTATGACCCAGCAACTGTTCTGCTAGGTCTTTATCCAAAGGATACAAACACAGTGATTCGAAGGGACATATGCACCCCAAAGTTTACAGTAGCAATGTCCACAATAGTCAAACTATGGAAAGAGCCCAAACGTCCACTGACAGAAGAATGGATAAAGAAGATGTGGTGTGTATATACAGATACATGTATATGTATATATACACACATATATACAATGGAATATTACTCAACCATCAAAAGAATGAAATCTTGTTATTTGCAATGACATGGATGGAACTAGGGGGTATTATAATAAGCAAAATAAGTCAGTCAGAGAAAGACAAATACCATATGATTTCACTCATATGTGGAATTTAAGAAACAAAACAGAGGAACCTAAGGGAAGAAAAATAAAATAAGATGAAAACAGAGGGAGGCAAACTATAAGAGACTCTGAACTGTAGGGAACTAACTGAGGGTTGCTGGAGGCGAGATGGGTGGGGAGGATGGGGTAATGGGTGACGGGCATTAAGGAGGGCACTTGAAGTAATGAGCACTGGGTGTTGTATGCAACTCATGAATCACTGAATTCTACCCCTGAAACTAATAATACAGTACACATTAATTAAACTAAATTTAAAAATAAATTTTTTAAAAAACATAACAAACTTTATAATACTGACATTGTGTAATAAGAACTTAATGTCATAAATATAATCACATTTGATCCTCAGAACAACGCTAGAATTGGTAGTAGGTGTTAAACCACCACTGCTTCATAGAGGAGGAAACTGAAGGAAACTCAGAGGCTAAGCTTTCGGTCCAGTTTTACACAGTCAGGAGAGGATGGAGTCAAGATGCAAAACTAGGTCTGTCTGACTCCAAACCTTGTCACTAAGCTCTGATAAATGAATTCTGCCTCTCTCAATGCTGAAACAACATGAAAAAATGCCACTGTTAGAAAACCATTTCAGGGTACCTGGGTGGCTCAGTTGGTTAAGAAAACCATTTCACATTTTTTTATATTGTCTATATTTTCATATTTTTACTATATTGCCTCAAAAAACAGTTTCTTCAGATACACACTTGGTGTTTTAGTCATACTGCGTTTTTATTTCAGTTTTAAATAATATCGGACATCTATGGGACACGAGAGGACAACTATGTGGCCCTACTGCTGTGTAACAAATTACCCCAAAACTTACTGGCTTCAAACAAACTTTTTATTATCTCACACAGTGTCTCAGTTAATCTTCACGATGACCGTATAAGGAAGGCAGGAAAGAAATGAAGGGACTGGAATCAAGTAAGCTCTCATCATAGCTGGCAAGTGGCAGAAAGAGGATTTGACCAAAGCTCTCCTAACTCAATAACCAAAGCATGAACCATTATTCTACAGAGCAAACTATCTAAAGGAAAAAAAAATGTGGCTCTATAACACAAGAGCCTCAAAAATCTCCAAGAATTATCTAGAAATCCTCTTCTAGAGCACTCAGGCTGGAGACAAAGTAAGCTAGGCCACCAAGCTGAGGAATGCACATGGTATGTTCATACAGTGGTGTAAAAAACAAACTGGCCAGAGCAGAATATTTAGACAGAACAGGATCATACAGCTTTCAAAATGGAAGCTGGTTCTAGAGATTACTTAGCCCCAACCCATTCACTGTATAGAGATAATTATTCAGTATGAAAAAAAAATCAAACTTCTTTTTTTCCAATGTGGGAAGACAAAAGAGGAATTCTTTTATAAACAAATGGCTTTTCCTTTCTTTTTCCTAAGGCTGCCCAATTTCTATCCTCAGGAGTTAATAAAAGGGAAGATCTATCAGCCTCTGTAATTAATGGCCCTATAATAAAGGCATTTTTCGTAGTAGGGCCTTCTTTCATGTACAGTACACCTGTCTTTGCCACAGACTCAGAAATCAGATCAACTAACTTGCGTGCGTGTTCAAAAAATCCAGCTGTTGATTTAAGTTCTTATGTTTTAAGTGAAATGTATATGGGCTTTAAAGTATGGGCTTTGAGGTGGCAGGTGGGCTCATCCAGTCCTCAGGGACCTCTCCTACCCCATCTTCCCCTGTCAGGAGTTTTCTAGAAGAAAGAAGCTAAGGGGAACCTATCCTTAAAAAAGGAAGAAAAGAAAGAAAAGAATAGAAAAGAAAGAAAGGAAGGAAGGAAGGAAGGAAAAAAGAGGAGGTATAATAGTATACCTTGATTAGAACCAGTCAGAAAAATGAGCTTAGCCCATATTAAAACAGATATTCATTCAATAAATATTTACTGCAAGCCCACTGTGTGCCAGACATTGTAGTACGTGCTGAGGAGAACTCTGGATAAATCCTAAAAAAAAAATCCCTGCCCTCACAAAGCATATATTCTAGAGGAGAAGACAGGCAACAATCAAAACCAGTAAGTAAATCATACAGTATGGTAGAAGGCGGTAGGTATGATAAAGAAAAATAGCAGAAAAGACTCAGGGGAAGTGGATTCAGAGTCAGGGAAGGCCTCAGAAAGGAGACATTTGAGCAGAGACCTGAAGGGGTGAGGGTAAGCCATGTGGAGTTCTGGGAGAAGAGCATTCCAGGCAGAAGAAACAGCAGGCACGGAGGCCCCAAGGCAGAAACAGGCTGCGTGTTTGAGAAACAAATAGACTTCATTTCTGACAACTCCATGAATCTTAAATCTTAGAACTCAGAATACTTAAGATCAATCATTTTATTGTCTTTTAAGAATTCTCTTAAAAAGATAAACTTGACAGCTTTCATGCTTAAAGTGGCCAACTAAAACAAAACAATATTATTTTGAAGGCATGTTTCTCTGGAAAATGGACAACCTTTAATGAGCACACTTAAGTAAAACTGCAGTGACTTTGATCCCAGGTAGGTCACATTCAAAAGGTACCAACTAAAGGTAGAGTCATAATTAGGCAAATCAGCCATTCTAGGGAATGACCCTTGATAGGCAGGTCCCACCTACAGGCAGCCAGAGAAGACAGAAGCAACAAATTCTAAGTCCATCATCTTCCCACCTCCCCACCAGGTATTCCCACCCCCACTCAAATCGAACTTTCTAAACCACCAATTTCCACTGACACGCCCCTCTAGACCCTCCCTCACTTACGGTGGTAACATACCACCAGCAATTTCACTTATCCCTGGACCACACTCCAACCACACAGGGTTCTTTCCATCTCGCTCCAGGACCTTTGCACAGGTTGTTCTCTTGGCCTAGAACTTCCGTCCCCACATCACCACCATTCAACCCAATCAGAGTCACCGTGACATCGTCTCATATCACCACCACCATTTCCTCCCCACATCCATGCACTCACACTGCTGCTCCCCCACTAAGCTGGAAGCTCCAGGCTGGGAGGGGCTGTGTCAGTGGGCCTCATCACCCCATCCCAGGCCCAGCACAGTGCCCGATGCCTAGAAGTTTCTCAAAATATATTTGTTCAGTGAGTGTCCAAAATTAGGTAGTTGTTTTTTTTTTTCCTACTCCACTCCAAGGTCACAGCCCAGCTCTGATCACCTAACCGCTACTGCCTTCCCAGACCCCAGGCTCCCCACACTGCAATCCCACCTACAGTGGTAGTGACCCGCCAGCTTACCACCTTCCTGAAGTCCCGCCAGGACTCTTCTCTGTTTTGACTTACCACACACCAGGACTTCACTCCTCTTCACGGTTTTCAGGCTCTTTCCTTAACAAGTAACACCAGCTGGATGCAATGCAATTTTCCCCTTTGCCTCCAGGGTCAGCCAACCTCCTCACTGTCTCAGGAGTTCCACTAGGGAACCCCTACTTTCTGTGCATCTAAAGCACACTTAGCTTTGTAAGTCAAATTTGAGACACACTTCTCCACGAGACCATGCTTCCCACTGCAACATCACACTCCCAGTCCTTGTCTAGATTTAACTGTTCTCTTACAATTTCAGATATGTTCATTCTGTATCCCCTACAACTGGCTGGAAGGAAAATTTCTTAGCCTTTACTGGACACCACTAGGTGTCAGACATTACGGGAGATATAAAACATCTGGGTACATAGTAAACAATATTAACACTTCCATTGAATTGACTGGCTCCCATTTTCTTATGGGCAATCTTTAACTGCATATGGTCTTACTCTCGGAAGCAGCCTTAAAGAAGAAAATAATAAAATCCAGGAAAAAAAAGAGTCACGAAAATATGTAAATGCTCATGAGTCCAAGAAAAAACAAACTGCTTCATTCTCCTTCCCCTACCAAATCAATCATCCAAGTTGTTGAAAACAAGAAATTTAATTGATTTCCCTAGGCCCTCTCCACTCTAGGAGGGGAACTGAAAAAGCACCAGTAATCTGTGAAGCCTGAGTAATGAAAAGTTGATTGTAGCTCAGGACTAGATAATCCGCAGACACGATCTCCAGGCTTGAAAACTAGCACCTATCACCACAGTCACTCCAGACACAACCTATCAGACTTGCAGAGCTAGAAGGAAACTGGGCTATTTATTCTAATGTTCAAATGCTTGTATCGAACATGCATTTAACATACTCACTACCCAGGATCTACAGGATCCTTTCCCATCCTTTACTCAGTTAAGAGCGAAGAGTTCCTGCATAAGAGGAAACGATTTCTCAGTCTCATTAATTTTGAAGATTTTTTTAAATGTTACCCCTGCATGCACTGCCACAACCAGAAATACCAGAATCATGTACTAGCGAATGTACGTGTGGACTGTATATGCCACATCCTCAGCCCAAAAGTTTTAATTTCAGGGGAAGTGTAAAATCTATTAGTAAGAACTATAAAGAATTACAGATGTTTCCAAGTATTTGGGTTTTTACCGGCTCTTACTCCTTTTTCTGCACTAGGAATTGAATGCAAGAAATACAGCAAAACGGACCCAAGTAGTGTCAATGAATCTTCCGTGGAGAAGAGATTAGCCAAATGAGAGCCAAACTCTTTGACAAATACATGTAATAAGACTTAAAATACGCCAGTCAGCTTAGGCCATCTGAGCTCATTTGTGGTTGAACATACTTAGAAAACTAACAACCCGGCTTGCCTAATAAGCAATGGATTCCACTCAAAGCAGCAGAATTTATTAAGCATGAAGGGATATGGTGCATTTTGTTGTCACTTTGCTACCCCAACCTCCCGCAGAAAGCACGAAATTATCTAAGGATTCGAGGACAAAGGTGTAAACATACACTGGTAAAACCCAAGGTAGACCTACCTGTCACTGTGCTGAAAACAGCAGCACCCTTTGCAGGGAACATGGCTTTGGTCAGCTAAGCAGTGATGGTGGCAAGGGGAAAAAGCTCATGAAAGACCCAGGAAACTGTAAGCAATTTAGCACATAAAATTGCCACCCCCTCCCTAAGGGAGAAAAAAAAATCTTTATGTCGTTTCAACTTGCAGTGACACCAGGTGGGAAGCATTTTAAAACATGAATGAATTTACAATGAAAGTTTTCAGAAAAATCCTTTTTTGACTAAAGCAAGGTATGCCCTATTAAATATGCACACCTGTTTTCAGGAGCCCTGATTTTCATACTTTAAAAAATATCATTTCAGGACATCACCATTGCTCAAACACAGGGGACCCAAATATTAAAATAGTACTTAAACGTTAGGTCACTTATCTTTTTCCTTCTGGCATGTGCGCACATGTGGCTCAGCATTTTCAAGCAAGAGAAAGAAAACTCAAGAATTTTTAACCTATAAACATACAAGGTGCCCAAGTTCCTTCACCATGATTCGCAGGCTATTTGTGACCTAAGGGGATTGATCTGCTGTAAGCCTAGGGTCGAGTGTCCTTTACGGCGATACTCTGGGGGTCGCCATCATGCCTGCATCAATACCGATGTTTCCATGACACTGTCACAGCCTTCTCTCCTGGGTGCATGTAATGGCTTAAAGGCAGTCTAAGGAAAAGTTCTTCAGGGTTTCTGGGACAAAAGATTCTAGAAAATAATGTTTTATTGAAGTTCTCATGATCCCCAAATTAGGCAATTCAGATTCTTACAAAGGCTAAATCGTAATAAATTCAATGTCATCATCACTGAAATTAACCCAAAAATTGCAAGTCTTCATTTCTGACTCATAATTTTAGACCTACAATGAATTTTAATGAGTAAATCCTGCCAGATTTCCAAGCCGAAGCTTCATTTTTGAAACACATCTTCATCAAGTGATCAAGATTATCTAAATTGAACTTACCTCTTCATGCTTGGGCAGGCAAATGGACTACTATATTACTATTAATGCAAAAGGATTTATTTTCAGCTCTGACCTTCAAAAGTCTGAAAAGCTGCACACCAAGGTCAACATCAGAAAGAGAGAGGAGGTAGGGAGGAAGCTAGTAGTTGTTTTCAAAGTGATCTCTGTCCAACCCAATAAATCAGTTTTCTAGTCAGTAAATGCAGATACAAATAATAAAAAGCCTTTTCAGGGAAACTGCAATTTGGCTCATTGTTTAGAACTGTCTAAAGACATTCTAACTCATCATTTCATTCCTTTTTAATCTCCCATTAGGTTTTGCACTGTAGGGCTACATAACAACAACAGCTAATATTTATTGGGTATTTTTCATGTTATGCGCTAGGCACTATTCTGAGCTCTTTTATACAGTATTTCATTCAAACCCCATAGCCAACTATGAAGCAGGTGGTATTATTATCTTCATTTCACTGATGATGAAACTGAGGTACAGAATTAAATAACTTACCAAAGGTCACTAGTTAGTAAATGTTAGAGCCACAAGATAATAATTATTAGCACTCCACAGCACTTCAGGATTTTGCAAGAGTTTTTTCACCCATTATTTCCTTTGAGCCTCATAATGCCTGTGATATTGACGGAATAACACAGCATCAGTTTAATTTGACAAATGAAAAAGTAAGGCTCCAAAATACAGACTTTTCCAAACCAGGACATGAAAGAGCTGGAACAGGAATCCAGATTTTCTGAGTCTGTATTCACTCCTTCTCCCATGACACAGGCTGCCTTTTTTTTTAATTGGAGACACTCAATACAAGTATTTTCATCAAGCACTGATGATTTATCAAAGTAAAATTCTAGATTTCTCAAAGCATACTTCTAGATCCAGATGGTTACAATTATGTCTCATTCCCCCTTTTATCCCCAGCATCGAGGGCAGTGCCTGGCATACAGCAGGCTGAATCTAAGTATTCTCAGACACTCCTCCTCCTCCTCCGCCAAATGCATTCTTCTGTGTTCACGCTACCTCGCCACCCTGGACTGGCTTCAGGTGGCACAGTCCATCCTCACACGTCATCATCTTGAGGAGACCGAAGTCTATGTAAGTCCACTCTTCCACAATCCAACACCCACAGAGATATGACAACTCTGAGTTTTACCTTAAGCTGGATGCCAAAACTCAGTTGACGACTATGGCAGTCCACCTCCAAGACAGCTCCCAGGGACCCCTGCCTCACAATACTCACACTCTTACATAGTCCCCTCTCAGACCAAGGTGTGACCAACAGAATATCACAGAAGTAAGAGGAGGCCAACAGAATATCGCAGAAGTAAGAGGAGGTTAAAGAGACTGTGGCTTCTACCCTGGGCTTTCTCTCTTTCCACTTGCTTTGGAGGGAAGCCAGTCACCATACTGTAAGAACACTCGGGAGCCCATGTGGTGACCAACCAAGGACTGCCACATGCATGTGAGTGAGCTCGGAAATAGCTCCACCACCTGAGGTGACTGATCCCTCACTTACAGCTTGAGTCCCACCTCATGAGAGACCCCGAACCAGAATCATCCAGATAAGCTGCTCCTGGATTCCAGATCCAGAGAATCTGTAGGTGATACACATTTGTTCTTTAAGCTACTGACTTTTGGATGGAACGTGCCACACAGCAACAGATAACCAACGCAGGGACAAAACCTGTTATCCCCTGGCATAAGACTACTTAGCGTCTCTACGGAACACCCCCCCCCACACACACACACACACATACACTTGCTGTGAATATCCAGACGATGAGCTGCACCAACGTTAAGATGCTTGTTTTACAATGTACCGCCACAGATCTGGCCAGGGGTGATGCATGATGCATGGCATATATTCCGCATCACTTTGCTGGAATCTGAAAAATTTCAAAACTCACAACACACCTGGCCCCAAGAGTTTCTGATAAGGCACTGTGAGCTGTGTTCACTTTTCCTAAAACAACTTTTTTGATTAACCCCACCTTGGCATAAAAGAAACATCATTTCTTACAATAATTTCTTTACCTCTTAGAATCTCTACCACATATTACGCTAAGCGAAATAAGTCAATCAGAGAAAGACAATTATCATATGATCTCTCTGATATGAGGAATTTGAGGGGCAGGGCAGGGAGTTGTGGGGGGTAAGAAGGGAAAAAATGAAACAAGATGGGATCAGGAAGGAGACAAACCATAAGAGACTCCTAATCTCATGAAACAAACTGAGGGTTACTGGGGGGGTGGGAAGGTAGGGATAGGGTGGATGGGTTAAGGACATTGGGGAGGGTTTGTGCTACGGTGAGTGCTGTGAAATGTGTAAGCCTGATGATTCACAGACCTGTACCCCTGGGGCAAATAATACAATATATGTTAATTAAAAAAAAAAGAATCTCTACCACAAAAGTCAATACTTGGATAAATGGTCTTGTCGTGGGTCTATTGTTTTATAAGTCAATGTTCAGCTTTCCACCTCAAAGTTAAACTTCTTACAAGGCAAGGGTCCTCCCTCTATTTTATCCTCGCTGCCAGAAATCCTGGACGCTATGGGGTACTCAGCAAGCTCGAAATAAATTCTTGTAGAATTGAGTTCACAAAGCCATACCGACAATTACAGATACACGGTATTGGTCCAGACCCCCATATACCCTCACACTCAAAAACCTATTTATCTTCAAATAACTGCCCCAGAACATGATGTAAAAACAGTGTCTGAAGGGGAAGAAAAAAAAAAACTGGCTCTCTGAGGAATTCTGGAAAATTTGCACATCCTCCAAGTGCCCTTGTAAACAGCTGCAGACACATGAAATAATCGTTATCAAGGGAAAAGATCTATTAGCCTCCTGATGATTGGCCCATCTGAAACCTTTCAACGAAAGAGCAATTTTACCTTTCTGCTCTCCTCCCTCACACCCTCCCTCGGGCAGGAAGAAGGGTCACTAATCAGTTTTTAATTTTCTTTCCTGAAGAGATATTCAGAACAGAGCTGTAAGAACTCAGGGAAGAAGCTTTACAAAATAAAGACCAAGGAGGAACTCCAGACCTTTTGGATAAATAAGTGTTTCTTTTAAAGCCAAAAAATTAAAATGCAACGTGGTGTCACTCTGGAAAGAAATAAGATTCCTTGAGACAAAAGGGTCTCTGCCTCACATAATCTACCACAAATCCACATTCTAAGGGATATCAAGCCAGATCATAGACCTATCAAGATTTAATTTAAGGAGGAGGGAGGAGGGTAGAGAGGGGTTTGGGACATGGGAGAAGAGATTGGCAGTAAACCTAAGTGATTTTCAATCAATCCTGACCTCTTCCTTTATAATCAGCTCCCAGCCCTTCCTCTCTTGTGTGCAGCCAAGAAACCAGGGGTGGGTGAACAGTGAGAAAAAGACCAGATGGAAAACCAAGAGACAGGGTTCTGAGGACTCTGTGCTGGGCTCTGGCAGATCACTGCCCCTCACTGAGTCCCTGTGCCCTCACCTATAGAATGAGAGGACAGGGTGAGACAATTCTCAATGTCCATGCCAGAACTAACTCTCTCCGATAAGTGAAATCCAGTCAGCTGTAATTCACGTCATCTCTTCAACATCCTCCCCGTGGTGTCTGCGGCATATTCTGACAGCATCTTGGGGCTGCGTTAAGTGAGCCCATGTGACCACACGCAGGTTTGCTACAGAGAATCAGACGGCAAAAGAATGAGGGGCTGGCAGGAGAAAGCAATGACAAGTAGAAACGAGTTTGTATGGAAGATTCTGCTATGGCATTATCCAGATTCTAGACACCTGAGATTTTCTTCACCGAGGGAACTGCCCATAGCCTGCATATTTATTGGGATTTTTCAAGGGTTTGAATGCTACCAACCTGCAAATCGTGTGACCCAGACAAAACTGTGAAGTTTACATGATACCAGTTTCAGTACCACTAAGATTTGCTACAATTGCCCTCAGTCATAGGGGGAGTTAGTCCATTTCCAAACAGCTATAGCTGCTTCCTAGGCTTGAACCTGCAATTCTGCTAGGAATCCTAGATGTGCGGGGTTAAAAGGAAGGCCCCGGGAGAGGGGGATGGTGTTCACAAGTGGTCCTCTTGCCATCTGCATTATTTTCCATTGTGCAGCGCACTTCTTGGGACAAATCTCTAGCAATTTCTCAGTATGTTTCAAGGGAATGGATAAAAACCACATACCTATTTAAATATTAAGTTTTCTAACATGCTACACCTTCACCTATCAAACTAACAAAATTATTCATGAAACATGCAAATACCCTTTTCCTAGCCCTCTACCTAGTGTTTACAAAAAGAGTAAACAGGAATCAAAGGCAAATCCTTCATTCACAAAGTAAGCAGCAACAGTCAAAGGCTGCACAGAATAGTTTTTGGAAATCTAAATATGCAACCAAAGTTTCAAGTTATAAAAGCAGTAGCAGCAACTTCACTAACACAATCCTTCTATCAGTCCTTCAAATATGACAAATACTTACTGAGCACGCCCATGTGCCTGACACCCTTCTATTCTAGGTTCTTGAAGATTTGACAGTGGATAAAACAATGCTTTACAGCCCCCAGGAAGTTTACAGGATTTCTTTTCCATAATATTACATATCAAATTTGTTTTAACTGGGAGTTTTGTGTTTTTGTTTTTGTGACAAACACCTACTACCTTGCCAAGGAACTAGTAAAAAATAAATAGGACACATAAAAATAGGCATATCGATCAATGGAATAGAATTGACAATCCAGAAGTTAATCTTCACATTTATTGTCAATTTTTTTTAAGATTTTATTTGAGAGACAGAGTGTGTAAGGGAGAGGGAGGGGCAGAGGGAAAGGGAGGAGCAAACTCCATGTTGAGCAAGGACCCTGATGCCAGGCTCAATCTCAGGACTTTGGGATTATGACCCAAGCTGAAGGCAGATGTCTACCTGACTGAGCCACCCAGGCGCCTCAGTTGTCAAGTGATTTTTGATAATGGTACTAAGACAATTCAGTAAGAAAAAATAGTCATGGAGCTAAGGGTTTCACATGCAGTACCTCAGAATAAGGTGGAAAGCCTCACCCTAATTTTACAGATGAGGTAGCAGACTCAAAGAGGGTAAGTGACTGGCCACCCACACCCCTGAGAGAGCCAACATGACTCTGAGCAGGAGTGGGAGGGAGGTAAGATATCACAAACCAGAATTCAGAATATTTATTAGCAAATAATAGATCATACGTTACTATCATTTATGGAGCAACTTTTGATCCTATGTGCCTAAAATTTGTTCTCAAATTCTTACAGTCATCCTGCAGCAGCCATGATGCCCCCCCTCCCCCAGCTTACAGATGAGGAAACAGAGCCTCGTTCCAGGAAAGAGTCACTTGGCCAGTCACTGGGCAGAGCAGGGTTTGAACACAGGGCAGGGGTGGGGAGACGGGAGAGGCTGAAGGTGACCACACAGCACCCAGGTTAGAATGCTGGTTCAGGTGTGACACATGAAGGCCAGGACTAACTTGGGAATAGTGAGAATGGTGGAGAAAAACAATTTGCTGAGTGACAATTAAGGTGACAAAGGCTCTAAGACTGCCTCTCAGACTCAGCTCTGAATGAAGGACCTGAATGGTTTAAAAATTCCAACAGTCCTTGGGGGCTAGCTCAGGAATCTGTCATTCGTGTCACTGTATGGAAAAGCAGTATTCTGAAAAAGGTACTTTCTACCCAACTTCTGGGACACCATCCCCACAAAGTTGGGAACCCCTGGCATTATAATTATTCTTTCTTACATGCTCAGATGTGTCATTTCTAAACCATCTGTTGCTACATTTGGTTCTCTGGTCAGTCTTGGTCATCCATGGGGGCTAGCACTCAGCACCTCTTGCTTTTCTTTGCCTGCCACCAGCTCTCTTGCTCTAACTTCTCCTGGCATGTCAATATCCTTGAAAACAAAGTTCTCGCACATTTGGAAACCACTGCCAGGCCCTTTCACGTCTTCAGTGAAATTAGGAAAGCCTCTGGGGGAGCCATCTCAACCTTTGGGGTATCTCCTAGCAAAGTGTTTAGTTACAGAGTGATGGGCTAATAAGCAGCCCTAAGGAAGAGTGATCGTTCCACTTAAAAAAAACAGGAACTACATACATGGCTCAGAGGACACAGGAATCCAATCCACATTTTTTAGAATGGTATAGACTCACCAAAGTCTCGTTACAGGCTTTTTGAGTCACAAACCAAATTGTCTGATTCCTGACCTTAGCACACGTAGGATATACCTAAACAAGTCATAACAGATGCTTGGTTAATTTTCATATAAGAAACTTAGAAACAAATCTCGTGATGCAGAAGAAAGTGGCAGTTAATCTTCACAACCCAAAGCAGGCTTGGTGAGGAGCGTTACATATGAGCTATACTTGTGGCTAAAATATTGAAGACAAAGCTCAGCCAAAGCAGTCAACCCCAGGGAAGCTGGAGGGGCATGATAAATATAGTCTCTGACTTGTGTTTGTAAATGGCCTGCAGAAAAATACCCCATGCGTAGGAATGAAAAACTTATCGTTTGTCATAAGAAAAAATATTTGACTTATTGACACTGTCTCTGCCATTAAGCCTTAGAGCAATGTCAGATGAGGCTGATGCAGCTTCAAGAGTAAAATGGGGGGTACAGCAAGATTAAAAAGTACACGGGTGGTCCCTGATGGTGTAAACCCACCCTGTGAAACCAACTGACAATCTTCTCTGATGGTTTACAGAATAGGAGACCAGGAAGAAAAAGAAACTCCTGTATGAGGATCTATTATCTGTTCTAGAAACATGCCCTTCTTGCACAAGACTCTCGAGTTGTAAGGGGAAAGTTACATTTTTAAAGATAAAAAGAGACAGAGAAAGACTTAATCCTGACCTCTAGGATACAAATAGGGTGTGCTTCGTATGTTCTGAAATAGCAACTCATCAGCTCTTGGGCACGCTGAGAGCGCTCTGTCCACTGCGCCGTCTCATTTTCCACCCATTATCAATATAAGAATTAGAGTATCTTGGCAACACATTTTTCACAGAGAGGCTTACTTTATTCTAGGATCTTTTCTAGCAGAAATAAAATGGCAAAAGAACCTCATTATCTGTAAGATTTTCAATGTGGCCTGTTCCAGCTATAACACGCCTTCCATTCCTCTATTCAAATGACAGTTAATAAGCATCTACTGCATGAAGCCTACTGCACTAGCTGCTGAGGGACCACAGGTAGGGGGCTCACAGATTCCTGGAGGAGACAGATGTGTCCAGAAATAATGCTTGCGATGCGACAAGGGAAGTGCTGGAACAGGGTGTGTGGGAGGCCCTGACTAGCACTTAACTCTGCCTGGTCACCCTGGGTTGAAGGCTTCCTGGCAAATAGGACACTTGATTCAAGTCTTAAAGGATGGGTTCAGATGAGTGTGTACTTCAGGAAAGGCAAGAGGGTATACCAATTGGTGAGAATCAATGCATAAATGCACAAGAGTCTGGTACATTTGGGAAACTGAGCATTTCGGTGTGCCCGCAGAGCAAGTCATCTGGGTAGGCCCTCGGAACTGCTATAGGTCTAGGGCAGGCAGGCTGCTGCTAACACAAACAATGAAGTTTGGAATGTATGCGTATTGCCCATCAGGAGACAGGCAGCAAAACCTGGGGATGTTTTCAGTTGTCACGACTGGGTAAGAGGTGCTATTGGCATCTCCTGGGAAGAGGCTAGGAATACGGTCGTCCCCCAGTAGACAGGAAGACCTCCCACAAAGAAGAACTGCCCAGCCCTACGCTGAGGTACAACTGGGCACAAGCCATCAAAGAAGAGTTTTCGCGTTTTCTTTCTAAGCATCTTAATAAAAATACAAACCACTGTCCAAGTGGCTAATCGAAAGCAGAGTCTAGACTTTTGTGTCTACAATTTAGATTTAACTTTATTTCCACCTCCAATGGTCAGGATATCTGTGTGCCCTTAAAATTCATATGTTGGAACCCTAACTCCCAAGGTAGTAGGAATTGGGGCCTTTGAGATTACTGCCCTTATAAAAAAGGGCCAAAAAATCTTCCTAGCCCCTTCCGAGATGGGAAGATACAAGAAGTTTTTCACCCAGTAAAGGGCCCTCACCTGACCATGCCAGCACCCTGATCTTAGATTTCTAGCTTCTACAACTACGAGAAATAAAATTTCTCTTGTTTATAAGCCACCCAGTCTATGGTATGGGTTATAGCAGCCCAAATGGACAGACAACACCCATGGTTAAAAACAAAACAAAACAAAAGCTCTGCATTATTTTTTTTTCTAGCAAGCTCAATTTCCAACGTGGGGATTGAACTCACACCACCAAGATCAAAAGTCACATGCTCCCCTGACTGAGCCAGCCAGGTGCCCCCTCAAAGCTCTGCACTAGTTGAAGTTTAGCTCAAAGTCAGTTGAAGCTTATCATTACAGAATTCAAGAACAATGATATTAACGGGGCTAAAAAAAAGTTCAGTCCACCAAAAACCAAGAAAATTATAAGCACTTGGAGAAGGACAGCCATTAGGGGGCTAACAATCTTCTCCCCTTAAATTACTTTTAAACCATGAATGATAAATGGTGTCTGTAATAACTTTTTTCAGGGAAAAAAACTTATAAAACTGAGGGGGCATATACAGGTTGAGAATCTTGATAAGGCTGTATTGTGGAACTGAAATTTGCTAAGAGAGTAGAACTCACGTATTGTCAACAACAACAGAAGGAATTATGTGAGGTGATGGATGTGTTCATTACCTCAATGGTGGGATAGTGGGAATCCTTCTGCAACTTATGCTCTATCAAATCACACTGTACAATTTACTCTAATTCCATTTGTCAATTACACCTTTATAAAGCTGAAAAAATACTTTGAATCATTTTACAAACAAAAAGATCTTTGAAGGACGATTTATGAAGTAGTCCATCTTCAAAAGCCACAATAACATAGATATCCTATTTGAGTTTCTGAAACAAGATGCAGTGTTGGTAAGGGGGACTTCTATCCCAGTCACATCTAATTTATCAACCAATCAAGACCCAGAGCCAACCTCACATTGACAGAAATGTTGGTGTATGATTATTTGTTTTTCAAGTCCCTGGCTCTGTACCTTATGAGGTTGACATTAAAAGACATGGGTATCCACATATATATTTAATACAATTTATGAAGCATTGGTGCTTTTCACTGTGTTCCAATCTTCTTAGATGTTTTCTTCACCAGTCCAAATGGACCGAAAATTACAATTTGTGGTAAGTGAGATGCAAATAATTTAAGTCCCTACCTTCTTGCTGCTTTTCTAGTTTATTAGGAAGTTTCTGATCGAAACATCAAAACTGACTCACAATATTTCCTCAGAAACCTCAGGATGATTAGGAGGAAACTTCATTTCGAAGGTAATGGGTAAACTGCACATTTCGACTGTGTGAACTGTACATGTCAATAACGCTTTTTAAAAAAATTGATGGAATTTCCATCGTGCTGTCATATTGGTTTCATTAATTTAGTCAAATACAACAAGGGAAAAATGAGCACCTCAGTGTTCATTACATTAGTGCCTGGAGCACAAAAACCTCACTGAAATGAAAATATTAACCTAGTTCATATTTGCAGCAAAAATTTTGAGGATTAAATTTACAGTCAAACCTTGCGATTTTTTTTTTCCTGCTGAAAATCTTTGATTAGCTTACCCAAGTAGTTTGAGCCACAATCGAATTTTGTTTTCTCAGGAAAAAAGTAAGATCTCTACCTCCCCCAGCACAGAGAACTACAAAGGACACAACAAAAGTTTCCCTGAACAAACATTACTCAAAAAACCAAAAGACCAGCCACAGCAGAAATTCTTACTTAAACAAACAACAGAGATAGCAGCATAGAACAAACAACTAAAAGCTATTGTGGGGGTCAAAACATAACCAATAGCTTTCGGTTTATATAAACTTGGGTTCTTAAATCTTGGATAAGGCTCAAACCATAAACTGCACGCACAAAGACTTCCCGCTTGTCAAGGTGAGGTTACCTCTAACGCAAGAAGCAAATTTCTATATAACATTAGTATGAATACAAATACATTGTTTTATTTTTTAAACAGAATATTATTTTCCATTTAAATGCTATTCATCTTGACATAGAACTATTGTCTCCAGGCTGAAATGCTTTTTTTTTAACGATTTTATTTATTTATTTGAGAGAGAAATCATAAGTAGGCAGAAGGAGAGGGGGGAAGCAGGCTCCCTGCTGAGCAGAAAGCCCAATGCGGGGGGGTTCGATCCCAGGACCCTAAGATCATGACCTGAGCTGAAGAGAGAGGCTTAACCCACTAAGCCACCCAGGCGCCCCTGAAATGCTTTCCATGGGAGCAAACCCATCAATTTTTTTTCTAGTCGATGAAAGACTTTTATCTAAGTTGCAGAAAATCACTTCATGACTAACTTCAATTTGTAATTTAGTCCTTAAACAAATCCAAAAAGTGTTTTTCAAAATGGCACATGGAAAAAATGTCTTACCAAGTTTCTCTCATATTTCTTCTACTTAAATTCATTACAATTAATTTTTTAAGCTCACAATGTATTATAACAGTAATACGAGCAAATTCTTAAGTAACTATTTAGGAATCACTAAAATCCTATCAGTATAATCCATCCTTCCATGAAGGGATTAAATAAGTGAATAATATTAATGCAAAATCAACTATCTTTATTTCATTTGAGATAGAATGTGGAAAAGGGTCATCTCAAAATGTTAGGAAATACTTTTGAAAAATAAAAAGATTTTCCTATTTTAATTTCAGAAGTAAAATGGGCTAATTGATGTCATATGCTTAATTTTGATATTAATTAATGATAATAAAAGTTACCAAGTGTACTATCCTGGGGAAAACACCATAATACTAGCTACGAACTATTTCATTTACATTTTAGTTGACTGTTTCATTTACAAACTAAAGTAGGAGTTAAAGAAAATGCCAAATATGTACAGAATAATAACATACACATATCCATTCAATCTTTGAATTCCATCTACATGTGAGATGTTATTCATGGATCATCCATTTAAAAATACACATATGTCTTTAATTCAATACATACCATAAGTAGATAGGTGCTTAACACATGCATTTAATGGTAGTCTGGTAGTTACAGATAATGCGGTTAACTTAAGCAGACAACATCTGTGTTACACATATGGCCATCAAAATAATTATGGCATGCTTTTGTGACACTGAAAGAGGCCAAGCCTGTTGCAAAATGATTACTTCCAACAAAAGCCTGCTTAAATTATCGTTTAGTTAAATGGCATATAGCCCAAATAACAGCATTATAAAGTCGCTATCGCCTTCGAATCACTCACCAATTTTCAACATATTTGTAAAACAAGATAAGCACCATCAGGTTATAAAAAGTAATTATGGATCCAGATTTTTTATTCATGTTTCTTTGACAAAATTATTCCATTTGATCCCAAGTCTTGGCTGCTCCCTTGACAGAATAATGTACGTGCTCCACAGCTGACGGGGGTATGGCTTTCATGATTAAATAGGAAGCTCACGATCCAGATGACTTTAGACTGTGCACTTTAGAAAGATCTGTTGTTTTAGTATCAGATCATCCATTATCTTTTTGTAATTGTTTCTTTCTCCAAGCCAAAGAGAATCTATGTATCATCAAAAATTTGTGATGTCTTGGGCGCCTGGGTGGCTCAGTGGGTTAAAGCCTCTGCTTTCGGCCCAGGTCATGATCTCAGGGTCCTGGGATCGAGGCCCGCATCGGGCTCTCTGCTCAGCAGGGAGCCTGCTTCCCCCTCTCTCTGCCTGCCTCTCTGCCTCCTTGTGATCTCTCTCCCTCTGTGAAATAAATAAATAAAATCTTTTAAAAAAAAAAAAAAATTTGTGATGTCTTGTGATTTTTGCCTATTTGCACAGTCCACCAAAGAATGCTCCATCCTCTTGAAAAGTTTTTTCCCCNGTGATGTCTTGTAATTTTTGCCTATTTGCACAGTCCACCAAAGAATGCTCCATCCTCTTGAAAAGTTTTTTCCCCCCTGATTTCATGGGGGGAGTGAGGGAGGGAGTGGCACATAAAGAAAAGCTGGAAATATAAGATATGAAAATATGAAACACCATTTTCCAGGAGTCTTTTATTGGCCTTGAGGGGAAACACCAAACGAGAATCTGATTGACTCTGGCTTTTTATAATTCCTGGGAGACAATGTTCAAAACAATTTCCCGAAGAAAGGGTTAACTTTATCTTGTGGCTTTAATTGATCATTTTTGCCCCCCATCTCCTGCTTAAGAATGACACCTGTGAAATTAGAATTCTGTGCCCCTAGAGTGGTGACCTCAAAGCTGAAGCTTTTGGCCAGGAACAGTTACTTCAGTGTACATAAAGCTGTGTAAAAACTGATTCACACAAGGAAATGCCCAGGGCCTGCGCCATAGGGATTAACCTCTGACAGACAAGACAAGAAGAGGACACTGGCAGCTCTACGGGGATGGAGGGTGGGAGGCAATCACGGGGAGGAGGAGCGGTAGTGCTTCACTGGACTCAGCTGCGAAGGTTATTTAAAATGCTCCGGCGATTTAAATATGCAGGGGGAAAAAAACCAAAACGTTCCGAATTCGGATCACCTTTGGGTAGTTACGTTGTAGCCAGAGCCAAACAAGCGCGCAGGCGCGTCCGTCAGGTTGTCAACCATAAACATAAGAACTCATCAAAATTAAGGAAGTGGATCTCTGCAATCTCCCACAGCCTTTTTGTTTAGGTTCTCCAGGTTAAGAGCAGTAATTGGATTTTAATGGCCTACAAACAGGCGCAAAGTTATTTACCGAGTCGCTTTAAGAGATGTTTACTTTAATGTGGGGATAAAACCAGTTCGCTCGTAGACTGGAAATCATTTTCCGCCCAAACGTAGGGTTACCCAAGTACACACGCAGGCAACACAATCACAGCCACCCAGTAAACGTGTTCCAGCGAGCGAACCGTGTGTTACTTGCCCAATGACACTAACAAAAAGAAGCCTTCAACAAAGCCCAGGGAAATCGCGCCTCCGACACGGTAGGCAGCCTGTATTTTCAGGGCTGTGCCTCTTTGGAGCTGCGGGGGCCTTCGATGCTTTGGGAGGAAACCGGTGCTGGGAAGAGTTTCGGTCTCGGCTGCAGGGCTGTGGGTTGTGCTGAGAGTGGGTGGGCGGACTACCCTTTGAGACGTGAAACTTACTTCCCTTCCTGAAGGGACTCAAAGTCGACCCACCCGGCCCCGTCCGCACTCCACCTGAGCGCAGGGCGGCTGCGGCTCCTTCCCAGCGCGCAGAGAGCAGTCGCCGGCCGAGCCCCTGACAGCCCTCAGACAAAGCCTCGGACCCGCGAGCCGGCCCGGCTGCCGACTCCCCCGCCCCGGGACACGCCCCCGGCCCGCGCCTACCTTGATGCCCTGCTGCTGGGTGGTGAGCGTTAACTTGGATTCATTCAGAAGCAAAACTTCGCAGTAAAATTCTTCCGGAACAGCGCAGAAGCAGCCCATGTCGGCTGCGGCCGTCTCCCGTCAGGAGAGAAAGCTGCGACCCAGGCGCCGGGCCGCCCCCTCCCCTCAAGCGCGAGGCATTAATTTATTGTCCGCGCGGCGGCCAGGGCGAGAGGACCGGTTCCCGGCGGAGTCCAGGGCCACGCGGACGAGGCGCCCGGCGCCGGCTGGAGGTAAGAAGGGCGGAGAAGCCCGGGGAGTCAGCGCCCGGGAGCGGCCGGGGAAGCGCCGGCGGAACTGAGCGCGGAGGGCGGCGGCGCGTCCCCGCGCATCCTGCGGCTCGGGCTCCTCAGAAGGCGGGGGCGCCGCGGCCCCTCCCGCAGTCCTGGGGACGACAAAAGTCGCCTGGCAGTGGGGGCAAGAAACAGGAAAAGGGAGGGACGCGAGCTCGAGGCCCTCCCCAGACGAGGAACCCCCGGGAGCTGCGCAGTGCCCTCCGCCTGAGCCCGCCTGGAGCGCGGCCGCGACGCTCGGCCTCCCTTCCCGGCGGAGTGCCTGGAGGGCTCCCACTTCCAGAGCCGACCCCACCCCGCAGCCCCCGGTCCGCTCCGCCGACCGCGACTACTCGGCTCCTCCTTTGTGTCGGGGTACCCACGACGTCCCAGTCCCCCTGCAGGGCCAGTGGCGAGGGTCGTCCCTCAGTCAGCTACCTCCTCCACCCCATCCCGTGGGCACCCCGAAGCGCGAGGAGTGGCGGAAGGGGCAGCGGGCTCCTTACCGAGGCTGGCGAGTGCAGGTCAGCTCTCCGCGGGTCACGGCTCCCGTCTGGGGACCCTGGAACTCATCTTGAGGGACTGCGTGTGGCCAAGTTCAAGCTCGCTCTCCGAGAACGCCTTGCGGTGGCGGCGGAGCGCTGCTCCTCCGGCAGATTCGGAGAAGTGGGGAGTCAGAGGGCTTGCGGGCGGAGAAGCGGGAGCCCGAGCTGGGAACGCGCCGGCGGGCGGGTGGGGGTGTGCCCAGGGCGCGCAGGCCGCGGCGGCTCCCGGGAAAGTTCTCTAGGCGGCGCGAGGGGTGGCGCCCCGGGCGGGGGCAGCCCAGGTACTGCTGGGCTGGGCCCGGGCGTCAGCAGAGAGCGCTGGAGCGGAGCGGGAGCCCACAGGCTGGGAAGGGGCGCCCCTTCCGGGCGGGGTCCCAGCTAAGGGCGGAAGGCGGAGCGGAGGTGGTCGAACGGCTAGGTGCGGGCAGGTCCGCACGGGAACCCGCGCGCCGCACCCTGGCCGCCCCGCTGCCCCGAGCCCTGGCCCTGGCCCTGCTTGCCGTGTCGGTTTCCCGGGGCGACGGGAGGCTGGCTCCAGGAAGGCCGGGAGCAGTTCTGCTCGGACCCTGGCGTTCGCTGCTCCCAGTCCCACGCCCTCCGCGCGACGGGCCGTGTCCAGGACTGGCGGGCACAATAGCTTTGAGGCTGCAGTGACCCCTGGTGGGTCCTAGTGTCCGTGCACAAGTAACAGAGGCTGAGCGCCAGATGAGGCCGGGGCCCCGCTGGCCTTTAGAGCAGGTGCAGTCGGCTCTCCAGCTGGGAACCAGCAGCGAACTAAGGCAAGTAGAAGTTCGAGCAGATGAGGTGGGAGAACGTGGCGCAGGGTTGACGGTAGGCCCCCCAGGCAACTTCTCCACTTCATACTGAGTATTAGAAAGGGCAAGAGCGTTGGCAACTCAGTTTTGAGTTCCCTCCTCTACCACTTATAAGGTAGGTAGTCAAAACTCACAAAATTTGCTTAAAACCTTAAAATATACTTAAAGAAAAAAAAATACTGGCATCCGCAGCACAGTAGTATGGAAATGAACAATTTGCAACTTTGGGGGAGTTTCCTTCCATAGTCATTTGCCACGAAGGACCTACTAAGACCATCTTTCCTGTTATCTCAGGCCCATCTAAACATGAATTAGCACAATCCCCAAATTGCAATAAATATAAACCCTCATGTGTAGTATGAACTTTACCTAAAGCTAAGAGTCTCATGCTCTACCGACTGAGCTAGCCGGGCTGAACTTTACCTAAAGCTAAGAATCAAACCCTATTGTATCTTCCAGGGCTTCCATGAAATTGAAGCAGGTTTTGAATTCCTAATCAAATTCTGTGTCCAACTTTGGGTTGTCAGTGTTTTGTTGTCAATGTTTTGCCTGACATGAGCTGACACAGTATTCTGGATTTTCACGTCGTTACTTCTGGAGGCTTTTCTGTAACTGAATGTTCCTGACATGAATTACCAAATGTGATTGAAAGGCTTCATAACAGGTTTTCATTCTTTACCACAGTATCCAATAGGGCCACCTGTGCTTTCAAAACAAAAGGTAAAATCCAAGTGTAATAATTTGTTTCCCAGTTTTGAGTTTCACAGACACTTGTTTTATGTCCTTTGACTTTGTTTTGCTTTGTTTTTATTTTACCTCCAATGGTAATGAAAAGGCTGGGGGTTTGGGGTGGGGGCAAGGATTCTG
Source organism: Ailurus styani (assembly GCA_002007465.1). Taxonomy (NCBI): domain Eukaryota; kingdom Metazoa; phylum Chordata; class Mammalia; order Carnivora; family Ailuridae; genus Ailurus; species Ailurus styani. The sequence goes on from LNAC01000357.1 coordinate 359,553, forward strand.
TTCCAGGCCCCTCACAAGGGAAAGTACAAAGCCATGAATCCCCATACATACGACAGCCCTTTCTGAGTGAAACACTTTCTTTTCCATTTCTTTGTCAGAGATTGGAGAAAAGGAAAAGAAAAGTCTATTTAACACAAAATTGGAGTTTCCTAGAGATAATTAGAAGATTCCACAGGTTGTTATTTAAAAAAAAAAACAGCCAAAAGGCTGAACTTTAATTGGCATACAGTAAACTGTATATAGTTTGATAAGTTTCACATAGGTATGCATGAAACCACAACTACAATCAAGCTAATAAATGTATTCATCACCCCCTAAAGTTTCCTTCTATACCTTTGTAATCTCTCCTTTTCTTTCCTCATCACACCTCATCTCCCAGGCAACCACAGACCTGCTTTCTGTCTCTATAGTTTATCTGCACTTCCTAGATTTTAATAGAAATGGCATAATAGTGACAACTCTTTTTTTTTTCCTGGTCTGGTCTGTTTCACTCAGCATAACTGAGATTTGTCCATGTTGTTGTATATACCAAGAGTCCATTCACTTGTATTACTCATTAGTATTCCTTAATATGTGTATACCACAACTTGTTTATCCATTCATTTGTGTGGTTTCCAGTTTTTTACTGTTACCAGTAATACAAATATTACAAATCTTGCTATGAGGATAGTGCCAGTCAGCTCAGGCCGCCATAACAAAATGCCACAGACTGGGTGGCTTACACAATAGACACTTTTCATATAGTTCTGAAAGCTGGCCGTCTAAGATCAGCATGCCAGCATGGTTGGTTTCTGGTAAAATCTTTCCTTCTGGCTTATAGATGCCTCCCATCCCACTGTGTGCTCACATAACCTCCTCCTTGTTGGGAGGCGTGGGAATTAGCACAAGTCCTATAGAGTCTCTTCTTATAAGGACACTAAACGTATCGTATCAAGGCCCCACCCATATGACCTCTTTTAACCTTAATTACCTTATGATAGGCTCTATCTCCAAATACAGTCACAGTGGGGAGTCAGAACTTCAACATAAAAATTTGGAGGGACACAGTGCAGACCATAGCAAGGATCCATGTCTTTGTATTTATTTTGAAATTTTAAAAAAAGTGAAATAATTGATTGGATCATGTGACAGATAAGTGGCAAATGAGCACTGGGAAAGATGTTCCACATCATTAGTCATTAGGGAAATTTGAACTGAAACCACCATAAGATATCACTACAGGCCTGGTAGGATGTAGCGCTACCATACCACCATACCAAGTGTCGGCAAGGATGTGGAACAGTTTGAATTCTCATACGCTCCTGGTACAGGTGTGAGACGGTACTCTAGATAACACTTCGACGGTTTCTTTAAAATCTGCACATATACCTTCCACAGGATTTTGGAGGAAGACTTTCTCTGCCTATCCAGAGAAAGAAATTAATAAGATGCTATTCAAACACATTTTCCCCCAGGAAAATAGTATTGTTTTCAACATGTGTGCAACATGATACAGTCTATTTAAAGCCTTGTGCCAAAGCCTTTAATCTCTTTTCAGAGATTTTTAGAAAAATACTTCTTTTGGTCAAGATGATATTTTATCATAATAGGCCTATGTAGATGAGTCAAATGACAAACAAGTTAATAACAGATATAATATTATGGAAATATGTAGGCCATCTGTAAAGGACTACCCGAACCCTCATCCTGGAAGAAGCAATTTTAGTCTACATAGAGCAGGCCCCCCACCCCTGGCTGAAATGTGCACTTCAAAATGCCAGACTGAATTCTTTTTAAAGCACCACATTCTTTCTAGGAAGATGTCTTTAAATAATCCATGTCTTTCGTCATCTTTCTGTAATTTTACATTTTCCGAACTTTGGGAGGTGAGTGTAATTTGTAAAAAGAAAGAACACCTTAAAAACATTGGCAGTACATAATTTAATTATTTAACTGCCCAGAGACAGTGCAGCAGAATCACCAGGAAGACTTGTTAAAACAAAGTGCTGGCTCCACCCCCAGAGTTTCAGATTCAGTGCATCTGAAGTGTAGCCTGAAATTTTGCATTTTAACAGATTCCCAGGCCATGCTCATGCTGCCAGTTTGAGAACCACTGCTTTAGAGCTTATCCTTCCAATAAAGAGTAAATGTTGGTCCTGATTACCTATAAATAATTTTTTTCAAAGGGAGGGTGGCTCATTCTTTATCTCCCTATTAATCTACCTCATCCATCAAAATCATGCCTATCAAGGAAAAGAGTATTGAAGACCCTGCCAAGTAGGTTACATCAGAAAGAGTTGTTTTTAAGGAAGATAAATATCCCTGTTTTAGTTTCAGTGTACTGATACCTATTCTATTCAAACACCTCACTCATTTTTCTTTCTAATATAGTATGTGCTCAGGCACATCCAGTTTTTAAGACCATCCTGCCTTCTGACTCACTTCATATATATGTCATTAACCAGCTCTTCTCCTCTACTAAAGCCTTAGATCCCATTTACTGAAATGCCTCAAGGGTGTTACCCACATTTCAAGGGAAGACATCTCCTGAGACAACAATCTAAGCTGTTTCTTCATCTTTGTGATCTCCATACGTTCTTTGGGGTTTACTGAAAATCCTTATTTTGCAGTTTTAAGTCCTTGTTGGTGATGCATTGATATGGTTTGTATTTAGTTTAAATGGTTTGGAACTTTCACTTTGAAATACCCTAGTTCCCCTTTCACTGTTCGTATGTATACTATTAAAAAAAAAAAGAGGGGTGGGAGCAGGAGAACTGGTTGATAAGTCTAGTCCCTTTAGGGTCTTTTTTTTTTTTTTAAGTTTTTTTTTAAACAACTGATTAACATCTTTACCTACTGGATTGAGAGATTCCAAAGATGAGCTAGAGTGGGTGAAAGGGTTTTTTGGGTTTTTTTAAGAGTTTATTTATTTGACAGAGAGAGAGATCACAAGTAGGCCGAGAGACAGGCAGAGAGAGAGGAGGAAGCAGGCTCCCTGCCAAGCAGGAAGCCCGATGCAGGCCTCGATGCCAGGACCCTGAGATCATGACCTGAGCCGAAGGCACAGGCTTTAACCCACTGAGCCACCCAGGCGCCCCTGAAAGGGATTTTTTGATACATTTTTGGTGGAGTTGTGAATTGATTCAGGCTCTCTGGAATCCAATCTGTTATAAATACAGAAATTTAAATATGCATACACTTTGAACAGAAATTCAACATCTATTAATTTATCTTCATCAAATAACAGATGCAGATATATGAACAAAGATATTTACTACAGCATGTTAATAATATTAAAGCTCTTTCAACAATCCACATGCTCAGTAATAGGGAGTTGTTATATTAATTCTAGCATGTGAATGTAATAGAATTCCCAGCAGCTATTAGAAAATGTGAAATGGATGTATGTGCACTGACATGCAAAGTTGTCCAGGTAAGTAGTGAGGCAAAAAAAGAACAGTTTATATAATAGTGTATACAGAAAGGTCCATTTTGGTTTGTTTTTAAAACAAAGTTTTGATTTTTTTTTACAATGAACATGAATTAATTTAAATGAAAATAGATTTTTTATAGTAAACAAAAGAATGTCATTAGTGGTTAACAAAATTAACCTTCATTTAGAAATGAACTACTTTCCTAGGTTCTAACCTGGACTCTAGTGACTATTTTACCTGATTCATGTATACTGCCCTGAATAAAGCAAATCAACCTAATTTTACTAATATCAATTTATGAGTCCACCTATAGAAATTTGAGGACGGGATGGGGGAAATTAGCTTTTAGTTATCCTGCAATTATTGTGATTGTATGTCAAACTAGCCTTAGACCTTAAAGAAGGGGATCTTAAAGAAGTCCCATCATCTGTGCCTCGGAATGTTCTTCTACAAAGTAAGGGACCTGTGTATTCTGGTGCTTTTGGATCTTCATGCCAGCATGCTGCTTTCCCATTCCTTTCTTCTGGAAATAACACGTTGCTCTTCCTATAAGAGTGGCATTACAGGGAAAGAACAAACCAGTATAACATCTGGCAAAAAAACATCTGAAGAAGTTGAGCTCTGAGCTCAATGTCTAGCCTTCTGATTCTAAAATTAAGAAGTTGCCAAGAAAAACTGAAAACAGTCATTCAGTCCAGGGAGGGAACATGGATGGTTGGTTGGACAGGAATGGAATAGAGACTTAAAACTTTCTTATATTCCTTCCTGTACATTTAGAATTTTGAATCCTATTATTCAGACATGTATTACCTAGTCATTACATAAATATTTTTAAATCATTTTTATTTTTTTTAAATATTTTATTGATTAATTTGAGAGAATGAGAGAGAGCACGAGTGGAAAGAGGGGCAAAAGCAGAGGGAGAAGCAGACTCCCTGATGAGCAGGAAGCCCAGACAACTCGACTTGAGGCTCAAATCCCAGGACCCTGGGTCATACCTGAACCAAAGGTAGATGCTTAACCAACTGAGCCACCCAGGTGCCCCTAAAATCATTTTTAAAAAGAGTATAGTTTATGATCTCTTTTCTTTTAATGGGCATAGAATAAGGACTAGATTTATCTATGTAAAAAAAGTGATTATCTCTTTCTTGAATTGTGAGTGAATTTTGTCTTCTATGGTTTTCTTTATTTTTTATAGATTTTCTTCCATGAATATTACTTCTATAGCTAGATAAGTCTTTTTAGTTTTAAGCATTAAGCACTTAAAAACGTATAATAAAGAACAAAAGGGGGCCAAATTAGCACATAAAACAAAGGGGGAAGCCACAAAACCTCTATTAGCAACCATATCACCTAACACAGACAGGTGCTGAGTTGATGGCCCCTGAATCACTCATCTTTAGCCTTCTCTCACTGTGAGCTGTTTTCTCAGCTTAAAGCCCTCCTCTTCCTAAAACCCTCCTCTCTCAAAAACTCCACCTTTGAGCACTCTCACCTGAACTCTATCTTGATTCTCTTCTAGAAAACTCTTACTTTTCCAGCTATCCATCTTAAGCAAAAGCAACTTTTGTTGATGTGGTAATAAACAGTTGGAGTAATTAAAGAAAATTAAAAAGAGGGCTCCTGGGTGGCTCAGTGGGTTAAAGCCTCTGCTTTCGGCTCAGGTCATGATCTCAGCGTCCTGGGATCGAGGCCCGCATCGGGCTCTCTGCTCAGCAGGGAGCCTGCTTCCTCCTCTCCCTGTCTCTCTGCCTGCCTCTCTGCCAACTTGTAATTTCTCTCTCTGTGTCAAATAAATAAAAATAAAAAATCTTTAAAATTTTTAAAAAAAAAAAAAAAAAAAAAAAAAAGAAAATTAAAAAGAAAAAAAGAGAGAGGGTTGGGGGCACCTGAGTGGCTCAGTGGGTTAAGCTGCCAACTCTTGGTTTCAGCTCAGGTCATGATCTCAGTCATGGAATCGAGCCCCAAGACAGGATCTGTGCTCAACAAGGAGTCTGCTTGAGGATTCTCTCTCTCTCCCTCTTCCTTCTGTCCCTCCCCATGGTCACATGCTCTCTCTTTCTCTCAAATAAATAAATAAATATATCTTAAACAAACAAACAAGAATTGTAGCCATTGTTCTATATTGAAATACGCACTTTAGCCTCAGGGGTTTGCATTGCTCTGTACATTACTGGGTTCTGTGGTTGGTGCTTGGATCTTAGAAGTTTCATGAGATATTTCCTTATTTTCTGTAGAAATTAACTTGAATGAGCAATTAGGGCAATAGTAAACACTTCAGACCTTTGTGCAAACTTATATACCAGAGTTTATACTCAAGTTGCATTGAATAAATACTGAATGGCATTAGAGCTTGCTCTTGAGCTGATAACCAAGACGATACTGATAAGAGTTGCAGTAATCTGTTCCTTTAGAAGGAACTCATTTTGAGTTGCCCGAAATGAAGAGCAATCTCTAATAAATCATTTAATCTGGGTTTAGAACATGCTTTCCTGAAATTATGTAGTTTTTTTCAGTGACATCATTAAACAGTAACAAGTCATACAATTACATAGGATCTGTAGCATATGAAATCTGGAAGGAATTTTATTCTTTTTTTTTAAGACTTTATTTATTTATTTGACAGAGAGAGACACAGTGAGAGAGGGAACACAAGCAGGGAAAGTGAGAGGGGGAGAAACAGGCTTCCTGCTGAGCAGGGAGCCCAATGTGGGGCTCGATCCCAGCACCCAGGGTTCATGACCTGAGCCAAAGGCAGACGCTTAAGGGCTGAGCCACCGAGGCGCCCCTGGAAAGAACTTTAATGATCACCTAATTCCACCCCCTAATTATTTTACAGATGAAGGAATCAAGACACAAAGAAATGAAGTGTCTAGCACTTGGCAGAGTTGAGTTTGACCACAAAACTCCTGCCCTTAAATCTTAATCAATTTTTTCAATTTATAATTTGCTACTAATAATATATCCCCAGCCAGGACTCTAGGAAAGTATGAAATTAATTTAAGCTCTGTTGTATATACATATAATGTATATATTACTAGTGTATATCTGAGTATGCTTAGTTCAGGTTGTACATAGGATAAAGTAATATTAAACAGATTTATATCCAATTTTAATTAAATTACTGTATTTCATTTAATCTAAGATGCCACCAATTACATTTGTAACTTATTTTACTGCTAAGAAAGAAAAACTGCCAATTAATTGAAGATACTATCAATTACAGGAGGTAGCCCAATTTCAGAAATATTAACATGTGGAAAAATGTCATCTGAAAATTGAAGATGTATGGTACTTATTAGGACCATGTTTATACTACTCTTTTCTGCTAAAATAATCTGTTTTTTAAGATTTATTTATTTGAGAGTGAGAGAACACAGTGGGGAGGGGCAGTGGGAGAGAGAAACTTAAGCAGATTCCATGCCGAATGTAGAGCCCAACACATGGTTTGATCTCATGACCCTGAGCCAAAGCCAAGAGTGGGACATTCAACTGACTGTGCCACCCAAATGCCCCTAAAATAACCTATTTAACATTGTTAATGACTCTGTATTTATACCATGTTCATTGGTAAATATAAATGATGAACACAGGTACAAATATTTTCATGTAACGGATGCAGGTAAGAAAGAATGCATGTACCTAAATTTTTTTTTATAAATCAAGTGATGTCAGGATGCTTTTGAAAACTCAACTTAAACCAACTTTTAAAATAGAGTTTATTGCCTCACTGACTACAAATTTCAAACAGCATCCAGGAACTGACTCTGATTCTCTGTCCTTTCACCTCTACCATCTCCATGTATTGGTCTTGAACTCAGCTCAGCTTCTCTTCAAACAATCCGATCCTGGAAGAGTTCCAGGACTCACATCTGGTGTCCACACCACACAGAGCAAAGGGAGCCAACCTTCCTAACTGTCTTAGTTGGAGGCCCATGATTCCCTCTGCTTGACCAGCTTGAGTCGTAAGCAGTTCAGTGGAGTCATTAGGAGCATAGATTCCAGAGCCAAACTGCCCAAGTTCAGACTCCAGCCCACCTCACTATTTACCAGCTCTGTGCTTTGGAGTAGCAAAGATAAGGGGTTATAATAGTGCCTTATCTCATGCAGTTGTTGTAAAGATTCAATGGACTAATGCAATGCTTAAAACAGTGCTTGGCCCTTGCTAAACACTGTGAAAGTGTTGTCGATGATGATGATAAAGATGATGATGAAGATGGTGATGATGATGATTATATCACCCACCCCTGAAGCAATGGCAGTGGCTAAAGGGAAACTGTGCTCAATGGCTTAGCCTAGGTCAAAGGTACCTCCAGAGTGATAGACAGAATTTGCTTCGATGGAATCACATGAGTCCCCAAATAGGGGCACTAGGAAGGAATAAGTAGGCAGTTGAGGCTTAAGAACAAGTAGAAATAACCAACAAATGGCCAAGACACAAGTCAACATTCAAATACACAGGGTTTTTTGACAAATCATGTTCTAAAATGAAGACCACGTGTTCAAGGTAAAAAATCATTCTATGTCTTAAGTTTTTGACAAATATATATTTCCAAGTTTTCATGTTATATAAATCATACATTTTTTAAAAAGCTACCCATGTATTTCCACTCATTTTACTACTCAGTGAGTACTGGACAATCCATCAAGCTTAGCAGTGAACAAACGGGACATGGTCTCTGATCCCATGGACTTTGAAGTCTTATGGAATGATAGTTCTCGATAATTATTCATCTTCCTTTAGCTAGATCACTATTATATAAAAGAGAAGTACAGGAGTGCCTGGGTGGTGCAGTTGGTTAAGCGTCTGACTCTTGGTTTCAGCTCAGGTCATGATCTCAGGGTCTTGAGATCAAGCCCACATCAGGTTCCGTGCTCAGCAGGGAGTCTGCTTAGGATTCTCTCTCTCCCCCTTTCCCTCCACCTCTCCCCCCCTCTTAAAAAATATAGAAGTACAAAAAATATATATAGAAGTACAAATAGAACCATAGAAAATCAATGTGTGAATTCTTGATTGAGTATGATTGAGTAGTTTATTTTTTAATTACAGTATTATAATTATGAATTCATTTTGCGTGTCTGTCTTCTCTATTAGACTATGAGCTACCTGAAGGCAGAGGCAACACCCTATTCAGTTTTTTATCTGTAACCCCTAAGATACTGCCTGGCACACCCTACATATCTACAGCTTTTAATTAATTAATTTGGTCCACGCTCCAAAGCAGTAGTGTGCATGGCTGGAGTGAAGAGGAGTTCCTGAGTATTTATCCAAAAGATAACTGCTGATTTTGCAATTTATGAAACTTGAGGTTAAAGTTTTCCTTCTCATTATCTATATGCTAAAGCAAAATACGGCATATAATCTACCACCAAAACGAAACCCCAGTTTTTAGTTGGGCAAATTTTCTCCAAATTTCCTTGCAAGTAGGTATGGACATGTGGATCAGACCTGGCCAATGAGATGTATGTGATAAGTATTAAATGGTACTTCCTGAAATTCTTTTAAAAGTCTTCCCAAAAGGCTTTTTAAAAAAAGGAAGGAGACATGCATTATCTCTGTCTTCCCTTGTGGTGGCTGGAATTGGAAAGGGATGACTGGGGGGCAAATAGGCATGTAAAGGTGATGGTAGGGGAACAAGAAAGGAGCCCACACCCTGCAAGCATGAAGCCATAGCACCAGCCTTGGGCTGCCTATCTCTGGGCTTCTTCATGAGAAAGGAGGAAAGAACCGTCCACCTGTTCAAATCCCTGTTGTTTGTTTTGGGGAGGTTTTTTTGTTGTTTGTTTGTTGTTTGTGACAAGATGTAATCCCAGTTGGAATCCACACACATCTATTTAATTGTGTAAAATAGCAAGAAACCAAAGAACCTACATAATTTTTTTAAGGACCACTTGCTTCTGTGCTATATGCCACTCCTTGAAATAAGTTTTGTCTATTATTGCATGAAAATAACTTCTCTGATTCTGTGTATCCTTGAAATTAGTAGGTTTCATTTCTTTGAAAATCTGTAACTGAATTTCTTAATTCAGAAAGAACAAAAAGGAAATAGAGATTTCTTCACCTGCAGAAGTCCCCATGGTCACCTGTAATAGCAGCCTGTCCTGTCTTTGCCCCTCCTTGGACCCTCTGGGCTTGGGAAATAGGAACAGGGTCAGAGAGCCAAGGTGGAGTGAAGGGATATTGCAGAATGGCTTGTTCTCAGAAGTCATCATAATTAACTTTTTAAAATCCACAGCCCTTTTCTCCAGGCCTTGTTATGTAATTAACCTCACTTGAGCTTCTAAACCTCATGACAAAGACAGGACCAGTATTATTATCCACAGGATGTGGAGTAAACCCAGGCTCAGAGAGGTGACGGGACTTCCCAAGCAAGTGGTATTGCAGGGGGAGGGAGTCCGCCCAATAAGACATGCTACAATTGTCCACACACTCCTTTCTTGAGTAAAAGTGAACATAACCAAAGATAAGCTTCTCCTCCTCAGTCTGATCTAACACAGGTTCCCGTGGGACCTTCCGAAGTTGAGCAGTCAATATCCATCCTGTTTTTCCTCTTTCAGATTTTAGATTTTGCAAGCTGCCTTTGGTGGAAGGATTGGTGCCTGTGTGTTGGGGGGTGGGGGGATGAATGCACGAGCAGGAGAGCCCAATTGATATTTCAGTCTTTCCCCAGACTATCCTCCTGAATGATTAAGGCCCCTGCTTGCGAGGCTGGCATATCCCCTGACTGATCGAACCTGCCAGCACACTTCAGCTGACACCCCAGCAAACATATGGTGTCAGGGTCAATATTTACCTTCATTAAACGTGTGCGGCACTTCATCTACTTATTTATTTATTTAGTCAGCAGGCAATTAGGCTTCATGGAGCAAAATCCCTTTGTTTTCCACATGGGGTACTGAATATCAGAGCCATGGAAAACAGCAATTTTTGTCTTTCAGACAAGACCATCCAACGTTTAGTGCACAATTGGCAAAAATGCCATTGTTTCTTCTATGAGAGGAAAAAGGAATACATGCACATATGTATACTCACAAATATATATTGGGAATATATTATTATTATATATAATTAGTAATATTTGATATATATTTGAAAATGTATTATTACTATATCCTATATATTATTTGGGAAACATTATAAATTATTCTTTTTTTAATGGTTTTTATTTATTTTAGAGAGAGAGAGCAGGATCATCAGGAGGGACAGAGGGAGAGGGAGAGAGAATCTCAAGCAGATTCCACACAGAACATGGAGTCCAATATGGGGCTGGATCCTAGGGCCCTGAGATCATGATCTGAGCCAAAACCAAGAGTGGGATACTTAACCAACTGAACCACCCTGGCACCCCTATAGAATTCTTTTTACTTAGGCATACACCATGTCAATGTCTTTGTGTTTTTGGTAACTTTGAGAGGCTTTTGCCAACACAAACGATTATTCAGGAACATTAAAAAAAAAACTAATGAAGTTTAAAATGAAAAATCTAGGTTTTTCTTGAGCTTTTAGTTCACTTACAAATCTTATTATTCTGTTCATAAAAGTAATAAAGTTTAACAAACACTATTAAGGAAGCTTTGATTAATATATTAATTTATAAACTTAGTTAATAAAAATAACCTTGAACGTTTTAAACTGTATTTATACATTTTAGTTTCATCTTGAGCATTTCAGTTATCTAAAGAACAAGAAAATCCTTTTTAAGAACCTAAATTACTCTTGCACATGGATGTTAAGCATATTTTTCAAATGTTTTAAGATTTCTAATATGGTTCTTAAACTTCATAAGATATTCTTATATTTTCCAGCTTATAGTCACAAGTTTAAATTAATGATTCACTTACAAATTTATTTTGGAAACAAGACTGCTTGTTTATTCTAAAAGGCTCAGTTCCCTTAGATATTACAAACACTTAGGTACCAAATATGCACAGGTCCCTTAGCACAAAAATCATTGATTCCCTGGATTTACCTCCATACTTAATTCTAAATCTTCCTGAGGTTTTAAAAGATGCTTTAAAATTAAGGACATAATGTCATCCCAGATCATCTTAGAGTTACTGTCTGAGTATGCTCACATTTCTTCGAGATCACAGAAACTAACTGGGGCCTGAGTTTAGGGGTTAGAAATATGCAACACTATTTCCCTCCCAACCCTGCAGTCAGGCTGAGCCCCTTCCCACAGTCACTATATCAAATCTAAGTGACTGGGCTTCCATCTCTCCTGACCCCACAGGGTGGTGGGCTCTTAACAGTAAATGTGTTAGAATCTTTTCTCCCTTTTCTGCTGTCACCACACCTGGGGGCCTGAGCCTATAACCTGAGAGGTTTCTCCCTCTCCTTCAATTCGTAACCTATCTGAGCAACGACCAGATTCTTCATATGTCACCTACAACCTCTGAAATGTCTATCAGATCTGCCCTGCCTCTCCTTCCAGGCTTCCTCATTCGCTTTGCCTCTGGTTACCCCGTAGCCCACTCACCAGTCTCGCCCGTTCCAGAGGCTCTGCTACAAGCCACCTCCTTCGATCATGACGATAACAACCACCCCACCACCACCATCCACCACCCCTGCTATTTACCAGCACCTTCTGCAAAGCTAGCAGCAAACCAGGTGCTCTACCTGCATTATCCCATGGACTTTCTCCAGAGCCCTGAGAAGGCGTCTAAGATGAGTAAGTTGAGACTTAGAGAGTTTAAGTAGGTTTTCAAGGTCATACAGCTAGTGCAGAGATAAATCAGGATTTAAACCCAATGCTTAGTAGTTCTCCAAACAAGGCTATCCCCCTTCTCCACCTATAACACTCCTACTATTTTTCAAAACTGTATTCATGGATCTCTTCCCTGAGAAGATTGCCCTACTCCTGACCCCGGTCCACTTTATCTCTGCCCTGGTTTTGCACAGCACTTTCCATATCCCTTTATCAGAGCACTGAGCACACTGTACCATAAACGATTCGCTGACACTTTTTTACCTTGCCAGCATGGTGGAAAATGCCTGACACACTCTTAAATAAATGAGCATGGGGAGGGGGAGAAGAGGAAGCAAACAAACTGCTCTATCTTATAACTCAAGCCCAGATTTTAGAGACCAAGAGACTCTATCACTTACTAGTCAGGTGACCTCAGGCAACTCATTTAACCTCTCTGATTTTATTTCAATGATTAAAGAAGAAGAATTCCTCTTGCTGGGTTGTTGCAAGAACAGAATTCAAACATAACAAAGACCACGAGCACACCGCTTGACAAATAAGCAATAAATAACGCTGCCATCACAATATCGTTATGGTTCCTGACCACCACGAAAGTTGTTTCTGAGTAGGTGGTGTGAATGATGGACATAAAAGTAGAGTGGCTTTTATGCAAGCAAGAGCCTGGCCTCTCTGGGAACCAGCAATAAGTTTGTGACTTCAGACACAAACACATCTATAGACACAGCTTCCCTTCAACCCAATTAGTGGATGCTGAAAGTCCCCCCTTTCCCGTGGTTTATACTAATTGAAATGCACACATTTACTGAGCTTCTGCTGGATGCCAAACACAAATCCTTGTGGAAGATATACTAATGAAGAGCACAGGCCTCTGCCCTCTGGGAGCTGGTTCTAGGTATTCCAGGGAAAAGACTAACACTTAGCGTGGACCCAGATGAGGGACGTCACTGGCTCCAGGGGAGCTGGAAACCTACAAAGGGGTGAAGAAAGGAGACAATCAGTGAGATCAGATGGGGAATTCATCAGCTTAGGCCTAGTCTGGGTTGTGGAAAACCCAAAGCAGCTACACTATAGAATACTGAGATTGAGGACTGAGGGCAGAGCTCTTGATGTATACACTTTCCGTGGCTGGGTGCCACGGATTAATGGAACTAAATCAAAGCCCACGAATATACCCAGATTCTGCCGCTCCGCACAGTGAATTCGGTGTAGAGCAGAAATCAGATTGTGACAGATCTTAATCTCTATTTTACTTTACCTTCTTCTAAATGTTCTTTGTTTGTTTGTTTGTTTAGATTATTTCACTGGATTCTCATAACCAAACAAGGCACTTGGGACTTTCTACTGCCCAGCCAGGCTAATGCGGTTTATCTAGATGATTGCCCATGTTGTATGATGTGACAGTCCTGGAAGGCCCAGATTCCAAACCTCTCTGTCTCCCAGAAACTTCAGCATCACTAATACATCCCTTTGTGTTAACAAGTGACCCCAGAGAGGTCACAGGTTAGGTTGCTATCTTGTATATGTTGGTGTCAGCTAGTTAATCATCTTAGTAACCAGATAAAAGCTCAGAATAAGCAGATACTTACTGAGCACCTACTATGTGGCAATCTCGAGGCCAGAGGCTGGGACACGCAAACTGGCAGGAGGCAGTGGGTACACACTCGGGGCTCACAGCCTAGCGCCTTCCGCCTTTTGAAACCAGCAGCCATGCTGGAGGGAGGCAGGTTTGCAGAGGCCCGTGGTGGAGAGTTCTGGGTAGTCCAGGGTAGCATGAGGGCCCAGCCCAAAAGGGTAAGGAAGAATTTGATATAAATCTGAGCTATTTCACAAATTGATCTCGGGCAGCCTTGTGTCCTAGTCTTCTCACCTCTGCCTTGGGGTATCTGCATTAAAGCATTCCAATGTGGAGTGTTCATCAGGTGGCTGCTGGGCTTCACATTCTGAGTGTCTTGCAGGTACCCACGCCCCTCAGGCCTGCTGCCCTCACATCAGACCCTCATTTTCTTGCATCTGGACTTCTCTCTTCACGGCCAGTTACCTCATCTCCCTGACTGCAGCCCTGTGACTAACCATAGCACATTCCGCGTGTAGCCCGAGCCTCCTCCCAAACACTAATCCTGATCTTCATCACTTTCTAGGTCCCATAGTAAAACTCTACTGGGGCTTTCCCCTGCATAGACAAGCTCCTCAGTGAATCCCCGAGTCTCACCCTGGGTGTTTTTCCCACTCATGCAGTTCCAGCCAAAATGACCACTAGTCAAAGGAGGATATGCATCCTTTTATTTTTAACAGATCCCACCAGATTTCTTTTCCCAAAGATGTAGTGACTATTTCTTCCCATCCTCACTAGCCCTTTATAATTTTGCCAACCTGATGTGTGAAACATAGTATCTCATTGGTATTTATTTATTTTTATTATTTTTAAATTTATTTACTTATTTTAGAGAGAGAGGGTGTGTGTGTGAGCAAGCAGGGGGAAGGCAGAGGGAGAGAGAATATCCTGAAGCAGATTCTCTGCTGAGCATGGAACCCAACTTGGGGCTTGATCCCAGGACCCCAAGATTGCGACCTGAGCCAAAATTAAGAGTTGGCTCAAGCTACTGAGCCACCCAGGTGCCCCCTCGTTGGTGTTTAAATAAGCGTCTCCCTGTCACCTATAGTGTAGTTAGACATATTTTTATACCCTGAGTGATTAGGATTTCCTCCTCTATAAATCGCCTGTTCATAATCCTTGCTCAATTTTCTGTTAGAGTGTTTTTAACACTATTAATTTGTAGAAGCTCTTTGTGATATTTTTTATTTTCTAGTAGATGTAACAGCTAACAATTATTGAATGGTTTTATGCAGTTTCCCTAGTCAGTCATAGGTCTTTTAATTTTGTTCATGTTATATTTTTCTAAATATAAATCAATAAATGTTTAATGAATAATGGATACATGAATGAGTAAATGAATTGAATGAATGAAACATGTAAATTTTATCTGTCCCCAAAAACTGGCTTTTTGATCAGAAGTTATTTCATGATAAGATTTTGATCAGAAACTATTTCATGGTAAGATTCCTCTTGTGCCCCTTTGTCTCCTTTCCCTGTCTTTCCATCCACAACTCTCTGCCTTTTTTTTGGCCAGGTAGTACGTATGCCAGAGACACTTAATAAATGCTTTCAGGATGGTAGTGCCTCCCCCCCCTTAAATGTTGGGTTCTGGAAACACATTCAAAGTTAGAGAAGAAAATACTCTTTATGTTGTGAATTGTATGGAGGGCACAGTTATTAGTTACCTGAAAATGATATGCCTAGCACATAGGGACATAAATGATCTTGGCAATGAGGCAACTCAAATTTTAGTGTTATTTCTTTAATACACTATATCCTTCTGGGAGAATTTTAAAATCTTTTCTGGCTTATTTATGAAGCACCAACCAACTTGCAGAACTCTAGAGAGATTTCTTCCCTGTTCCAACTTCCAAAAAAGAACCAGAATCCATGACAACTGGGCTAAGTAGAATAGCAGAAAAATATTACCCCAGAAAGAGAGAGATTTTACCCCCAAAAGATTAATTGGATGGTTTTCTTTTAATTTTAGAAGAGCTTTGCATTTGAATTTATACCAGTATGCCCCAGTGTAATTCAGGATTAAATTATTCATTTAAGACCCCACCCCCACTCCTTCTGAGACTACAAAACACCCTCAACTGCTCCTTTCTCTCCCCTACCACACACACATACACATACACACATACACACACAATTTCCCTTTAATAGTCTTTTCTCTTAAATGACTCATAAATTAAACTCAGTGCATTTGGGACACTTGGTGTGCTACTTGCAGATAAAACACTTAAGTGTTTCATTTGGACTCAAACACAGTTTCCTGAGGAAATAACTGAAATCACAGAATTGTTGAATAAACTGATAAGCAAAACCAGGTCACCAGGCAGAAATCATCTTTTTTTGAACAAAGAATCTAAAGCTGCTTTACAAAAACACACAAACAGAAAAGCCTCCATCTAGAAATCACCCAAAATACCAGGCTTAGGCAATCAGAAAATAAAGGTTTCAATAAAAATGAAGAGCAGGACCAGGTTCCATGATCTCTTCAGAAATAACTACAAACACTGCTTCCCTGGAGATGGATCCGTGGCTCTGGCCTCAAAGTGCACCTGTCTCTTGGCCAGAAGCAGAGGTATAAGCAAGATGATCAAAACACTAGTCCATAACTTATTCTAGCCTGAGGACGATCATTGACATTAGACTTTGGTGAACCTTGAACAAGATCAATTCATTCATTCATTCATTATTCAATGAATATTTATAGAGCACATACTCTACCCACAATACATTATGTCCTTGGGCAGGGGAAGTGGGGTGGGAACAGTCCCTGTTTGAAATCTACCCCGGGGTAGCCAAGTGAAATGCCTGCAAAAGCCAGGCAGGTAACATAAATGAGGCAGGCCAGGTGGGAATTGTGAATTGTGGTTGGCTGAAGAGTAGAGGCTCCATCTAAAAGGTGCTGCCTTTATTCAGCTTCACCGATTATTTCCATAAGGGAATGTGAGCTCAGTTTTACCACACTTTCCAGTTTTCAAAAAACAAGACTCAAATCCCAATTTGATTGTGAAATTTCTTCTTTTTTAAACATTGACGACAAAATACAAACTTTTTAAAAATGTTATGTCAGCAGAGCAAAACATGACTGCAAGGCCAAATTTGAGCTGAACAACCAGTTTACAACCTCTGATGCAGAACTGTATATAGAATTTTAAAACATGAACAATGAATTTCACAATGTTGCCATTTCCTTCTCCCTCGCCCCTC
Source organism: Ailurus styani (assembly GCA_002007465.1). Lineage (NCBI taxonomy): Eukaryota > Metazoa > Chordata > Mammalia > Carnivora > Ailuridae > Ailurus > Ailurus styani. The sequence goes on from LNAC01000357.1 coordinate 376,493, forward strand.
AACTCTTGGAAATGTATGAATGAAATGTGGGACAGCTACTCTTAAGATAAGTTTGACATAAAACCAGCTTTTTTAAATGGCTGGAATATAATGCTATAAATCCTTCCCCACCTCATTCCCTCCCCACACACCCCATTTTGAGTGTCTAGGATTCCCTATGCAGTGACTGAAAATATAGGAACCTTTCTAATCCAGTGTCCTTACCTCCTACATATCATTGGTCCTCCTGTTGTACACCACACTCTGGCACTATCTCAAGGTCTAGATGCTACTTCTTTGCATATTCTGAAACTCAGGTCCCCCTGGCACTCTGAATCCTCACTGATTTTTTTTAAAGATTTATTTATGTATTTGAGAGAAAGAGAGCACAAGCGGGAGGGGCAGAAGGAGAAAGGGAGAGAATCTCAAGCCCACTTCACACTGAGCACAGAGCCCTACATGGGGCTGGATCTCAGGACCCTGAGATCACAACCTGAGCTGAAACCAAGAGTCAGACGCTTAACCCACTGCAGCACCCAAGCGCCTCTCCCCACTGATTTTTTGAAGGTTTTTGATTTTTTCCTTTTTCTGTAGATTGCCATCTCTCTCTCTGCTCCTGGAAAGGCTCCCACTTTCGGCCTTCAGGCTCAATCTGAGAGTCGCACCCATGCAAGCAGTAGTGCTAGCCCATACCACAACTGTGTGCAAAGAGGAAAAGGATCCCTCAACAAGGCAGTTCACTAACACTTGTTGGAAGATTGTTAGAATGTACAAATCTTGACTTTATGAATCTTCTCCCTTAGAGTTGTGCAGTACACAACCTATACAACAGGAAATGATGGCTCTGTGCCCATCACCTCTAAGGACTTTCTGTCCAGTCCATCCACAAATTCCTTTTCTTTTGGCACCTCACAAACCCATGGCCCTTGGTTTCTAACTCCCCATTTTCACAATGAATCAAGCAGTCAATTGTGAAGGACCTCAACTATGTGCACCCTTCCCATCCCCAGGCCTAGATCTTCTGAAGGACTGACAGGCAAAGTCCCCTTCATTGGAATGCATGAGAGGGATGATTTGAACAAACTGGAACAGAGGGGAATGAGTGTGGCATTTGGCAACTCTCTAGATATTCTTGAGTCCAGGCTTCAGGAAAGAGATTGAAAATTGGCAACCACAACTGTAAACTAATTCAATCTACCCTAAGACTATATTTTACTTACTTTTGGTTTGCCTGCATATTTTTTCTAAAGTTTGGATATTAATGCTTTTAAGATTTTAACCACTCTTAATTATCTTATACACAGGGTGAATTAAGAAATAGATTCTGCCATTGAGACAAAGACCCAAAATAACAGTAGTTTAAGGCAAATGAATCTGGTTTTCTCTCACGTAATGTTGTTCAATCACAGGCAATATAGGGTTAAGCAGTTGGATGCATGGTATGAAGGACACAGTCCCCTTCTATGTTGTTGCTCAATCGTCCCTAAGTCATTGTCCTCGTTTGAGTGGTCCAAGATGATGGTCTGCCAATGTGTACGGTTTCCTGCTGATGAGAAAGAGAAGGGGAGAATGTGTGCATTTTCTGCAATGGCCCAACTCAGAAGTTGTGCTTATCATTGCTGCTCATCCCTCATTGGCCAGAACTTATTATGTGATACCATCTACTCAACCTGCCATAACAAAACACCACAGACAGGGTGGTATAAATGACAGAAATTTTTTTCTCATAGCCTTGGAGGCTAGGAAGTCCAAGGTCAAGGTGCTAGCTGATTTGGTTTCTGGTGAGAGCTCTTTTCTTGGCTTGCAGATGGCCACCTTCCTGTTGTGTCCTCACATGGTGGAGAGAAACAGACGACAGAGACATCCTTTCCTCTTCTTCAAAGGCCACAGTTCTATCAAATTAGAGCCCCATCCTTATGACCTCACTTAACCTTAATTACCTCCTGAAGACCCTATTTCCAGATGCAGTCACATGGGGAGGTTGTGGAGGGGAAAATGTCACAAAACATGAATTTTAGAGAATGCAATTCAGTCTGTAGCACATGGCCTCACCTAGTTGCTAGGAAGCCTGGGAAACATAGTATGTCTTCTGAGCCCGATTCTATTACTAATATTGGTGATCTGTTAGTAGTCATTCATACAACCCAACTTTTTATGCGCCTGGTTCTTCTTGGTACTTCCTTTGGCAACACTGCTTTAGTATCTTTGTTATTTTATTTGCAGTTTTCTGAACCCAGCACCACAGTCATATCTATATTCAGAAATACATATTCTTTAGGGACCAACATAAATGATGTTTTCTTGCCCAACCCAACTCTCCCCAGTGCTGTAAATGAATGTTGATTAAGCGTCTCAGAAAATAAAAGTGACCAGTGAGCTAACACTAATTATATAAAACCATTCTAATTTAATAAACAAAGGAAAGCAGTGCCACATTTTGTTTTTCTACTAGGAACTGGCTCAGCTTCTGCTGTGTAGCCTCATAACCTGACAGAGCGAAGTCATGTTCAAAGACTCCTCACTTGGCTCAGAGAGCTGAGCATAGCCTGCAAAATCAGATTTTTTAAATATGCAGATTAAGGTCAAACAGCCCCACATCTGAGATTTAATGGCTAATCTATTCAGACAGCTGCTTCTTAGCTATGAAATTACAAGGTGACTGAGTTCATTAAGATTTTCACACACAACTAACTCTTCAAATTGTATTCCATACTTTCTTAGACTTTCATGGGCAAAGCTAGTCAGATGAGCTATGGTTATAGCAAAAAGAGCCAATCTGTCACCATTTGTTTTCTAATAGACAAAGGGGCATTATTTTCAGGTTGATTAAAACTGGTCACCCAAGCCAAATTCCAGGATGAGGTCATGAAGATCAGTCACTGTGGGGCTTATTGCCAAAGGCAACTGGGGAAAGAGTCCAGTTTTCTTTGCTGAAAGACATATTGCCAAAAATTCAAATTAAACTTTAGAATTATGTTACTTTTATCTGTGTTATCCTGCACACATTAAAAACCATGACACCAAATGCAAGTCCTTAAACTTGAGTCTTATTATGGACATTGTTTAATATTTGTACGTCATTGAATTAGATGAGGCATTGTTTATTATTGTTGCCATTCTCTTTCCTGTTCTCTGACAATTAAAACCTTATTTGTTTTATAAAACTACATTTATAAGCAAAATAATGTGGAACATACTTCATTCTGCTCTTACAACTTACTTAACATTATTGTATTATTAAATATGAGAGAATTTTAAGAAGTGATTACTTCACCACTCAAACTTTCTCATATATAGTATAAGCTACTTTATTTCCTCTGAACTGTCTAGCCAATGAAATGAAATTACTATGAATTCTTAAACTAACTCTGAGTCTTGTACTGTAAGCATAGTATGATAAAATCTCACAAACTAGAAACAATAAGGAAATGGCTATTCTACTAAGTGACAATTCTTAACTGAAAAATATTTTTTAAATGCAATTTATTCTTAATATAGCACATATAATATAGAAATAAAGAGTAAAATGAGGTAACATCATATGAACAATAAGCACAAACCATTTCCACAAAATAATTTATTGCTGAAACCAGAAGTTGAAAGCTCATAGAATAAATTGTTAATTTATTAGTTTTTGATTTGGAAAAAAAAACAACACAGTGATCAGCTTTAGATGAAACTGACTTTCTTTTCTAACCAGTAGGGCCCTGAAATTCACAGGGCAAAAAATTACTTCAATTATAATTAATAAGAACCAATTACACCTTAAATTATCATGAATTCAAAATGAAATAATCATGAAATTTTAAACAGTTCAATTGGTTCTTGGAATATAACCAAAGAAAATAAGCTTTAAAAATATTGAAAAAGACCTATCTTCATGATTTGCTATTTTAAGTGAGAAAAACTGTTAGTAATCTTTATTGGATGTGATTATAAAGTCATTTAAAACTACACTCCAGAGAAAATGAAAAATATATGGGAAATAGTTATGATAGAATATTAACATAGAAAAGCAAGTCCTCGGGGCACCTGGGTGGCTCAGTGGGTTAAAGCCTCTGCCTTTGGCTCAGGTCATGATCTCAGGGTCCTGGGATCGAGGCCCGCATCGGGCTCTCTGCTCAGCGGGGAGCCTGCTTCCTCCTCTCCCTGTCTCTCTGCCTGCCTCTCTGCCTACTTGTAATCTCTCTGTGTGTCAAATAAAGAAATAAAATCTTTAAAAAAAAAAAAGAAAAAGAAAAAGAAAAGCAAGTCCTCAGATTTTTTTCTTCTCCCAAAGAAATGAATGACTGAGGTGGGGAAATAATTTTGGTTGGCATTGACAGAAACTATGAAAACAATCTATGTTTGATGTCTCCCAGTCAAATGCTATAATTTTAATAGAGAAATACAGCCCTGCAAACATCAATTTCATATTTTCTCTAGTGAGGCATTTACTTATAATCCATACTTGTTAACTACATCCTCCAGTTTCTCTCCAACATCCCAGACGTAACAGGCTTCTAGAATGCATTGGACCCCACAGGGTATAGACAGGAAGGACCTTCATTTTTCTTCCACTTTTATCTTCAGATAAGTCCTCTCTTGTCTCTCCCTTCTCAGCCCCTGGATAAGAGCATAAGCCGATCACATAGATTTGCACTCCCTTTCAGATATTAAAAGGTTGTATTTTCAGGTACAGTATTAACAAATCCTCTGTGATAAAAACGACAGCTTGGATCTCTCCAGCTTCTCCCTGCCACCATCTGCAGACCAACAGTGGGGAAGGGGCATGGTCTACTCTCCTCTTCACAATTTCCTTCCTTGGCTTCGCCACTTTTCCTCTCCCACTCACTGTGCACCTTTTGGTTCTTCCAAGGTTGGAGGAAATGGCAGGGAGAGGATAGGGAAGAGGGCACACAGGTCCGACCTGATGGGCGCTGTTGTAACCCGTGGCAGATGCGCCAAAGCTGGCTCTTTCTCTTTTGGAGGTTCTTTGGGGACTTTGCCCTCAGATATACCCATCATTTTATGTGCTTTGACATAGGCAAGTCACTCCCCGGATGGCCGCTTAGTCCCACCACTCCAGATCTTGTTTCCAGTGGAATATCCCCAAGGGCCACTCTGGTCCAGGGAATCTCCTGCACCTCGAGGAAGTACAGCCGCCATCACTTCAACTGCAGCTGCTCACAGTGCCCTGCTTCAAGGGCAGGTCTGGCGAACCTTGAACCTCAGAAGTTTCTAGGCAGGAGTCAGTCCCCAGATCCTTCAAACTATGGGAGTCGTGTGCCACAGTCTCCCATGAACTCCCTCACCAAGCTCCATTCCAGCATCTTTGCTTCAGAAGGGCTTATAGAAGCCCCTCACTTGGCTCCAAGTGGGAGAGAGTAGCACTCACTCCCTTCCACCAGGAGGGAAGGAGCCATACCACAGAGCTCAACACCTACCAGACAAAGAAACCCTCATTCTCAATCCTTCCCTAAACCTAGAAGAGGTAGCAGAGCTGGTTTTGAGTCACCTCTTAGTAAGTCCTATTGAGATGGTCTTTAGAATGTCTTTAGAATGTGAGGGGTACTTGCAATCTACTATTTTCAACTTTGTGGCCTCAGCTAAAAGTAAGAAAAATCCTATTTTGCCATTATGCACAATACCCCTCACTCAAATAATTTTCCTTTGCTGTCTCTGTTTGATTCCAATGGATTACCCTGAAAATCAACTGGCAAATCAATTTCAGGTACTTCCCTTTTTCTACTCAATTACTCCGAGATCCTTCTGCTTAAATAGACTGTGTGAATGATTGGGTCCATCTGTTTTCTGCAGTGACTCTTAACCTAGATTCAGACAGGACCAGGCTTGTCTGCTGAACTGGTAGGGCAAGCCTGCCAGAGGATTGGCTTTGTTTCGTTGGTTGAAAAAGGAGAGAGGCAGGGTGCCCAAGCCCTGGAGGGAAGGAGATGTGGGGGCACATGGTAGAATTTCAGTGATGTTCCCTTGGCTTGGCCAGCCCCGTAGACTGGGGTTGAGTGTCTGGAAAGAGTGGCTGCAGGTGGGATCTCTTTTCCTAAGGGGCTACTGTGAGGCATGAGGAAGTGGGCAGTGCAGCTTCTTTGCCCAGATAAGCTGGAGGCCTCCTCTCCCCACACAGGCACAGACCACAACAGTAAAGACTCAGAAAAGGGCAGCACAGGTGACACCCAGCTTCTCTGGGTGATATCCAATCTCCCTCCAGATGTAGCCCTTCATATTTAGCTAAGTCAAGCAACCCTATAAAAATTAGTGAAAAGAGAATAACTTCAATAACAACTGCCATTTTGGAAAGGAGAGAACACAGTTGTCCCTGGACCATAGCAGGGATTCTCTCCTGCTAGACAGGAATGGAAAAGACTCCATGCCCAGGCCTGCCAGCTGCCCCAGCTTCTGATCTTGGAGGTACATCTCCTTTGCTCACCAATTTCCATGATCACTGATTCTGGTTTCTGAAGATCTCTCTCGTCTAATAACCTAGAACTACAATAGTAATTGGACTGTTCTGTGGCTATACCTCTTTCTGAGAACACTACTGGTGTGAATTCTAGAGGCTTCATGAGGTTAAGAGCCATGCTTAATGGGTTTTCTGATCATGTAACTGAATAGGCTTCAATTTCATGGGCTATGAACCAATGCCTTAGATCCGTATGAGTCATAGACTTTGGGTATGGAATCTGGCCTTCGAAATTCTTTATCCTACCAACAGGCCTGGGTGCCAGTGCCAGTTCCATGGTACCCCATTGGCCTCTGCCTTGGGGTGATTTAAAACAATAGGCTGAGGTAGACTGTCAACCATTCATCTGTCCCATCTCTGCAGCCACATCCAATCACAGTGAGAGTGATTGTCTCTTTTGCCCAGAGCAGGAACTGCTTGGAAGGGCTCAGGGAATCAAATCTCTTCCAAGAGCATAGTATCCCAAACTATGGCTCTTGCTTTTTCTTGCACCAGTGTTACACTGGAGAGAGAATTTGGTTTTTTTCCCTACATATTATAGGAAATAGGTCTTTAGCTAAATTATGCCCTATAAGTAGAATAGGCTCTTTGAGCAAAGTTGTGTTTTCTTCCCCCTCTATTAAAGGACCACTTATTGGAGCATTATTATTAATTGGATATCTAATTAATGTTTATTATAGTTAGCTTATTATGCATAAATATACATCATATTTAGGGTCAGCTATATAATTTTTAGAGTCCAGTATGAAATGAAAATGTACGGCTCCTTGTTTAAAAAAAATTACCATTAAAGATACTAAAATATAAAGCCTTTTTTTCTTCCACTATCTCTCAACTTGTCCTGTGTTTTTAATTTCCTATTTAATGTCATTCTATGTAAAGAAAACTCAACTTTTTAAATTATTAGCATGAATTTTACCACTCATTTTTATATTATGTGATGCCAGTTTTAAATGCAAGTACATTTAACTTGTATATCGAATCGCTGAAACTACAAATTTGTACTTTGTAGCTTAAACACGCACATGCATTTTAGTCTTGCCAGAACAGTAGAAACACAGCACAGAAATAACTTTTTCTTTTTCTTTTTGTTATGTGTATATTCCATCAACATCCTTTACCTTTGGCTTACTTTTGAGGGAAGAAGAATGGAAAGGAAAAGGAACTATGGGTTGCCCTATCTTTTTCTTTCTATGTCATAATTTTTAATGTAAATGGTTGGCTATTAAGGGAAGTGGGAAAGATATGCTAGGTTTCCTTAGTTGTATATATTTCTTAGAATGATATTGCCTTCCTTCTGCATTTAAAACAAGTTCTGGTTCAAACAGAAAGCATGGCCTTCTGGAGCTGTCAATGTCATCATTTACTCAGTTACAGATGTAACATGTTTACTTTGTTCTTGCTTGGAACCTTGCTCAACTCCCACCCTAGTGGGTCCACCAGACCTATGGGCCAGATCTGTGCCCATGGACAGTTGCAGACACTATCTGCAAATGACACAGCAAAGAATGGAGGAAACATAATGCTTGTATATCTTCCACTTGTGTGCATGCTGTATTGTTTCATCGGTGATTATTTACAGTACATAGGTTCAAAGATAAAATTATTAAGAATTTTAAGATGGCAGCAGCAGAGTATTAAACCAAGCATGGAACCCTTGTAAGCACTGAGCCCTGTGTAACTCTAGATCCATGGTCATGAAGCTAGTTATGCTTGTGTTATGTGAAAGGCCCTGTTCTAAATGCTTTACATATTTTAATGAATTTAAGCTTTTCACTATGGTACACAATTCATATCTGGTCTACATAATATTTTCTCACTAGCAACTGTGTCATCATGATTTATCTGAGTGTGTCTTTGCCTGAAACCGTAATGTCAAAATGTTACTTCTTATACCACATCTACTTAGTATGTTTGGGGGTGAACAAGCCATGAAGATAATAAAAACAACAAAAGGAGGGGCACCTGAATGACTCAGTCCATTGAGCGTCTGACTCTTGGTTTCGGCTCAGGTCACAATCTCAAGGTCCTGGGATTGAACCCACGTTCAATGCTCAGGAGGGAGTCTGCTTGAGGACTCTCTCTCTTTCTCTATCTCCTTCTGCCCCTTCCCCCACTCTCACACTCTCTCTCTAAAATAAATAAATTAATTAAAACAACAACAACAAAAGGAGTCTTCATCCAAAAATGGTATAACTTTTAAAGAACTATAAAACAAAAAAAAGCCAACCAACATCATTGTATAAGTCTATAATAATTATGATTACATTGGCTGAAGGTCTTGTTCAGTAATAATCAGGAAACCAGTTTTATCTATCACTTTGCTCTATCATACTTCCTCTGCAGAATCCATCCTCATGGTCAGAAGAGGACTGCTCCAACTTTAGGTACCATGTTTACATTCTACAGAGAAAGAAGGACAGCAACTCGTCTTAGAGACTTTTTTTCAATATTTCAGTAGCCACAGCTGTGTTTTTTCTATAGCTGCAAGGGAATCTGAAAAGTATGTATTTTAGCTTTTCAGTCTCTCTAGTAGAGAAAGGCAAGAAAAAAGAGGTTGATGAAAAGCTCTTGGGTAGGCCATCCATAGTGGCCCCCACAGTCTGCCCGTCTGACTACACAACATTCATACATTTTCTTATTCTCATGTATTTGTGTTCATGTGAAATATGTTTACTTCTTCCCCCCCAAGGAATACAACTGGATTTATTACATCTAGATCAAAGTCCAGTGTCTCTGGTTGATATCCATGTCTCTTTAACCATTCTGGCTGTGGTTACATGTGGCCTGGCAAACTTAGTTTTGAAAGTAAAGATACCTGTTTCGAATACACCTGGTACCATGAAGGGGGAAGAAACAAGATAACTACAACAAAAACTCTCATTTGGAAAGGTTGATGTGAAACACACAGCCCATATTGCACCAGCTAGACAGGAAGAATGAGGCCCCTCTGCTTAGGCAATAGAATTTCTCACCTCAGACCCTGGCTCTGCCCTCTAGGGAAATCCCCTTTGTTTCTCTCCCTTTGCCTCCTGGTTATACATTTTGAAGGAGACATTCCCTGTAGACTGTTTCTCGTAGCCACATCTGACAGGAGCATTTAGAAGAATGCTCTTTCTAAAGCCTTCTCAGCTTTTGCACCATCCTTCTCCAAGGTTTTAAATTAGTCTTGGAGCCCAGTTAGTGATAAGTTGTCAACAAGTCTTAAGTTTGTTTTTGTTTCGTTATTTTGTTTTGTTGCTTTTGCTGTTGTTGCAATAGAATTTCACTATAAAATAACTAACCTTCTGTATTGGTATCTTTCATTTGCTCCCCCACCCCCGCCGCAAAACTACTCTCTGTTCACCTCAGCCCTGCTCTGTACTCTGGGAAGCTGATCTATATACATGGTTTCCATGAGTCCCTTGCTCTCTAGCTTTCTACTGGGCTTAACCAATGGGGGAAACCTGCAAAAGGTCACAGGGAAAAAGAAGAAAGATATTAGGGTATCTTTTCTGCCCAGATTTCTTTTTGCTGGGTTGCCATGGGCCTGTGAAAAGTCACAGCTCCTGTCAAGTGGCCCTCTCTTAATTGTGGTAACTGTTCTCTCTCCTTGCCCTTCAGGTCCAATAATGACAATGGCTCCCTGGTATTACTCTATCTGGGGTGCCATACCATCTCTTGTGATTTCCCTACACCCTCTTCACATCTGTCAATAGTGTCTTTTAAAACTGTCCTCAAATTAACCCAAATCTAGTGTGCTATCCATCCCCTGCCAGGATTCTTATGGCTACAACTTCCAGTTTATTTGCTTCTGATCAAATATGTATATAGGAATGTATGTTCAGGAAAATTGCATAATGTCATAGAAAGTTGTATGTGATATTTGAAAAACTTGAAATTCATCTTTATATAGTAGATGGCGAATCAATGGCAATTGTTTGATTGCCATTATCATAGAGCTGAATGTATTATTTTTATACAGCAAAAGATCATGAAGAGGTTTGAAAGTAATAGAATAAGAATGAAATCAGGTGCATGATTTACCATTTAAAATCATGGGTGGTTTCAGAAATTAGTGAGTTTACTCTTATTATTTCCATTTTACACTTGAGGAAAGTAAGATCCAGAGAAGTTAGTAACTTGGCCGTGTTCATACGATTAAGCAAGAGAGCATGGATTTGAACTCAAGGCTCCAAACCCTAAACTGTTAACTTCATCCATTGATTCTCAGGGCAGGACCTGCGAGTAGTTGGACCTCAAACAGGTTCAGGCATAATACGTATATTGGAAACCTCAGGTCCTAAATTTTGACACCACATAGTGTCCTATAATTTCTCACAGTTAAGTGAAGAGACGATCTTGGAGCTGGAAAACAAACTTTGATCTTTTGAAAACCACAGGATTCTGTAACTTTTAGAAACTTGCCACCACGTACAGGCTTAGTTAATTTCTCCTTTCTCTGTTTCCATAACAGTGTGAATACACTCCTGTTGTAGCCCTTATTACAGTGTTGTAATTGTTCTTATGTGTCTGTCTTCTGATCTGTGAGCTCTTTAAAGCAAAGAAATTGTCTTATTCATCCTCATGAATGCCCTATAGTAAGACATGTAATGAAAAACCAATTAATATCTAATCTATAAATATCCATCTAATCATGTCTTAATTTAATCATCCACACAACTAGCCACAATGCAGATGAACTTCTTTTGGGTTTATTGTCATTAGCAATTACATATTAAGACCCAATTAATATTCTTACTTTTATCAGTATTGAGACAAATATTAAGATAATATAGGCACACATACATAAAAAAACTAGAAGATGATCAACAAGAGATTTAAAAATAAAAATAACAACAAATAACAACAAAAGAAGCAAATCTGGTTTCCCTAAACTGAACCTTAGAAATGTAAATCAAAAGAGGATAAATTATTCATCATGTCCTAAAAATGTTCTAGTTCTAGCTTAGTTAATCCCTTTAAGGATCAGCAGCAAATCAAGGAAGCATGCAGGGTCCATGATCACTTTATTCAGAAGCTGCAGCAACAGTATGATGAGCGGTAACTGAGAACCTCCCACTTGGTTACTCCCTGGTCCAAGTTGAAAATTGGGTTTATGTAAACTTTTCTGCTGCATTATTCTATGCAAGAACTTCCCCCTCTGCTTCTCCAAGCAGGAGAAACATTGCTAATATATTTATCCTATCTTGTTTTCTCTTCCTTCAACATTTTAGTGGGGTGGGGAGCATCAGAAGTAGGTTTTGTCTGGGCATGGTTATTGTGACCATTCTGTGTTGCTTTGATTCCTGTATCTTATCTTTGGGAGAAATTGCAAGGATGTTGGGCAGTGCAAAAAGTACATCCCCCAGACTCCCTTCATCTGGCTTGACAGATGAGCTCAAGCCGTATACATATATTGATCTGTGTCTCCTCTAGGAACAGGGGAGGATTCGATTAACAATATTCATTCACTCAGTGAATGCTGTCTGAATGCCAAACATCATGGCAGAGATAAGATTAGTAAGATAGTCCCTACTCTGAATTGTTCAGAATCTATTACGGAACCCAGATGATCTCACTTGGAATAAACAGTAAATGATATAGAAGGAATCATAATATATGATAACTTTTAAAAATTAAACTTTCAATTTTGAAATAAATTCACATAGATTCACATGCATTTGTTAGAAGTGCTCTTCACGCACTTTATTCCCAATGGTGATATCTCACAAATAGTTCGGTACCACACCCAGGATATTAACATTGATACAGTCAAGATATAAAACATTTCCACCATTTCCATGAACAGAAGCATCCCCCAAGTTATCTTTTACAGACATACCCAATTTCCTTCTGATGCCGCCCCCTTATAACCTCTGGCAAACATTAATCAATAATCTATTTCTATAACTATGTCATTTCAATGGAATCATAATATTTAACAATGTGGGATTGGCTTTTTTCACTCATCACAATTCTCTGGTGCTTCATCCGAGTTGGTATGTGCACCAATAGTTTGTTCTTTTTATTACTGAATAGTGTTCCGTGGCAGAAATTATCACAGTTTGCTTAACCATTCACCTGTTGAAGGACATTTGGGTTGTTTCCAGTTTGGGGCTATTACGTATAGAATTGCTATGAACATCCTTGTATAAGCATTTTTCTAAACATTCTTTTCATTTCTCTGAGATGAATACCCAGGAGTTCAATTACTTAGTTGTATGGTAGCTATGCATTTTGTTTTTTTAAGAAACTGATGAATTGTTTTCCAAAGCAGCTCTACATTCTCACCAACAATGTATGTGTAATCTATTTTTCCCTATCCTTGCCAGTATTTCATGTTGTCACAACTTTTTATGTTAGCCATCCCTATAAGTATGTAGTGATATCTCATTATAGTTATTTGTATTTCTCTAATGGCAAATGATGTCAAACACATTTTCATGTGCTTATTTGCCACTTGTGTGTTATTATTTGGTGAAAACTCTCTTCATGTCTTTGTTGATGCTCTAAATGTACCATTTCCTTTTTTACTTTTGAGTTTTGAGAGTTCTTTCCAAATTCTAAAATCCAGTGCTTCGTTCAGATACGTGGTTTGCAAATATTTTTTCTCAGTCTGTATCTTTATCCTCTTGCCAGGGTCTATCACAGAGTAAAATCTTAAATTTTGATGAAGTCAATTTATTAATTTTATATATAGTCTTTTATAAAGACAAATTTTATATATTGTTTATATATTATATACTATATACACATTGTTTATATATTTTTTAAAAGACAATTTTTATATATTGTTTCCTTTCTGTGCTGAAGCTTTTTATTTTGATGTAGTCCCAAAAGTTTATTTTTGCTTTTGTTTCTCTTGCCTTGGAGACACATCTAGAAAAATGTGGCCAATGGCCACATTATGGCAATGTCAGAGAAATTCTTACCTGTGCTCTTTTCTAGGATTTTTATGGTTTCAGGTCTCACATTTAGGTTTTTAATCCATCTTGACTTTATTTTTGTGTATGGTGTAGGAAAGTGGCCCAGTTTCATTCTTTTGCAGGTAGCTATTCAGTGTTCCTAATACCGTTTTTGGCAGAGATTGTCTTTTTCCCATTGGATATTCTTGCCTCCTTTGTCAAAAACTAATTGACCATATAATCATGAGGTTATTTCTGGGCTTTCTATTCTGTTCCATTAATCTATGTGTCTATTTTTTGCCAGTACCACACTCTTTTGATTACTATGGCTTTGTAGTATAATTTGAAATCTGGAATTGTGATACCTCCAGCTTTGCTTTTCTTTTTCAACATTGCTTTGGCTGGGGCACCTGGCTGGCTCAGTCGGTAGTGCACGTGACTTTTGATCATGGGGTCTTGAGTTCAAGCCCCATGTTGGGTATAAAGTCTATTTATTATTATTTTTTTTTAATCTTTATTTATTTGACAGAGAGATAGAGCACAAGTAGACAGAGTGGCAGGCAGAGGGAGAGGGAGAATCAGGCTCTCCACTGAGCAGGAAGCCCTATGCAGGTCTCTATCCCAGGACCCTGTGATTATTACTTGAGCTGAAGGAAGCCGCTCAACTGACTGAGCCACCCAGGCACCCCTATAGAGCCTATTTAAAAAAAAATTTTAAGTCTCTTTAGAAAAGATTGTTTTGGCTATTCAGGGTCTTTTGTGTTAGTATGCTATTGGTATTTTGATAGGGATTGCATTAAATCTGTAGATTGTTTTGGGTAATATGGACACTTTAACAATTTTGTTTCTTACAATCCGTGAGCGTGGATTATCTTTCCATTTGTTGTATCATCCTCAACTTCTTTTATCATTTTATAGTTTTCAAAGTCCAAGTCTTTCACTTCCTTGGTTAATTTATTCCTAAATATTTAAAAATTTTGTTGTAATTGGGATTTTTTTTTAATTTCTCTTTCTGCTGCTTCATTATTAGTATATAGAAATGCAGCGGATTTCTATATATTGATTTTGTGTCCTGTCACCATAATGAATTCATCTAGAAGTTTTGGTAGTTTTTGGTGGAGTCTTTTGGGTTTTCTATATAGAGTATCATGTCATCTGCAAATAGTAAGAGTTTTACTTCTTCCTTACCAATTTGGATGCCTTTTATTCATTTTTCTTGTCTGATTGCTGTAGCCAGGACTTCCAGTACTTTGATGAATAGAAGTGGTCGAAGTGCACATCCTTGTTTTCTGTCTGACTGTAGGGGAAACCTCTCAGCTTTTCCCTACTTAGTATGAAGTTTGCTGTGAATTTTTAAATATGGCCTTTATTGTGTTGAGGTATGTTCCCTCTAAACCTACTTTGTTGAGGTTTTTTATTAGGAATGGATGTTGTACTTTGTCAAATGCTTTTAATGTATGTATTGAAATGATCATATGGTTTCTATCCTTTCTCTTATTGATATGATGTATCACGTTGATTGATTTGTGAATATTGAACCACTCTTGCATCCCAGGAATAAATCCCACTTCACTGTGGTGAATGATTTTTCTTAATGTATTGTTTGATTTGGGTTGCTAATATTTTCTTAAGGATTTTGCATCTTTGTTCAACAGACATATTGACCTGTAGATCTCTGTTTTGTAGTGTCTTTACCTGGTTTTAGTATCAAGGTAATGCTGGTGTCATAAAATGAATTTGGAAATTTTCCTTTCTCTTTTATTTTTTGGAATAGTTTGAGAAGAATAGGTATTAACTCTTCTTTAGTTGTTTGATAGAATTCAGTTGTGAAGCTATCTGGTCTTGGACTTTTGGTTTTTTTTGAGGTTTTTTTTTTTATTACTTATTCAATTTCATTGCTAGTGATTGGTCTGTTCAAATTATCTGTTTCTTCCTGATTCAGTTTTGGGAGGTTATATGTTTCTAGGAATTTATCCATTTCTTCCATGTTATCCAATTTGTTGACATATAATGTTTCCTAATATTCCCCTACAGTCCTTTGTATTTCAGTGGTGTCGGTTGTCATTTCTCCTCTTTCATATCTGATTTTGTTTATTTGAGTCCTCTCTTTCTCTCTCTTTTTAGTGAGTCCGGCTAAATGTTTATCAATTTTGTTGATCTTTTCAAAGAACAAGTTCCCGGTTTCATTGATCTGTTTTATTGTATTTTTTAGTTTCTATTCATTTACTTCTGCTCTAGTCTTTATTGTTTTCCTTCTTCTACTGGTTTTGGGTTGTTTATTTTTCTTTCTCTAGCTGCTTTAGATGTATGGTTGGGTTGTTTATTTCAGATTTTTCTTGCTTCTTGAGGTAAGCCTGTATTGTTATAAACTTCCCTCTTAGAACTTCTTTTGCTGGGGTGCCTGGGTGTCTCAGTTGGTTGAGTGTCTGACTCTTGATTTCAGCTCAAGTCATGATCTCTGGGTTGTGAGATCGAGCTCCGTGTCAGGCTCTGTGTTCAGTGTGGAGTCTGCTTGAGATTCTCTCCCTCTCTCTTCACTCCTCCTCCCTACTTGCATGTTTCTTTCTCTCTAAAATAAATCTTAAAAAAAATAGAACTGCTTTTGCTGTGTCCCAAAGATTTTGGACCATTGTGTTTTGATTTTCATTTGTCTCCATGTATTTATTTTAAGGTTTTATTTAGTTAACACACAGAGAGAGCACAAGCAGGGGAAGCAGCCAAGGGAGAGGGAGAATGAGGCTCCTTGCAGGGCTCAATCCCAGGACCCTGGGATCATGACCTGAGCAGAAGCAGATGCTTAACTGACTAATCCACCCAGGTGCCCCATGTCTCCATGTATTTTTTAATTTCTTCTTTGATTTTGTGGTTGACCCATTCATTATTTAGGAGCATGTTATTTAACCTCCATATATTTGTGCTCTTTCCAGATTTTTTTCTTGTGCTTCCTTCTAGTTTCATAGCATTGTGGTCAGAAAAAGATGGATGGTATGCATTGATGTTTTTAACTTCGTTGAGACTAGTTTTGTGGCCTAATATGTGATCTCTTCTGGAGAATGTTCCATGTATACTTGAAAAGAATGTGTATTCTGCTGTTTTAGGGTGGAATATTCTGAAATATCTGTTAAATCCATGTGGTCCAATATGTCATTCAAAACCACTGTTTCCTTGTTGATTTTCTGTGTGGATGTTCTGTGCATTGATGTAAGTGGGGTATTAAAGTCCTCTGCTATTATTGTATTACTATCGATTACTTCTTTTATGTTTGTTATGAACTGTTTTATGTATTTGGTTGTTCCTATATTGGGTGGATAAATAAAATTGTTATATTTTCTTATTGGATTGTTCTCTTTATGATTATATAATGTCCTTCTTTATCTCTCCATCCCTACACTTTCAATTTGCATGTATCTTTAGGTCTGAAACGAGTCTCTCCTAGGTAGCATATATGGGTCTTATTTTTTTTATCCATTCCATCACCTTATGTCTTTTGAGTGGAGTATTTAGTCCATTTACATTCAAATTAATTATTGATAGGTATGTATTTGTTACCATTTTATTACTTGTTTAATGATTGTTCTTGTAGTTCTTCTCTATTCCTTTCTTCCCTTGGTCTCATTTCTCACAATAAGTTGGCTTTCTCTAGTGATATAATTGGATTCTTTTTCTTTATTTATTGCATATCTATTACTGGATTTTGATTTCTAGTTACCATTAGGTTTGCATATAACATCTTTAGCATATAGCAGTTTATGTGAAGTTAATGGTCGCTTAGTTTTTTTTTTTTAAGATTTTATTTATCCATTTGACACACAGAGAGAGATCAGATCACAAGCAGGCAGAGGGGCAGGCAGAGAGAGAGGAGGAAGCAGGCTCCCTGCCAAGCAGGGAGCCCGATGCTGGCCTCGATCCCAGGACCCTGAGATCATGACCTGAGCCGAAGGCAGAGGCTTTAACCCACTGAGCCACCCAGGTGCCCAATGGTCACTTAGGTTTAAACCCATTCTTTATGCCTCCCCCCCTCCATTCCCCACATTTTAGTTATATAGTATCACACTTTATATTCTTTTATTTTGTGAGCCCTTTGATAATTATAGTTATACCTATTTGTACTGCCTTTGTGCTTCCTACTTTTCTTTCTCTTACTTATGTTCTTTTCTTTCCACTCAAAGAGTCTCCTTTAACATTTCTTATAGGGCTGGTTTAATGGTTAAGCATTCCTTTAACTTTGTTTGTCTGGGAAACTCTTCATCTCTCCTTTTATTCTGAATGATAGGCTTGTCAGATAGAGTATTCTTGGCTGCAGATATTTTCCTTTCAGCAATTTGAATATATCATGCCACTCTCTTCTGGCCTGCAAAGTTTCTGCTGAAAAATCTGCTGATAGGCTTACAGGAGTTCCCTTGTATGTAACTGCCTTCTCTCTTGCTGCTTTTAAAATTCCGTATCACTATTTTTTGCCATTTTAATTACTATATGTCTTGGTGTGGACCTCCTTGTGTTGATTTGGATGGGGGAATCTCTGTGCCTCCTGGATCTGGATTTCAGTTTCCTTCCCCAGATTCAGCAAGTTTTCAGCTAATATTTCTGCAAATCAATTTCCTGCCCCCTTTTCTCTCTCTTCTCCTTCTGGGATCCCTATAATGTGAATGTTACTACACTTGATGGTGTCACTGATTTCCCTAAGTCTGTTCTCATTTTGCATGATTATTTTATCTTTCATCACCTGCTCAGCCTGATTACTTTCCATTACTCTGTCCTCCGGATTGCTGATTTGTTCTTCTGCTTTGTCTAGTTTACTCTTAATTCCATCTAGTGTTTTTTTAATTTCACTTAATGAGTTCTTCATCTCTGATTGCTTCTTTTTTTAATTAACATATAATGTATTATTTGCCCCAAGGGTACAGATCTGTGAATCATCAGGCTTACACATTTCATAGCATTCACCATAGCACAAACCCTCCCCAATGTCCATAACCCAGCCACCCTATCCTAAACCCCCTTACCCTCCAGCGACTCTGTTTGTTTAGTGAGATTAAGAGTCTCTTATGTTTGTCTCCCTCTTGATCCCATCTTGTTTCATTTTTTCCCTCCCTACCCCCACAACCCCCACCCTGCCTCTCAAATTCCTCAAGAGAAATCATATGATAACTATCTTTCTCTGATTGACTTATTTCATTTAGCATAATACCCTCTACTTCCATCCACATCATTGCAAATGGCAAGATTTTGGTTTTTTTGATGGCTACATAGTATTCCATTGTATATATATATACCACTTCTTCTTTATCCATTCATCTGTTGATGGACATCTAGGTTCTTTCCATAGTTTGGCTATTGTGGATATTGCTGCTATCAACATTCCAGTGCACGTGCCCCTTTGGATCACTACATTTGTATCTTTGGGGTAAATACCCAGTAGTACAATTGCTGGGTCATAGTGTAGCTCTATTTTCAACTTTTTGAGGAACCTCCATACTGTTTTCCAGAGTGGCTGCACAAGGTTGCATTCCCACCAACAGTGTAGGAGGGTTCCCCTTTCTCTGCATCCTCGCCAACATCTGCCATTTCCTGACTTGTTAATTTTAGCCATTCTGACTGACGTGAGGTGGTTTCTCACCGTGGTTTTAATTTATATTTCCATGATGGCAAATGATGTTCAACACTTTTTCATGTGTCTCTTGACCATTTGGATGTCTTCTTTGCAGAAATGTCTGTTCATGTGTTCTGCCCATTTCTTGATTGGATTATTTGTTCTTTGGTGTCTTTTGGTTTTGTTGACTGTTTCCTTTGCTGTGCAAAAGCTTTTGATCTTGATGAAGTCCCAATAGTTCATTTTTGCCCTTGCTTCCCTGGTCTTTGGTTTGTTGACTGTTTCCTTTGCTGTGCAAAAGCTTTTGATCTTGATGAAGTCCCAATAGTTCATTTTTGCCCTTGCTTCCCTGGTCTTTGGTGATGTTTCTAGGAAGAAGTTGCTGTGGCTGAGGTCAAAGAGGTTGCTGCCTATGTTCTCCTCAGGGATTTTGATGGATTCCTGTCTCACATTGAGGTCTTTCATCCATTTTGAATCTATTTTTGTGTGTGGTGTAAGGAAATGGTTCAGTTTCATTCTTCTGCATGTGGCTGTCCAATTTTCCAAACACCATTTGTTGAAGATACTGTCTTTTTTCTATTGAACATTCTTTCCTGCTTTGTCGAAGATTAGTTGACCATAGAGTTGAGGGTCCATTTCTCTATGTTTTTTAAGATTATTTATTTATTTATTTGACACACACACACACACACACACACACACAGAGAGAGAGAGAGAGAGAGAGAGAGAGAGAGAGAGAGATTACAAGTAGGCAGAGAGGCAGGCAGAGAGAGAAGAGGAAGCAGGCTCCCCGCTGAACAGGGAGCCTGACAGGGGGCTCCATCCCAGGACCCTAAGATCATGACCTGAGCTGAAGGCAGAGGCTTTAACCCACTGAGCCACCCAGGTGCCCCATAGGCTCTCTATTCTGTTCCATTGATTTATGTGTCTGTTTTTGTGCCAGTACTATACTGTCTTGGTGATTACAGCTTTGTAATAGAGCTTGAAGTCTGGAATTGTGATGCCGCCAACTTTGGTTTTCTTTTTCAAGATTTCTCTGGCTATTCAGGGTCTTTTCTGGTTCTATAAATTTTAGGATTATTTGTTCCATTTCTTTGGAAAAGATCGATGGTATATTGATAGGGATTGCATTAAATGTGTAGATTGCTTTAGGTAGCATAGACATTTTCACAATATTTGTTCTTCCAATCCATGAGCATGGAACATTTTTCCATTTCTTCGTGTCTTCCTCAATATTTTTCATGAGTACTTTATAGTTTTCTGAGTAGAGATTCTTTGCCTCTTTGGTTCAGTTTATTCCTACGTATCTTATGGTTTTGGGTGCAATTGTAATTGGGATCGACTCCTTAATTTCTCTTTCTTCTGTCTTACTGTTGGTGTATAGAAATGCAACTGATTTATGTGCATTGATTTTATATCCCGACACTTTACTGAATTCCTGTATGAGTTCTAGCAGTTTGGGTTTTCCACATAAAGTATCATATCACCTGTAAAGAGTGAGTTTGACATCTTTGCCTATTCATATGCCTTTTATTTCTTTTTGTTGTCTGATTGCTGAAGCTAGGACTTCTAGTACTGTGTTGAACAGCAGTGGTGATAGTGGACATCCCTGCCATGTTCCTGACCTTAGGGGACAAGCTCTTAGTTTTTCCCTGTTGAGAATGATATTTGCTGTGGGTTTTTCATAGATGGCTTTGGTAATATTGAGGCATGTACCCTCTATCCCTACACTGTGAAGAGTTTTGATCAAGAAAGGATGCTGCACTTCTTCAGCATCTATTGAAAGTATCACATGGTTCTTGGTCTTTCTTTTATTAATGTATTGTATCACATTGATTGATTTGCAGATGTTGAACCATCATTGCAATCCATGAATAAATGCCACTTGGTCATGGTGAATAAACCTTTTCATATACTGTTGGATCCTATTGACTAGTATTTTGGTGAGAATTTTTGCATCCACGTTCATCAAGGATATTGGTCTGTAATTCTCCTTTTTTGATGGGGTCTTTGTCTAATTTTGGGATCAAGGTAATGCTGGCCTCGTAAAATGAGTTTGGAAGTTTTCCTTCCATTTCTATTTTTTGAAACAGTTTCAGGAGAATAGGTGTTAATTCTTCTTTAAATATTTGGTAGAATTCCCCTGGGAAGCTGTCTGGCCCTGGGCTCTTGTTTGTTAGGAGATTTTTGACTGCTTCAATCTCTTTACTGGTTATGGGTCTATTCAGGTTTTCTATTTCTTCCACATTCAGTTTTGGTAGTTTATATGTCTCTAGGAATGCATCCATTTCTTCCAGATTGTCAAATTTGCTGGTGTATACTTGCTCATAATATGTTCTTATAATTGCATTTCTTTGGTGTTGGTTGTGATCTCTCCTCATGATTTTATTCATGATTTTATTAATTTGGGTCCTTTCTCTTTTCTTTTTGATAAGTCTGGCCAGGGGTTTATCGATCCTATTAATTCTTTCAAAGAACCAGCTCCTAGATTCGTTGATTTGTTCAACTATTCTTTTGGTTTCTATTTCATTGATTTCTGCTCTGATCTTTATTATTTCGCTTCTCCTGCTGTGTTTAGGCTTTCTTTGCTGTTCTTTCTGCAGCTCCTTTAGGTGTAGGGTTAGGTTGTGTACTTGAGACCTTTCTTGTTTCTTGAGAAAGGCTTGTATTACTATATATTTCCTCTCGGGACCGCCTTTGCTGTGTTCCAAAGATTTTGAACAGTTGTGTTTTCATTTTCATTTGTTTCCATGAATTTTTTTAAATTCTTCTTTAATTTCCTGGTTGACCCGTTCATTCTTCAGTAGGATGCTCTTTAGCCTCCATGTATTTGAGTTCTTTGCAACTTTCCTTCTGTGATTGAATTCTAGTTTCAGACCATTGTGGCCTGAAAATATGCAGGGAATGATCCCAATCTTTTGGTACCATTTGAGACCTGATTTGTGACACAGGCTGTAATCTATTCTGGAGAATGTTCCATGTGCACTAGAGAAGAATGTGTATTCTGTTGTTTGGGGATGGAATGTTCTAAATATATCTTGATGTCCATCTGATCCAGTGTGTCATTTAAAGCCTTTATTTCCTTGTTGATCTTTTGCTTAGATGATCTGTCCATTTAAGTGAGGGAGGTATTAAAGTCCCCTACTATTATTGTATTATTGTTGATGTGTTTCTTTGATTTTGTTATTAATTGGTTTATATAATTGGCTGCTCCCATCTTAGGGGCATAGATATTTAAAATTGTTAGATCTTCTTGTTGGACAGACCCTTTAAGTATGATATAGTGTCCTTCCTCATCTCTTATTATAGTCTTTGGCTTACAATCTAATTTGTCTGATATTAGGATTGCCACCCCAGCTTTCTTTGATGTCCATTAGCATGGGAAATTGTTTCTACCCCCTCATTCTAAATCTGGAGGTGTCTTTAGCCCATTTACATTCAGGGTAACTATTGGAAGATGTGAATTTAGTGCCATTGTATCGCCTTTAAGGTGACTGTTACTGTCTCTGTTCCTTTCTGGTCTGTTACTTTTAGGCTCTCTTTGCTTAGAGGACCCCTTTCAATATTTCCTGGTTTGGTGTTTGCAAATTCTTTTAATTTTTGTTTGTCCTGGAAGCTTTTTTATCTCTCCTTCTATTTGCAATGACAGCCTAGCTGGATATAGTATTCTTGGCTGCATATTTTTCTCGTTTAGTGCTTCGAATATATCATGCCAGTCCTTTCTGGCCTGCGAGTTCTCTGCAGATAGGTCTGCTGCCAATCTAATATTTCTACCATTGTATGTTACAGACCTCTTGTCCTGAACTGCTTTCAGGATTTTCTCTTTGGCACTAAGACTTAAAAGTTTTACTATTAGATGATGAGGTGTGGACCTATTTTTATTGATTTTGTGGGGGGGTTCTCTGTACCTCCTGGATTTTGAGGTTTGCTTCCTTTGCCTAATTAGCAAAATTCTCTACTATAATTTGCTCCAATATACCTTCTGCCTCCCCTTTCTTCTTCTTCTGGGACCACAATTATTCTAATATTGTTTCATCTTATGGTATCACTTATCTCTTGAATTCTCCCCTCATGGTCCAGTAGTTGTTTGTCTCTCTTTTGCTCAGCTTCTTTATTCTCCATCATTTGGTCTTCTATATCGCTAATTCTCTCTTCTGCCTCATTTATCCATTTATCCTAGTAGTAAGAGCCTCTATTTTTTATTGCATCTCATTAATAGCTTTTTTTATTTCAACTTGGTTAGATTTTAGTTCTTTTATTTCTCCAGAGAGGGTTTTTATTTCTCCAGAAAGGGATTCTCTAGTATCTTCCATGCTTTTTCAAGCCCAGCTAGCACCTTGATAATCATCATTCTGAACTCTAGTTCTAACATCTTACTTATGCGCATATTGTTTAGGTCCCTAGATATCGGTACTGCCTCTTGTTCTTTCTTTTTTTTTTTGTGGTGAGTTTTTCCGCCTTGTCATTTTATCCAGATAAGAATTGATGAATGAGAGAACAAAATAATAAAAGGGTAGCAATGACCCCAGAAAAATATATGCTAGCCAAATCAGAAGTGACCCAAAACCAGGGGAGAAAAAGGAGGGGGGGAGAAAAAAAAAGTGTGTGTGTGTGTGTGTGTGTGTATTAGACTGGTGAATACAACAGAGCCACACACTTGAGTTTGGGTGTATTTTGGTCTGTTGGAAGAAACTACCTCCCAAAATTTTAAAGAAAAAAACTTATATATATACAAAAATAAGGGTAAACATGATGAAGGGATGGAATATGAATGTAAAGATGGAAATTAAAAATAATTCTAAAAAAGGAATTAATAAGATAAGAAGATGGTTGAAAAAAGAAAAAAAAAAGGAAAGAATGAGATCAGGCTGGAGACTAGAACAAAGCCATGTGCTAGATTTAGGGTATATTTTGATCTATTAGAAGAAATTGTATCCCAAAATTTTAAAGAAAAAAAAACCTGTATGTGTATAAAAATAAGGTTCAATAGAATGAAGGGATAAAATATGACTATAACAATTAAAATTTAAAAGATTTTTGAAAAGGTATTGATAAGATAAAATATGTTAAAATAGGAAAGGAAAAATTTTTAAAAATAGAATAAGAAAAAAATAAAATTAAGAAAATTTAACTTTTTAAAAAAATTTTTATTTATTTATTTGACAGAGAGATTGAGAGGACAAGCAGGCAGAGCGACAGGAGAGCGACAGGCAGAGGGAGAGGGAGAAGCAGGCTCTCTGCCAAGCAGGGAGCCCAATGTGGGACTCAAACCCAGGACCCTGGGATCATGACTTGAGCCGAAGGCAGTGGCTTAACCGACTGAGCCACCCAAGTGCCCAAGAAAATTTAACTTTGAAAGACTAAAGGATCATGAGAAAAAAGCCATGAATTCTATGTGTTGCTTTCCCCTAGCTCTGGAGTCCCGCAGTTCTCATTGATCAGTGAACTTGATCTTGGCTGGATGTTCTTGCTGATCTTCTGGGGGAGGAGCCTGTTGCAGTGACTTTCAGATGTCTTTGCTGGAGCCAGAATTGCACTGCCCTTGCCAGGGGCCAGGCTAAGTAACCTACTCGGTTTTGGTCTCGGGAGCTTTTGTTCCCTGAACGTTTTCCATACAGCTTAGGAGAAAGGGAATGAAAATGGCGGCCTCCCAATCTCCAGCCCCATAGGAGTCAAGAGTTCAGGTCCCACTCCTCAGTGCACTCTCAGAGAAAAGCAGTCAATCCCTCCCGTCTCCCTGGTCTCCAGCCATACTCCAAGCTCACCCAGCCTGTGACTGAGTATTTCCATCTCTGATGCACAGCCCTGTTTGGAGTCTCCAAACCCCGCAGATTCCTGCAGCATGCTCCCACACCCCCCTCCTGGAGGAGGAAGGAGGGAGTCTCCCAGAATCTGCCACTTGTGGGGTCCCTGCTCGAAGAGCAGCAACCCAACTGTGCCTCTGATCATGGTTTAAGGTAAACCTGAGCTGAGAGCCCACTGCTCAGCTCCATCTCTGCAACTGGCTTTCCCACTCAGATACGTGGGGGCTCTGCCTCACTCAGACACCCCTGGTCTTTCTGTGACCCTATGGATCCTGAGGCCATACTGTCCCCGAGAGGCCTCCACCCTCCACTTAGCCTCTGGAGTGACATCTCTCAGTGGAGCAGACTTCTAAAAGTTCTGATTTTGTGCTCTGCAGCTCTCTCACTTGCCAGGAGCCTGCCCCTCCCCCCACAGCCTCTCTTCCCAAATGTTGCCTCAGATTCACTGCTCTGCACCTCCTACCTTCTGGAAAGTGGTCGATTTTCTGTTCCTAGAATTGCTGCTCTTCTCTTCTATCTCCTGTTGAGTTTGTAGGTAGTTTAGAATGGTTTGATAACTATCTAGCTGAACTCCTGGGACCTGATGATATTTCAGTCTCCTAGTCCTCCACCATCTTGCTCCTCCCCCTGATTACTTCTCTTCTTTTTTTATCTCTTTGTTAAGGGTCTCACTGAAGTCTTATGCCCTTATCTCAAGTCCAGTGAGGATCTTTATGATCATTACTTTAAATTCTCTATCAGGCATATTACCTGTGTTGTTTTGTATAGATCTCTTGATATGATTTTGTCTTGTTCTTTCATTTGGGACATATTCCTTTGTCTCCTCATTTTGTCTAACTTTCTGTGTCTGCTTCTCTGTGTAAAGAAAGTCAGCTACGTCTCCTGCACTTGAAAGTAGTGGCATTATGAAGAAGAGATCCTATAGTGTTCTGCAGTGCAGTGTGGAACTGGTGGAACTTGTGCTTCAGGAGTGTCTCTTATGTGAGTTGCATGCACCCTGCTGTTGTGGCAGAGCTGCTCTTTCCTTCAGTCCAGTCACCTACAGTGACTGTTGTGGGCAATATTTGGTCCCTGAAGTATTAGTGGGCCAGTCTGGGCCACCCTAGGCTTGAGTTGAGTGAGACCAGACATTTGCCAGAGATGTAGCACCAAATTGCAGGGTGTTTTCCCATCTTATCCCCTGAGAAGTTTTCATTGGTGGGCAGGGTCTGCAGTCAGACTGGCTGTTTGCCCCCAGCCTCCTGCTAGGGCCACAGGCTGACTAGTACGTGTGGTTATCTTTCCCTCTCCCTGGCATAGGAGTCACTTTGGAGTAATGCTGCTTACACTGTTGTTGGGCTGCTTGCACACTGCCAGGATTGTGGCATCTCTTTGTGTGGGCTTTGGCCAAGAGTATATTGGACGGGACTGATCTGCTGTAGCATGGAGGTGCAGGGAGGCACTGTTAACAAGTTAGGTAGGGAGTGTCAGAGTTGCACTCATTCCACAAGTGGCCCTGTGTTTATTTGAGGGGCATGAGAAGGAAATGGTGCCTGCCAGCTCCCTTGATCCTAAAGGAATCTCCCAACATCTTTGTTCCCCCAGGACATACTCTGAGATTAGTAAAATACCCTCCCTCCAATACGCCCCAGGCATTTTTCAAACCGCTGTTTCTATGATAATCTCCTCAGGCTGTTTGTTGTGCTGTCTCTTTGAGGGCAGAGACTCAATTTCCTCTTATCCTCCCAGCTGTCTCAGAGCTGAGCTCCCTGATTTTTTAAATTCCAGGTTTTAAATCCCACTGGTTATAAGAACTCACAAAATTCAGCCCTTCTGGTTTTCAAAGTTTCATGTTATGGGGATTCATACTGTCCATGCAGTTATCCCAACGTGAGAGTCTGTTTCTCTCCCCTCTCTATGCCCCTGGGTTATTCTCTCTCAGGAACAGTCCTGCAAGTCTGCCCTTCCTACCCTCTTCAGTGTGATCTCCTCTCTATGTTTAGCTGTGGAGTTTGTTCTGACAGTCTTGGTGCCATTTTCTAGGTTATTTACACTGAAGTGGGTGTTATCTAGTGGTACCTATGGGACAAGGTAAGCTTAACATCCTCCTAATCTGCCCCCAATTCCCAGTATTTATCCTTTTTTTTTTTTGAGCAAATGTAAATGACATTGTTTTTTCAGTTTTGATTTTCATGTGTTCACTGCAGTAGGAGTATCCTCATTACCACTGAGTGATGTTGAAAATCCGGAATCTCTTCTACGCCTCCTCTGAGATGCCTCCAGGGAAAGGAAGAGGAATAGAAGCCCAGGCTCCCTACTTGCGTACTCAGCCTTTTCTGACACACCCTTCTGAGATGAGTACTGAGTGTCTTATTAATGCCTCACAAGTATAAGTCTAGGCTCCCCATTTTGCTTTTGTTGGCATGAGTGGAAGTGAAGCCATAGTGTTTTCTGTGGCCTTTGGCTAGAGTAGAGTTGTCATTGTCTGAAAGTTTTCTGGCTTGCCAGGTTTCCCCTTTCTTTGTCCTTTGGATAAATAACCCTTTGGATATAAGCTTTTGTTGGGGCTTTTTTTTTTTCTGCCTATTTGACATTTCTGAGTCAGCTTTTTCAGCTCCAAGTTAGGGATATATGAGACAAAAAAGAAAAACCAGGGAACTCACCACTGTGTAGTTCTTTGTGCCCCTCAGTCTTAAGCTGTTCTGCCTTTTTCTTTCTAATTTTCAAAGTCTTCTTACATTAATTTTATATATAGAATAAAATATATATTCAGAATTTTTAGTTTTACTTGGCAGGAAGAATATGGAAAAGCACATTTGCTCCATCTTCCTGGAGCAAAACTAACATTTTCAATAGGGATAAAATGTTGTCCACAAAGAAGCAGGTTGGGTAAATGAGGACTGACATGGTGGAAACAGCTTTGAGTCTAGCATTCAAAAATGATAAATTAAAAGGGTAAGAAAGAAAAAGAGACCAAATAATTTTTTTTAATGAACTAAAAAAGGGGGGGTACTTCTAAGAGGACATGGGATTGGGAATAAATCTCTGGACCTTTGAGGAGACCAGCTTGACTAGTCTGAATAATTCATATTGGAGTAGAGTGAAGATAATAACATGAGAACATTCCATTTGTTTAATACTTAGTACCTTTCAGGCATTCAGCTAACACTTTGAAATATATTGTCTTATTTACTTCTTGTAGTTCTTAGAGGTAAGTACTAACATGTGTTTTATAGATGGAGAAATTGAAGCTCAGAAAAATAACAATGTGTCCAAGATCACATATTTAGTAAATAGTGAAATGTGGATTGCACTGAAGTTGTTTTGATATCATAAACTATGTTTTTAACCACTAGATCTTACTACTTGATAGAACACTCAGACTATGAGCACCTGGAAATCCAAACAAGGAGTTTGAAGCAATGTCTTAGAAGATGAATAAAGTGATAAAATTGGTGTTAAAGGAAGACTGATCTGTTAGTTAAAGGCAGAATAAGTGAAATCAGTACATAGCTATAGAAGGCTTATTTGTTTATTTTTACATTATGTTTACTCATTCAATAAATGTTTATTTCATGCTATATTAGTGAAGATCCACCAGAAAAACAGAACCAGTAGGATACATGCGCGCGCGCGCGCGCGCACACACACACACACACACACACACACACATACACACAGGGTCTCTGCAGATGTATTAAATTAAGATGAAGTCACACTGGATTAGGGTGGGCCCTAAATCCAATGTCCTTATAAGAAGAAGGAAATAGTGACACAGAGGAGAAGGTCATATGAAAATGGAAGCAGAGATTCCAATGTTGCATGTAAAGACCAAGGAGTGCCAAGGATTGCCAGTAACCATCAGAAGTTAGAAGAGACAATAAAGAATTCTTCCCAAGAGCTTTTGAAGGGAAGAGACCCCTACTGACACCTTGGTTTTAGATTTTTGGTCTCCAGAACTGTGAGAGAATAAATTTCTGTTGTGTTAAGCCACATAGTTTGTGGAACTTTTTTACAGCAGCCCAAGGAAACTCATATAGAGACCAAGTTCAGTGAGCAGTGTGAAAGTCAAGAGAAGATCCAAAAGTGGAGATAAAACCAAAAACTGGGGATGAGGTAGAAATGCCCAGAGCAGATTTAGGGAGAAGTGATTAATTTTCTTGGTATATAAATAGACCTACAGTGTCTGTGCTTTGGATTACTGCCCTGGCATGTTGGCATGACAGAATGGCTTAAGACCAAAAGGTTAAAGCCGTGAAGAAAATGAGCGTTTTTGAAAGCGTATGTTATGTGGCCATTGGGAGAGCCCTCTAGGGGAAGGTGGAGGGAAATCAGGATAGAGGGATGACTAATCTTGCAATTCATTAGAACAGTAAGGAGAAAGAGGAGCCATCAAAGGAGACAGAGAAAGGATGATGAGAAAGGATGATGAAAGGATGATAATAATTTACTACCCCCAGGAGATGGGAGAAGAAAGAAGGACGAAGGCATCCATTAACTAGACCACAAGCTTCTTAAGGGCAGAACCTTTGTACTTTTAGTACCCATAGGAGTACCTGGTCCATAGTAAGCATTTAATAAGTATCTACCAAATTAATAAAGAGCCATTCCCAATACAGGAAATATCAACGAGAATGGAGTTGGAAGTGGGGTATTTGATTTAAGCAAATGGAGACCCTAACATCCTAATTTAAAACTTCTGTAATGTGCTGACTCTTGGGGTGTTAGAAGTGGGAGAAAACTCAAAAATTATGTGGTTCACTCCTCATTTTGCACATGAGGAAAATGAAGTCCAAAGAGATTGCTTTTATGACTTAGGCTCTTTGGACCTGAAGGAGCTTCTGTAAATGTGGCAGGTGATCTTGAGTGTTGCAGCTGACACTAACCCCTTTAAGTCATCAGGTTTCTACTTATTTTTTTCCTATCCTTCAAGGAAGTTATCAGTCAGGCTTAGTTATTAAAAACAAACCTGATAAATGAAAATTGGATGTCTTATGCAACTGATAAATCATTAAATTCTACCCCGGAAACCAAGAATACAGTATATGTTAAACTAAATTGAATTTAAATAAAAATTTAAAAACAAACAAACACGAAACTGATCATGTGGGGTCTGAAGTGCTAAGAAATGAAAGTTCTGGTTAGAGGAAGGAAGAGGAACAATCAGGGATGAATTTCATGATAGTAATTTGCCGTTACCCTCTAGAACCCAGACTCCCTTTGGAGAGTGGATAGGATCACATGCAGGGTATTTATCATAACCCTTGGAGCTTGGAGGTGAAGATAGCAGGTTGAGTACCACTCAAGCTTCCAATCAGAAAGTCACCACTGTAGTGGTACATCAGTATAATTGACAATGAGATTCACCCCAAATTAGGTGATTTAATGACTCATTTCTGACATCTTCCCTGGGAGTTTGGCAGCAGACAACTGTGGCAGTACCCTCCAGGAACCCTTAGAGAGCAGCATCAGTGGTGGCAGTGAGGGGCACAAAACCCCAAATCTACCAAAGGAGAAAGCTCCCAGCTGGGGAAACCCTGCTAATGGGGGGGGGGGAGCTTTTGGAGCCTAACACCATAGGCTGTTTATTAAGCAGCTATGAAAGAATTGGTTCCTTGACATATTGGTCACCTCTCAAAGTATACTTTTGGTCTTCTAAGACTGATTAATCTATCCCTCCACCACTTTTTTCTTTCTTTTTTGTTGTTGTTTCTTTTTACATCCAGAAAGGTAGGATATTATTCCACTCCAATACAAACCTGCAATGATTGAATGATCTGACTTATCAGATGATAAAAAAAGATTCTACTTTTAAAAAGCAGCTCTAGATTGGAGGCTATTCTTCTAATCTTGTTTCAATCAAGGTGTCCTTGATTTTGCTTTGAATTTCAGTTTCTTTGATTGGAGTTTTTGGAAATGAAAGAGAAAAAATAAAGAATATACTTGTGGAAGGTGTGCTCAGCCTGACCATCTGCCAGGAAAGGCTCCCAGCTTTCTGTGTCCATGGGTCTTCGACAATATAAATAGGCTCTGAGGCCTCCGGGAAGGATAAGGAAGGTGCCCCAATGAGGGATTTTCTAAAATCATTCATTAAATGGTTGGAGGAAAAAAATGTCTAAATGTAAAGAACTGCCTTAAGACGTATCAAAAATTCAATTGGGGGGTCCCTTGGTGGCTCAGTTGATTGAGTGTCTGACTCTTGATTTTGGCTCAGGTCATGATCTTGGGGTCATAAGATGGAGCCCCACATTCGGCTCTGTGCTCAGCATGAAGTCTGCTTGAGATTCTCTCTTTCTGCTCCTCCCCCCCACACTCTCACTGTCTCTCTCTAAATAAATAAGTAAATACAATCTTTTAAAAATTCAATTAGGTACACGTGCCAAAACAGTATTTTATTCCATTTTTAAACTTTTTTGTAGGTTGTAAGATGTACAATTTAGAACATAAGACAATTATCAAGATCTCTCATTTAGCACCAATCCTATGCTAATACATTTCTCTTGACTTATGCTTTTCTGAATGTCTCAAGATTAAAACCAATTTGAATCCTATTTTTCCCTTTGTGTTTGAAGATATCATTCAAGTACTTAGAATTTAACTTACTGAGACATAAGTTAGCAAAGAAAAATAAAAATATGGGGCACCTGGGTGGCTCAGTGGGTTGAGCCTCTGCCTTCAGCTCAGATCATGATCCCAGGGTCCTGGGATCCTGCTCAGCAGGGAGCCTGCTTCCCCCTCCCTCTTTGCCTGCCTCCCTGCCTACTTGTGATATCTCTCTCTCTCTCTCTCTGTCAAATAAATAAATAAAATCTTTTTTAAAAAAATAAATAAATAATAAAAATAATTATTTTTATTGGAAGTTACTAGGAATTATTTTAATGATTACGTGGGAAAAATGGAAATAAAAAGTCTGTCTGATTTAACAAAACTTACCCTCTCTTAAAGCAGAATGAGATACGTTCAACTAATTGAACATCTGACAGGACTTGACAACACCTGAATATATTTTACTAGCTCAGAGGGAAACTGCCACATTCATCACAGCCAGAATCCTTAATATAATAGAAGGTGATTTATGGTTACTGGTTAAAACTATCTTAAAAAATAATGGAATGATAAGGCTATTCAGGGGAATTCAGAATTGACCAGTAGGTTTACAAAGGCATAACTTTCAATATATGCCTATAAGGAGACCACTAACATTTGTCATTTAAATAAAGGACTATATTATATCTAATGTGGTTTATTTTCCAGTACCTTGGTTAATTTATCCTAACCCATACAATCACAAATTTGTCCTACATCTTACAGAAAGTACTAATTTATTTTTTGTTGAGGAAAGATTCAAATGTACAAGAGCCTAGAGTCAAAGAGGTTAATCGGTTTTGCATATCAAAAAAATATCTTGTAAAGCTAAATAGCGTGTGCCTCCAATGCTGAACTGTATTGGTTTCTATGGCACTAGAGGCAGAACATTGCTGGCCTGCAAGGTACTTCATCTGAGCTTTAGACAAATCACTTCAACCAGGATCTATGGTTCTTCATAACAAAGAGAAGTCAAGCATATACGAGGAGGAATGTATGTCTCAAGACTGTGCCTCTGGCTTTTAATCCACTAAATTATCCCATAAAATCTTTCTTTGCTCTTTCAAGTAGATGCTTTTGGGACACCTCGGTATGATTTGTGGATACTTGAAGCCATTTGGAAAATGCTAGAAAGTGTCCTGATTACCAATAGATATTTTTCTTGCCTCTGAAGTGAAGGAGATTTCACTTACCAAAATAAGGTTTGTTAGATAGATTGGACACTTTTCTCGTGCTGTATTCTGTGGCCCCAATTTCTCCACATTTTTTCCAACATTTATTATTACTGTTGTTGTTGTTTAGTATGACGATCCTAATGGGCATTAAATGGTTTTGATTTGCAGTTCTCTAATGCAATGATGCTAATGATGTTGAGCATCTTTTCATTGTTTCTTGGCCAATAGCTGATTTAAAGTCCTTGTCTAGAGGCGCCTGGGTGGCTCAGTCAGTTGAGCATCTGCCCTCAGCTTCCCCACTTTCTCTTTCTCTCTCTCAAATAAATAAATAAAATCTTTAAAAATAAAAAATAGAAAAATAAAGTCCTTTTTTAGTGATTTCACCATTTGGGCCTTACCAGGGACCATTACTATTAATTGCTACTTCCCTGCCCCATCCCCGTATATGGGCCATATTTCTTATTTCTTTGCACATCTTGTGATTTTTTTTATTGAAAACTGGATGTTTAAGTAATAAATCGTGGCAACTCTGGAAATCAGATTCTCCCCTCTTAGGATTTGTTGCTGTTTGTTGTTGTTTGTTTGTTTTAGTGGCTTTTCTGAAAGATGAAGTCTATGTTCCTTGTCATAGGTCACTGCTGAAATGTCTGTTCAGTTAGCTTAGTGGTCAGGTGATGATTGGGCAGAGATTTCCTTAAATGCTTGAAATCAGTGAGCCCCCTAAGGCACCACATGTCTGTATATTGGAGCATGCCTTCAACATTCAGTCAGAAAGTTAACAACTCTGCATTAGCCTTCATTTTCTACACGCACAGACCGTCAAGGTCATCCAGAGCTAAGAGCTTAGGGTGTGTTCAGGTCTTTCTCACCATGCACAGAGTCCTGGACATACATAGCCCTATGCATGCACATGACCTTCTAGATTCCTAGGAATATGTCAGAGCGTTTCAAAGTCCCTATGGATATCTTATTCCCCATCTTTTCCTTTAAACTTTTTGGTTAGCCTATTTCTTAACCTAACTTTATCTATCACCCCTGGCAGCCACAAATTTTAAACAATTGCTACTAATTGTTTTAATAAACAGTGCTGGTGAAAAGGCTTCTTCTACTAGATGATCTCCACTCTGAGTCATGTCAAATAAAGACAGACTTGCAAGTAGAATCTTTCAGGGAACTACCAGACAAGTCAAACACTGACAGTTCTCTGGGAATGAGGTTTTGAAGGAGGTCCAATGCTATTTTTCAACCTTCAGTGGCTCCCGGGTTGCCAGTTTTCAACATGATTGCAGATGGTTTGTTTTCAAAGCTATCATGGAGCTAGAGAGTGGGGAATGGGAATAGGGCAAGTTAAAAATGCCATAAATCTCACCGTTTTTACTGAGATCCAGCCATTTTTCTTGAATAAACACTCCCCAGATTGCTACAAGTCTTTGATTAAATATCTAAAGTTCTGAAAAAAGTTGACTCATGATTTTTTTACCAGTTTTCTTTTTAATCTTATGAAGATTATTTTGGAGGTGCTTACTCTCCCATTTGCTCTGACATCCCTCTTTTGTAGCTTATTTGAGGCGACATATTTTGCCATTCAAATGGTTGTGCCCAATTACTGTATTTTGGATAGCTAACTCCTACTCATCCTTAAGACTCAGCTTGAGGGTCACTTCCTTGAGCAATGGAATGCTTTCTGCAGATTAAATCTGACAAAGCAGCAGATTAAGTGAATCAGGTGCTATCCCAGCTGCTCCTGTTGAATGAGTGAATGAGGAGAACTGGATCCATGCCAGGTCAGCATTCACATTTACCAGTTTCCTCCACCTCCACCCCACAGTAGTCCTTGAAGCACTGCCTCTGAGAGTCTGAGGCTTTCCAGGTCATAGCATGATTGAAGCTAGAGAATGCTTGGTGAGAATTTCAAAAACAGAGTAAAGCAGTATGCATTCAGCTGGGCTGGAAAGCATCTAGATCCCTCCGAAGCAGAAACTGTATGCTTTCTTGAATGAAAAGGATGAATAATTACTCTGATGATTCACTAAAAAGACCATAATGCTTTTTTAGAA
This sequence comes from Ailurus styani, assembly GCA_002007465.1. Taxonomy (NCBI): domain Eukaryota; kingdom Metazoa; phylum Chordata; class Mammalia; order Carnivora; family Ailuridae; genus Ailurus; species Ailurus styani. The sequence continues at coordinate 411,009 of LNAC01000357.1, forward strand.
AATTATGGAAATATGGAAATTATTGATACATGCTCCCTGAAAGAACAGTTACTACCTACTAGGAAGATGAATACAAGAAATTTTTCTTAATTGATTATGAAAAATCTTGTGAAGAAATTTTGGCTAAATGAATTTTGAAGACCATTGGCACAGTATATTGGCTACCACTGCTTTGGATCACATTAGCTTTTCAAGTTTAGACAATTAGTATGAATCAACCTGAACCTCCCCTGGGACATGTGAGTCCTATTTTGGAGACCATTGCATTGAATTTTTTTAAGGGGGTGCTAATGATATTTCTAAGTGAATTTATAGTATTTTTAATATACAGCCTAAGAAAATGGGGGAATTTATTGGTTTTATGTAATTTATCATATAACATAACACATTTATAGTCTGGTATATGTGTTGTGGAGAGAAAAAGCTGTTGGCAAGATAATACCAAAAAAATAGTTGTTGATTATGGTACTACTGATATTTCAAACAACTCATACACTTTTGAGACAAAAGAACAAAAATATTATATACTTATGGGATTCTTATGAAAAATGTTCTTTCTTATCTAAAGTTCTAAAGCAAAGCAAAGAGAAATTGAGGCTGGCCAATTATCCTCTGAAATTTGTCATTGAAGAAATCTAGCCTAGATGACTCATGAGAGAATAAAAAGCTTTTCTAAAAACAGATATTTTTGCTTGAATAATTCAGACAATTTCATTGATATTTCAACTAGCATTATCCATAAAATAATTAAGTAGTTTTAAAATTAAAACTTCTAACTGAGGCGTTTAAGACCAAAGATAAGACATTTCAAAGCAGGATGAAAATGTGTTGAATGATCATTTTAAAAATAACTTTGTATTTTGAAATAGTTTAAGACTCACAAGAAATTGCAAAAACAGTTCACCCAGCTTTATCCAATGTTAATAAGTATCTTACATAGCCATTATACATGTCAAAACTAGAGTTGCATAACTCTAACTCCTCATCCACATCAAGTATATGAAAACATCAGGTTGCTAGAGATCAAAATAAAGAATTTGTGAAGGATAGTATTTTTTTGGAAAGAACTCTGGGTGTGCTTTGTGTCCCCCATAATTCTATATCCACAAGTGATTGCAGATCTGTAACAAAGGGGTATTTTCTATTATTTACAAGAGGCCCCACGTGTCAAAAAACCATAGTTGGGGGGAAGCCCTTAAGGTAACATTATGGGTTTTTTGGTTTGGTTTGCTTATTTCCTTAAAGATTGGCAGCATTTGCCATTCTCTAATTCAAGAGAGTATTCAACAAACAAATACTTTTTTCCAGGTAACTGAGATAAAAGATTTCAAAGGCAAGATTTATTTTTCCTTAAATCTCTCCTACGTACATCTCTAATTCTATCTCTACTTTGGGGTTCTCTCATCCCAACGCCACTTCAGCAAAATTGTCATTGCAATCACTCAGCTGAAACTTTTTCTTATTTACCTTATCAAGTTTGAATTATTCCTATACTTCTGTAATGCCTCAAATCTTAGGCTTGGTCCACTGAAATTAGAGCATGTATAATTTAAAATCCAATACCATCACCCCATTCCTTTTGGGGGGGAAATTAATCACTTCCTTTCTTATGTTACTGTTGTTGATCTTGTTTTACATTCATCTATTTCCCACTTTACCTAGCAGAGTGCCTTGAACATAATAGGAACTCAAAGAATGTTTACTGAAAGGATGGATTCCCTCCATAAAGAAAGGAGCTGAAAAGATGACTAATGAAGGCAACTGGTCAGATTTATTTTATTTTATTTTATTTTATTTTATTTTATTTTATTTTTAAAGATTTTCTTTATTTATTTGACAGACAGAGAGAGATCATAAGCAGGCAGAGAGAGGGAGGAGGAAGCAGGCTCCCCACCGAGCAGGGAGCCTGATGTGGGGCTCGATCCCAGGACGCTGAGATCATGACCTAAGCCGAAGGCAGAGGCTTTAACCCACTGAGCTACCCAGGCGCCCCAGTCAGATAATTTTAAAACATTTTCCTCTAACATTTGGACATTCCAGCAGGAGTTTTTTTGTCAATTATATAGATAGTTACTTTAATACATCATATCGTACTTTGCACACGTGTGGGACCCAATAGTTGTATACACATATAGCCTTACAAAAAGCAGATAACTCCAGTAGGATAAATAAAAAAAAAAGTCACATTCATAGGAAACATCTAAATGAAAACAAAAGATACTGTTAGCAGTATTATTTCTGGAGAATGAGGAAAAAGGATCATTGGATAAGTGAAGTTACTAAATGTGTGCTTTTTGGTATATACTGTTTTAATTTTTATGAGCATGTATTACTTTTCCATTTCAACTTGTAAGATTATGTTAGCTAAGCAGAAAACTAAGCAGAGGTACTATAGTCCTGAAATTTTGAGCTTGTGTCTTTCATTGACTTACAGTAGGGGATACAAAAGCAAATGCTTCCAGGGCACAGGCAGGTAATGTAACTAAGCAAATTGAATTGCATACGGATTGTGGCAAGTGAGGCAGTACCTGCTTTGTCTAAAGCATCCAGGGACTACCCAGTTCTAGCTCATTGTTACCATAGAAGAATATGGGTCTAATGCTGTCAGATCACCCAATTTCCAAAGAAGTGAGAAGTCTAGAGATTTTTTTGGGGGGGGTAAAATTTCCTGATTTTTAAATGAAAGTAATTAATTTCAAATTTGTGTAGTTTAAGATGCAGGCCCAACAAATCATGTCAATGGCCTAATTCTAACCTGTGGGCACCAGTTTGTAAACTCTGACCTAAGTAGTAGTCTGGAGTGGGTTTTGTTTGTTTGTTTGTTTGTTTGTTGCTTTTTTAAAAATAAAAACAAAAACAGATGAAGATGTTTCAAGAAACTGACTCAACTCCTGCTTGTTTTCCTCCTATCTAAAATATTAGTTATTATTCCAGAGCCTATAAAGGGCTTTAGATATTTCCATGATGACCAAGCAGTAGGGCCCAGAAATTATCAAGCTTCTGAAGGATTGTAAACTGCCAGTTAGCAGAGCATTCCGGGGTCAGTCGTGAAGAATCCAGTCTTGGGCATAGTAGCTGTGTTTCCTGAGAGGGTTGTGAAGACCAAGAACTGAAATGAGGGTAATATAAAAGAATCAAATTGGTAGCAGAAAGCAGTCTCCAAATCCTTGGGTTGTGGTCAGTTGGATTATAAACTCTAAAATAGTCATGAAGGCAAAATTTAGAATATGCCTAATGTGATATTTGGGTGTGAGCAAAGGTCAAGATCTAAAACAAACATTTCTTTCTACATAAAAACATTGGGAGAACAGATACATAGGTAGGAAGATTGAGTCCCTCCCAATTTCAGGACTAATATTCAAGGGAATATAAGGGAAGACTAATCCAGACTAGCCCAATGGAGTTTTATTTCCCACTTAAATCATTTGTCACACCATTCAATAAAAACCGTAAAGATAGTGCAGTTACCTGGCAAATGAACTCTGTGAACCACTTGCTCAATTAAGATATCATGCCAAGGGCACCTGGGTGGCTCAGTTGGTTAAGCCTCTGCCTTTAGCTCAGGTCATGATTCTGGAGTCCTGGGATCGAGCCCTGCGTCGGGCTCCCTGCTCAGTGGGGAGTCTGCTTCTCCCTCTGCTCCTTCCCCTGCTCTCTCTTTCTCTAGCTCTCTCTCACTGTCTCTCATGTGCGCCCTTCCTCTCTCTCTAATAAATAAATAAAATCTTAAAAAAAAAGGATATCATGCCAAATACTTCCCCATTACATGTAATAATACAATTTACCAGCACTTACTATTGAAGAGTTGGCTAAAAACCAAGAAATAAATGACCATTAACCAAGAAAGGCCCTCAACGCATCCAAAATCATCTTCACAAGGCCCAGCAATAAGGATCCCAAGGCCAATTATAGGACCACCTCTCCCTCCACACAGCACATGTTGATGCTACTTGGCAGAGTAAGGGGCTGTCTAGCTCTTCAGTCTAGTTGTGTAGGGTTTGGGAACAGTAGTTGAAAGCAGCAAATAAACACAACACAGCACTTGGTAGGCACTCCATGAATTTATCAAGTGATAAATGTGAGTGCTAGAAACAAAACATAGCTAAAATTATTAGTCCATTGCCTAACAGGGAGAGAGAAGGCAGACACAGTGAAAAGTTGATAGCAGACTTAAAATAACATCTGGGTCCAAAAATATGAGGGGTAGGAATAAAGCTCCTGAGACTATCACTCTATACTGCACCGTGCAAACCAGCTGCTCTTCCTTGGTTGGGAGGGTCCACTCTGGAACCAGGACACCTGGGTTCCACTATAACCAATTGGCTGGGACAAGTAGCTTAACCTCTCTTAACTTGGGTTTCCTCATCCATAAAATCTATCTGCCTCATAGGGTAGCGAGGACTCAATGAGTTAATACTTGTAAAAAAAAATTGTAGAAGAATGCCAAGTACATAAAAAATAATAAGGTTACCTATGGATAAGGATACCTTGGCATTCTGTAGAAGAGGAGATTATGTTCCGGATAACCTAATTAATAAGGCAGGATTCAAGTAACAAACATACAGAAGATCCTTCTTCTAAAATTTTTATAATTTTGGTCTTGGTTTATAGAGAAGTAATTTTTTAGCATCTGCCAAAGTCATGTGAAGTACTTCATTGAGGAGCATGTCAGAAAAGCTCAGCACAGTGTTCTACAGAGGATAAGTGAAGTTACTAAACTAGAAGCAATGCTCGACTAGTCTCAGCTCTCTCATTATTAGCTATGCAGCACTGGCAGATCGTTTAAGCATGCTTCATACTTCTATAAAATTAAGATAACAGAGGAGTTGTTATTAGATGTACATTATGATTTTTGTGGGCCCAATATACATTTACCTTTATGGGCCCCTTCTTCCATAAAATAATATTAAAAATTATATTTTACAGCTGCACAGGTCTAAGGACATATAATCCAGGTTGGATTCCTTATTATGTATCCATATTATTATATACAGTTTTTTTCTCCTGACTTTAAAAAGTCAGGCACTGTGCCTATTGGGTAAGCCAGCCCTGATTGTTAGGAGCACTAAATTAATTAGTGTTGGTAAAGCAGTTGGGTGGGACAATGTCTGACACTACAGTAAGCACTATATGAGTGTGTGTTAAATAAATAAAAATGTAAAGTGTCAGACAAGACAGGTGTTACTTTCCTCCAGACTTCCTCTCTGCTCTCCCTGCCTCTCTGATAAGTAAATTCTGCTTCAATATATGGTTAAAAACTTTCCTACCATTTGTGTGCAGTTAACATTAGCTACTGAAACTATAAAGGCTTCAGAATAAATTAAGAGTGCAAACTGAGTTTAAATTCCATTTTGTTAAAAAGAAGTGGAGGTGCTAAGTATTGTTTGCACTTCTTTCCCAAACCCTACACAACTTCAGAGGCGCTGAGCAAGTTGCTGCTTAAGGTTATGGAGTCCCAATGGGGAGGGTCCACTTTCTGGTTTCCAGGCTTCTTTATCAGGAGCAATAGTTCCTATCAAGGTCCCTCATATACATGGGTAAAGACACCAAACTTAAAAGAGAAAATATAAAGGTTTTTTTCTCCCCCACAGATTAGAACACACACACACACAAGCATGTTATATGATGGAACAGTCTTCTTTTCAAGAATTATTCATGTTAAAGTCATGACAGCTAACAGACAACTGAATTTTTATTATGGTAATTCATCCCATTATACAGGAGAGCTAAAGGAACATTTCAGCCCTCTGTAAACTTCCTCAGGATCAGAAAAATGTAAGATTGCCTTTATGTCCCCTCTCAGGAAATGACTTGGGCTTAGAACATAGTCAACACTGTTTGGCTTCATTTTTGGCCATTTGAGTCAGATGGACCCTCAACCACACATAAAACAAGATTGAAACCCCAAGCACTGTTGAAATTTATATTCAGGATACCCTAGCCATACTTTCTTCTTGATTTCTACTTTCTCCAGTTTCTCTTATCTCTCCTGCTTCAAACTCCTGACTCTACTGCCCAGCTCCAGCCTCCATACTCCACCCCTGGATTTGGTGTTCTTCCTTACTACCACTGTGTCCTGAAGTCAGCCTAGCTCACTCCTTGGATGCTCATTACCCTACGCCTCTCACCAGTGTTGGCTACATAATTTGCGGGACCTAGTACAATGTGAAAATGTGGAGCCTCTCATTTAAAAAGCAGAGGAAAAAGCCTTTTCTTTATTTTGGGTCTCTTTCGACTCATCATGGTGTTTTCTATTTGCTATTTGATGTTCACTCCCTTGTGCTCCGCGATACTTGAGGAATGAATGAGGCCCAGTCCCACAACTCAACAAGCATGAGCATACCTAGCCCCAAATCTTCCTGCTTCGCTCCCAAGCCCCAATTATGTACTTAGGACCAGTGGTTGCTGGGGGCACTGACAGCTGAGAAGCTAGGAGCAGGAGGTGGTTCAAAAACAGGATTGTTGGGCGCCTGGGTGGCTCAGTGGGTTAAAGCCTCTGCTTTCGGCTCAGGTCATGATCTCATCCTGGGATCGAGGCCCGCATCAGGCTCTCTGCTCAGCGGGGAGCCTGCTTCCTCCTCTCCCTGTCTCTCTGCCTGCCTCTCTGCCTACTTGTAATCTCTCTCTCTGTGTCAAATAAATAAATAAAATCTTTAAAAAAAAAACAAAAAAAAAAAACAACAGGATTGTTTGTGAGTCAAGACCCCAAGCCCCCAGTCATGCTCCATAGTCTCATCTGACTTTACTTATACAACATAAATTCAAAAAGAAAATTATTAAAAATGTCAAGATGGTAATTGCAAAACACTAAGGCTCAAGCAGGGGATCCTTCTGAGCAGTGGGCCCTGGGCAGCAGCACTGGTTGCGCACTCATGATGCCTGAGTGAGCCCTGCCTTCCACCTTTTGAATTCCTAATCCACACCCAGGCACTAAAAATCCAATCCCCACTTGGGCCTCTTGGCCAGCACCCTGTTCCTCTATGAGGGAGTCTGACTCAGACACTGTTCTTCACAAACAGTGTAAACCCATGACCAGAATTCCAGAACTCAGTCAAGTTATTCCTGGGGCCTCTTATTATATTCTGTGTGTCTGGCTTCCCTGGAAAACTACTCCACACGAACAGGTACCTCAAGACCTCGAGACCAGAAATGAACAAGCTGTACTTTTCTCATGCTAATCTCTGCTTCCCTTTCCAGAAGTGTTTCCAAGTACCTGACCTCTGAAGAGGAATGTTGGGCCAGATCCCAATACACGCATAAAACTAACAGGACAACCCTCATCCAACACCTTTTTCTTTTTATCTTCTTTCCCTCCTTACCTTTCTCTAGCTCCATCCTCTTACTCATATTTCAAGTTAGACTATGTGGAGTACAGAAAGTCCCTGTTTATTATTGAAAGAAGCATTCTGATCAACCAAGACAAGATAGAGAATCAAACAATAGCTACTGTAATGCCCTTCAGAGTGATCTGAGTAGGCTGTATGGATTTTATAGTAACCAGCCATGTGCTGCTGGCTGCAATCTCCTAGTTTGAATTTCTCTGCTACCAGTAAATATTGGAGAGATCTGCTAGTTCTCTGGAGAAATAAAAACAGAATGTACTCAGATCAAATACACCATATTTATTTCAGATGAACTGATTGTTGCTTTATCTTGAAAACTTCAAAAGTTTGTTAGACTCAAAAGAGTTTGAATTTAAATATGTAAGTTATGGTCATCTTTGCTAATTCAACCCCTGTCTTATCCTTTATTAATCACATCGTATGAAATCATATCACTGTAATTTCATATCATAGTATTAAAATGGAAAAGACATTGAAATCATCTCATCTACTCATTTCATTTCACAGAGGAGAAAACTGAGACTCAGAGATGTCAAGCCCAGAGTGACACACAGCACATTAGGGACTATTGAGAGTGCAACTAGATAGAACTGGCTTTGTGACTTCCTGCCAGCCTCACTCTGATTCTATAGCACAATGACTCAAAGAATCCAAAGAAATGTAAGAAATGTTATTTGGATATATTTACAATTCTTTTTCTAATCAAATGATGAATTAGCCTCAAATTAAAAAAAGTAAACATTTTTGTATAAAAATTAAGGGGCGCCTGGGTGGCTCAGTCAGTTAAGTGTCTGCCATCAGCTCTGGTCATAATCCCAGGGTCCTGGGATTGAGCCCCTGATTGAGCTCTCTGCTCAGCAGAGAGTCTACTTCTCCTTCTCGCTCTTTCTCTCTCAAATAAATAAATAAAATCTTTTTTTAAAAATTGGATAGCTTCAAACTGGGGAACTTACTCAAAATGTGCAATATCCAAACTCTATTGCTCTTATTGGATTAAAAAGCACTTATATACTTACATAATTACAAATTAATAGTCCTTGGTATTTGAGCTTATTCAGAATCTTGTTTTCTGTTCCTTTCCAGGATGCCATGTAATGATTGTTTGGGGCCAATGAAACCCTGGTGTTGCTTTCGATAATCATGTACTAGAATTAACTTTTACTAAGCAGAACCTTAACAGAAATGATCGATATAAGTATTTAATTCATGTAAAGTATATTGCATTAAATGCTAAAGAAGGGGTCAGGCAATGGTCATAGAGCCACGCTTAGGGGACCTAAAACATTGTCTTGGGTTTAAACACATGAGGCTGGCCTCACCCTGACCCAAAGAAAGTCACTGGGCCCAAAGAAAGAAGTAAATCCTGGGATGCCCAAGTGACTCAGTTAAGCATCTGCCTTTGGCTCAAGTTATGCTCCCAGCGTCCAGGGATTGAGTCCCACATCAGGCTCCTTGTTTAGCAGGGAGCCTGCTTCTCCCTCTGCCTGTCATTTCCCCAGCTTGTGCACTCACTCTGACAAATAAATAAATAAATAAAAATCTTAAAAAAAAAAAGAAAGGAAGGAAGGGAAGGAAGGAAGGAAGGAAGGAAGGAGGGAAGGAAGGAAAAAAGAAGTAACTTCTTTTCCAAGCCCATGATACCTACTCTGGCTGAACAGCCATGGGGAATTATGCAAATTAGGATGCATCTGTCATGAAGGTTGAAGGGGTCTAGAGAGCCATTGCCCAGGCTGTTCAGCAGCAAAAACTCCCTCAGTGGCTTGGAAGTCTTCTAGGTCCCTACAGAGGAAGCTCGTCCTGGTCTGAGAAGCCACTGACAACAGTGATGAGAAGCTCAGGAGGAAAGAATTCATGAGAGGACCATTTCTAGAAAAAAAGAAAAGAAAAGCACAAAGTACCCCCAGATAGGACTGGAGATGGAGGGTATCCCATGGATGTTTGGCTAAGCTGGCCTCTTTCATTCACCTAAGATCATAGTGAACACCGCCTACCTTGGAGGAATGCCTGATCTGCCACTGGCACTGATGCCTTTTCTACCAGGTTGCACAGAAGACACTACACACCAGATGCCTGTCTGCCTTACCACATTTTCCATCATCCAGAAGCAGCTGGCCCAACAGAATCATCAGATGCCCATCGAAAACTAAGTTACAATGCCGGTTAAAAGACAATATCCTGAATGCATGGGGTTCTATCTCTAGGACACAGTGTATGTACGCTCTTTGGTGCTCTTTCATCCATAGCCATTGTACAGGTGTCCAGCAATCAAGGGGTGGATATAGAAGTGGCTTCTCTCACTATTACATCTATTTTTATTTTTTTATTATTTTTTTAATTTTTTAAAAATTATTATTATTTGCCCCAGGGGTACAGATCTGTGAATCATTAGGCTTACACCTTTCACAGCATTCACCAAAGCACAAACCCTCCCCAATGTCCATAACCCATCCACCGTATCCCTACCCACACTATTACATCTAATAACATTCTTGCAGAATTCTTGCCTCCCATCTGGGCAATAATGATCTGTACTGGTTTGGAGGGAAGAACGATTCCTGTTGCCTACACAACAATGGTTCTGTTGAATTGGAAAATGAGACTGCCACTGGTCATTCTGGGGTCCTTATGTCCCTGAATCAACAGGTAAAGAATATTACTCTTCTGACTGGGATGATTGATTCTGATAACCAGAAGCCAATTGTGTTGCTATTACAAAATTAATGTAAGGAGAACCATGTCCAGAACTCAGGGATTCTCTGGCCTGTATCTTAGCACTTCCTTGACCAATAATAAAAGTTAATGGAAAATTCCAGTAACCATAAAAAGGCAGATTCACTGAGGTTTCAGATACTTCAGATACTTCTGACATTCATTCAGGAATGAATATTTGTGTCAACTCACCAAGTAAAGAAATAACTGAGGTTCTAACAGAGAGGCTAGAAAATTTGGAATAAACCAGTTTTTGAAATGTGTGTGTGTGTGTGTGTGTGTGTGTGTGTGTGTGTGTGTAGATAAAGCAGAATAAAGAGTCAGATAACAACTATGTTAGACTTATATGGTCTGTGTTGCAAACATCCAAATGTACCATTATAGCCCCACAGCAGCCAGAGACAATAGGTAAATCAATGAGTGTGGTCATGTTCAAAAAGCTTTATTTTTTTTTAAAGATTTTATTTATTTATTTGACAGAGAGATTACAAGTAGGCAGAGAGGCAGGCAGAGAGAGAGAGGAGGAAGCAGGCTCCCTGCCAAGCAGAGAGCCCGATGCGGGCCTCGATCCCAGGACCCTGAGATCATGACCTGAGCCGAAGGCAGAGGCTTTAACCCGCTGAGCCACCCAGGCGCCCAAAAAGCTTTATTTTTAAACTTGGATTTGACTTGTAAGTTGGAGTTTGTCAACCCCTGATTTAAACTAATTTTGTGTTTCTTCTCCACCCCTTTACTAACTTTACATAAGAAAATTTAGTCTTTCAGTAAGAGGATGTTCTGGTGAGACTTCAAAGTTGAAAGTAACTAAGACAGCTCAAAAATGAATGATGTAACTGTCTCCCAGAGGTAGATCCAATGACAGCGGGGACTTTGAGGGACTATTGGGACATTGAGGTACAATGAGGTTGAGAAAATCTTTGTTTCGTGTATGGAAGTCCATGAGAAAGCTCTTGTGTGGAAGAAGATGCGGAATAGCCAAAGTGACCAATTAGAAAGTGATTGTTTCTCAGCCTTTCATCCTCTGTGACTGTGGGGCAGGGACTCCACAAACCTCAGTTCTCCTTTCTCAGCCGGGGTTTGCCAATAGGGGGCACTAGAGGGAAACTAAGTGCAAGGCTGGAGAGAAGGGGACCCGCCGCTTCCTGTGTACCTCCTGTTCCTTTCTATTTTCCATTCCTGTCAGCACTATCCTAGCAAAGCGTTTGCAACCCAGGGCCAGCAGCGCAGTCGATTCTGGTTTGTGTTTCTTCCAACGCTCACAGAACTGGCAGAGATCCCCGCACTGGCGGCAATTCCACATCCCCCACTCAGAGGGCTGGGCCTCACTCTGCAGGGGGCCTTCCAGCTCCTGAGGCAACAGTACAGCTAAGCAGAGCCTGTTCTCAGAGGCCTGAAGGTTAGGTCTGCTGGGTCCCTCCTCAGGCTTCTCAGCCTTAACAATCCCCCAGATCTTCCATTGCTTCCCCCAAGTTCTGGGGTGGCAGCCACTTGCTAAGACTGCCACATTCTCAGTGTTTCCTTTTTGCCTTTTCATTTCTTCAATACTTGGTTGGCAGTTCTTTATAGGAAATTCCCTATTAAAGCAGCTGGGTGATATCTGTCTCCTGATTGGTACAGTCAATCCAAATCCCCCATGAGATTATATGCATTTTCCAGATGAGAACATCGAGACCTAGAAAAGGTTAAAAAACTGGACCAAGGCCGCACAACTAGTGTGAGATAGGAATAAGCCTTAAACCCACGTCTTTCTGGTTGTAAAGCTTCCTCTTTTAAATACAGCTGAGCTCTGCAAGTTGAAGGCAGATCTAATCAATAGCCCACTGGCCTCTTTTTAGCAAGGAGACAGGTATTCAAATTAGACTGGGTCCAGCCAAGGCAGGCCGTGTAAATAAATGCAAGAGTACACACACCTAGCAGCTTTAAGAGACTTTATAACACTGGACCCAAGTGAATTCTATTCCAAAGCACACAGCAGCCTGCAGACATCATGTGAGATCCTATAATAATCTCAAAAAAAAAAAAAATAGGGAGCTGCTAGAATAGTGGAAAAAGTTAATGACTTTTCCCTTTTGTGAAATCGATATGCAAATATTTAGTTTTCACGTTAATCTCCAGCAAAAATCTAGGATGTTTCTGTGTGTACTTTTAGCAAAACTGCCTGATTCCCAAGAATAAGCACTTGAAACCAGCTAACCTCATTTACATTCACAAAGTGCTCTATGATACATTCATGGCTAAGACGGTGAAATGAGGAATGGATGTGGATCCCAATTTGAGGTTATAAGCATATTTATTTGGAAATACAGCAAGGTTTGAGACAGCATGGGTGCTTGGGCTGGACCCAGCAGGCAGTTTCCAAAAGGAAGTGCCAAGAGCCCTTCATCACCGCCAGACTTGGCTTCTCCTGTGCCTCCCAGGGAAAAATTAATTCGGGATGGAGGAAGACCAACACAGATGAGGGTGTCAAGATCATCCTGAGGATCACATGAGGAAGGTGAGGCAGACCTGGGGGTGTATTGGTAAGAAAAAACCTGAAGGTTCTCTACAAACCTTAGAGGACTCTCAGATAAGAAAAAGATAACTGTCTTACTCTATAATGTTTCTAGTTGCAGATATCCAGAGGGAAGTCACAGGAAGCAGACTGTAACTTCTGGACACTTGGGGACCGTGTACATTTTGTTCACCACTAGATCTGAAGTGCCCAGCACAGTGCTTGGTACAGCATAGGAAGACATTAATATCAGGTGCATGAATAAATAGAAATAGAGCAATAACTTTCCAATGATTTGTTTAATAATAGAATTGCTACATCATTAAATAATAAGCTCCTTGTCACTGCAGAGATTTAAATAGATCTAGATCTTTTAGGATGGAAAAAAAATCCTGCATTTAGCAAGTGGTTTTCAAAACACATTGTAATTTGACCTTATAATTCCATAATTGTTTCTTACTTGCTCTTAGAAAATATATTCTAAAGTAAAAATAGAACACTATGTCCATTAGGGTCATATATATAGCAAAGACTAGATAGTTAGAACCAAAGGCATATGATAATTGTCTTATGTTAGGAGGACATTTCCTTACAAGCCCACAAAAGAAAGTCACCTGTAGCAGAAGATGTAAGAAAGCTGTAGCAGGAGATGTAAACCATTGCTGGTCTTGTTTACAATGACCTACACTTGAGCTATTTTTAGTCTCAAGGAAAGTGAAATAATAAGAAATTGATAGTTTGGTTGCTATGGTTATTCCTATCCACTGGCGCATCTCACCACCCATTTTCCATCATTTCTAATAACCCAGTTTCCCAGAGTGATATCTTAGCAGCCTAACTGAGGCTCTTTATTAAATGGGTTCCCCTGGTACCACCCTCGTCTGGCTACTTTTCACAGCCTCCCTTTCTTTGTCTTGCCAGTCTTCAACATGGCTGGAAGTGGAAAATACCCAGCCTGAGGCTACTACGATTTTTCAGTGCAGATAAAGTCTCTTGCTTGGCCTCAACCACTTAAGTGTCTGAATGGTTCATGTGTTCCTGAACCTTAAAGATGCATCCTTCCCTACGTTACCAGGGCAATAAGCAGTTGAGGTGATGGGTTGCTCTTTTCTTTAACATGGGTTTCACTTTTTTTATAAGTAGCACATCTTGACATTGAAGGCAGGTGGAATGGAAGGAAACACTATGTGGAGAATATGCGACTTTGTGAAACTGTGCATCTGTCTGGGTTGCTTTGGATTGCTATAGTGGCTAACAAAGACAGGGTCTCTGCTTTGGGCAGAAACCCATGAGAATGCAAAGAGTCCATTTGGGGCCTCTCAAGAGACACTTTGTGGGGAATTATGCTCCCTTGATAAATTCTGGTCTTTGTTGTAGCAGGTTGTAGAAATTTGGCTTCGTATAGACTCATAAACAATTAAAAAAAAAAAAAAAAGGTATTGCTGCCACACATCTACACATCTAAACACTAGGTGGCAACCTTGCCTTTTGTGTCACCAGTCTTGAGGCATGGGGAAATTCTATGGTGGACGAGAGACAGGGTCCTTGCTGATACTGAGCTTGCACGGAAGTGGAAGAGGTAGACGCTAAACAAGCAAATAAAAATAATTTTAGATCTTGTTGTTATATTTTAAAAAATAATAATTTTAGATCATAACTGTAATGAAAAAATGACAACATAATGTAATAGCAAGTGGGCATGAAGGGGAAAGGATGGTGGTCAGGAAAGGCCTCTGAGGAGCCAGTATGAGCCCGAATGAGGAGAAAGAGTGGGGCCAAGAGCTGGAGAAACAGTGGTTCAGGAGGAGCAAATATCAGTGTAATGGCCCTGGAGGGGACAAGCTTTGAGTATTAAAGTAAAGAAAGAAGCTATTGTGGCTGGAGTGTGGGGAGGGGAGGGAAGAATGGGATATGAGGCTGGACGATAAGCAGGGGTCAGACCACATAAGGACAGCTGGCCAAGGAAGGAGACAATATTGTATTCCAAGCTCAGTAGAAAACACTGGAGAAAGAGGTAGAACGTGAAGGGACCTGAATTCACCCTCACCATTATCACCCCCACAAAGATGTAATAAGCTCCTTACAGTGCTCACAGTGGGCTGACCATTAAAATGGCAGATTTGGGGGGCACCTGGGTGGCTCAGTCATTAAGCGTCTGCCTTCAGCTCAGGTCATGATCCCAGAGTCCTGGGATTGAGCCCCGCATCCGGCTCCCTGCTCAGCCAGAAGCCTGCTTCTCCCTCTCCTACTCTTCCTGCTTGTGTTCCTTCTCTTGTTGTATGTGTCTCTCTCTCTGTCAAATAAATAAATAAAATCTTAAAAAAAAAAAAAAAGATAGATTTGGTAGACACAGCTCCCACCCTAGGGTCCCCCAGCCAAGAACAGGCCTTGGAGATGCAACACACCCCAGTGGAGGTATCCTGTTGAGTGTGGATCCCTAAAGAAAAAGACATAAGCAGAAGGGGGAAAAATCAATTTTTAGAAACACTAAACACTGCAACAGACACCAACAGACACTTTTTCCTGCTGAGAAAATATTTTAACACACAAATCTCCTTTATGCCAGAAAGAAAGAAGAGGTAGAATCTTCCCATTGTGATATGCACAGATCAAATTTAGGCTCCAGGACACCTGAGTTCACAGCTCTCTTTGCCTGACACCTACCAACGAAGCTTTATGATAAACGATGATGGCAATTAACTGATAGGAGATTATCTGTTTAGTGCATTTTGGTCAGAAGGCAACATTCTCCAATAAATGCAGCCTTGCTCAGCTGGTATCAAGACTTTCCTCTTGATACAACCACCCCTAGACCTCTTCATGGGGCTATTCTGCTCATTTTGCCTTGTGGTGTGGCACAGAGCAGCATGTCCAGAGGCTGTGAGCACAAGGGGCAGGAGGAGGCTTTGCCTCCCAACCACTCAGAACAAAGACAGAGGTGCACGACTGCATTTTCCCACTAACTACATGTGGGCGCACACTCACATAGAGTCAAGCCCCCTTTTTAGACCTTCTTCCCCTTTTGAGACTGGATGAATATTAGCAACCAAGAAGTTGGCCCATTCAAGTAACATACATGAGGAATGTCTATCTAGTGGGGTCTGTGTCCAAGCAGAGAGGACATGCCCCACTGAAAGAGGACAGCCACCCCAGCTCCAGTAAAGTGTTTCCAAGCAAGAATGTGGGGCATGGTGATATCTGAACTCCTGATATTTCTAGAGAAACCAGAAACCCAGATTTTAATGGGAAGTCTCCTGCTTTTTAAAGTGTTGGCAACAGATTCAATAAAACAGTTCCCCGATGGCCAAATAAATCATAGTCTGTGGGCCCTTGGTTTGTAAGTTCTGCTTCAGTCAGTCCTTCACTTTCCAATATTTATTATGAAAATGTCAAATGTGTAGAGAAGTTGAAATAATTTTACAGGGGTCATCTCTGTATACCTCTCACCTAGATTCTAGTTGCTTGGTCCCATCTCTCTCTACTCAGCTACTTCTCTACTCAGTTACTTCTAAATTTGAAGGAGCAGGAAAGAGGAGAGGAGAGAGTGAGTTCTGTCAAGGTGACTCTAGGCTATTAACTCATTTCTTAAAATTCAGCCTCAGAGGCAGAAGAAATGGGGAATTACTAATCAACAGGTGTAAGGTTTCAGCTAGGCAAAGTGAATTAAGTTCTGGCAATCTGCTACATAACATTGTACCTATAGGTAGCAATACTCTGTTGTACACTTAAAAATCTGTTAAGAGGGTAGAACCCATGTTAAATTTTCTTACCAACAATAAAATGAGATATATATATACACACATATATATGTGTATATATATATATACACACATACATATATATATATTATTTTTTAATGCAACCTCTTAAGCCAGCTTTCTATGGCCATGATTTTTAAATAGAGCTTAAGAGCTAGAGACTTAAAGGAGGCCTGATGAGCTAGGTCATCCCTGGGCAGATCGAAGCTGCTCAAAATGACATCCCAAGAACTGAGCCCCAGGATGCTGGGAGGTTTTGTGGAATACCCGTGCTTCTCCCATCTCCCTGGACACAAAAACTCTGACACCCCCGGATGAGTCCTGGAAGGTTCAGGCAGGGCCACGGAATACCTTTCACTGCCCCCAGCATAGTCAGTAAGGGCCAGAAACAGACCATGGGATCCCTACCAGGAGGAGAGGGTGCAGTTAGAGACCTCACTTGCTCGGAGTATGTGTGAGCGTGGCATTTTGCACATGGGATGCTCATTTTGTGGGGGAGTTAGAGTCAAGAACCTTGGCTGTGAAAACTGATTATTTTAATTAAGTCCCTTGAGACTTGCTGCAGAACACTTTCTGAAGGTTGAAAATAGCATTTCTCAGGGTTCCCACGTGGGCACTGGGACCCAGGGAAAGTATTTAAATCCTGACGGCAGCTCTCAGGTTCCCTTGTCTGGTGAGATTGATCAGCAGCCTGCTCTTGGCCTTTGTGGTGACTGAGAAACACCTAGGGACAGAGAGGGAGAGAAGCCTTTTATACCCACCACTGTTCCCCCACTGCTTTCCACTGAGCTTTAAAAAATTACATTTCCCGTGTGGTAGCAGCGCATCATTAAGGGATGGTAATCACCATGGTAACAAAGGATTGTCTGCTACGAGAGAAGGAAAAAAGAAAAGCATCGGCCAGAGCTTGCTGCACCCACGTTAGCTCAAAATGCCCAGCCTTTTAAGTAATACGGAAAAGGAATATTTTTCTAGACTGATGGCTACACCAAATTTTAGAATCATTAAATTGTAAGAGTGAAGGAATTGCAGAATGACCACAGGCTGCAACTCAGTGCCTTCAGGGTCAGCCAGCCAGGTAAATCATCAGGTCTGTGGCTCCGTGGTGGTGGGAGCAGGGAGAGGGTCTAGAAAAGGGGCCAGGCTCTGAGAGAAGGGGTGACAGCTTCCACAGCAGCAGCTGATGGTTACAGTGAGAGAGCCAGCCCTGTTATGTCAGATCATTCAATTTCCAAAGGAAGCTGAAAGTACAGACTTTTATGTGAAATACCCCAATTTTGACTACTATCCCAAACTAATTTCAAGCAGGTCAAATAAAACACACCTGTGAGCTCTGGTTTACAACATTCGATCAACACACTCACCCACTCTTTTTCTTAAACTCTGAGGATTCTAAGATCCAGAAAAGTTTTTATTTTGTTCAGGTCACACAGTCAGTTAGTGAACAAGTCAGGCCTCTGGGGTCTGGACTCCCGATACAGTGCTCCTTCTCTTCTAAAATGTTGTGGAGACAAGCCAGCTTGGCTCATTTCCACTTTAATGGGTACAAAAACTCTGCTGGTAATCAGGCTTTATTATAGATTGAAAATTTTAAAACCATAACAGTTTCAGAGCATACAAGATATGTGAGTCTATCCATTTCTTGTTAGATCATTTCCTAATAGTTTGTGTTGACTGTTATTGTAAATGGGATTTTAAAATTATATTTTTGACTAGTAGCTGTTTGTATGTAGAAAGCTATTTTCTCGGGCGCCTGGGTGGCTCAGTGGGTTAAAGCCTCTGCTTTCGGCTCAGGTCATGATCTCAGGGTCTTGGGATCGAGGCCCGCATTGGGCTCTCTGCTCAGCGGGGAGCCTGCTTCCTCCTCTCTCTCTGTCTGCCTCTCTGCCTACTTGTGATCTGACCTCTCTCTCTGTGTCAAATAAATAAATAAAATCTTAAAAAAAAAAAAAGAAAGCTATTTTCTCATTACATTTGTAATACACACTTTACTGAATTTTCTCTGATGACACATCAACTCATTCTCATGGAATTTCTAAATGTAGAATCGAATCTTCTGCAACTAATTGTTATTTTACTCCTTTATTCCCTTTTTATTTTGTCTTTGCGTAATTAATATTTACATAGGACAGTGTTAACTAAAAGTACTTAGTATCTTTGTCTCATTCCCAAATTTAATGGGAATTCGTGTCACTATTAAGTATGATGCTGGCTTTATATATACATATGTATCTTAAACATATTAAGAATCTATCCCTATTTTATTAAGGATACTTTATAAAATAATGAATATATGTTACATTATATCAAATTCTTTTTTAGCACCAGTGGAAATGACTAAATGGTTTTATTCCTCTGAGAAATATGGGGAATTACATTACTAGATATCCTAGAGTAGAGCTACTGTTGCCTTCCCAAAATGAAATCTATTCTTTTTTTTTTTAAGTTTTATTTATTTAAGTAATCTCTACACCCAACATGGGGCTCGAACTCACGACCCCAAGGTCAAGAGTTGCACACTCCACCAACTGGCCAGACAGATGGCCCAGTCTATTATTTTAAAGTTCTGCTGGATTCCGATTGCAAACATTTCATCTCAGATGCTTGTATTCATATATCTTTTTGTTCTATCTTTGACAGGTTTTGTCATGAGTGTTTATGCTTATAAAATAATTGGGAAGCTTTGCTTCTCTCTTCTACCCTCTTGAATGGTTTAAACAGCATGGGGGTTGTCTGGTCATTAAAGACTTGATTCACTTAAACTTGAAATTTCTAAGTTCCCATGACCCTGACCAAGTCCTTTACCCCAGAGGATGTTCTCTACTTCCTTGTCCGGGAACCGCTTTATCTCCCCTCCTTTAATCCAGTATCATCCTGGTAGCTAAAAGCCCCATGTCTCCTTCATGGTGGCCTCGGAGCCTTCACAGGAACCAGAACCTTTCTGTGATAGCCCAGCGTGGCAGAGGTGTAGATGTTGATCAGACTTATTTCACTATCCCTTTCCTCCCTCTTCGGAGTACCACACTTCAGATCGTTGTTGCATTTAATCATTGGTCTTCAGCATTTGTTAGAGCCCTGAGTATTAAGTGAATATTAATACCCTGGCCAGGGCAGAAGTGTCTCTTCACCTCTTTGACTTTGTCTAATTCTTATTCGCTTCACTTTTTCCTTCCCTTCCTCTCTCTCTCTTTCTAGTTCTTTCCTCCTACTAATGGTAGAGATGTGCATAGATTAGACCTCAAGAGCAGGAGACTTTCTGGTCTATCTTTTTTAGCACATATCCTGGATTCTAGTTTTTCACCCACATTTTGTTTTCCACAATAAAGCCAAGACCATTTTGCACAGGGTCTCCTAGTCGCTCCAAATGAATCCTTTGGCAATGAACCAAATCATTTTCTCTCTCTCACCATCTTTCCTATAGTTGAAACCACTACTAGAATTGACTACAGGTGGGTGGAAAGGATTTTCTGCAGGAAATATTCCATGTCTTCATCAGGATCCTCTCAAGCTAACCTGCCAGCCCATGAGTTTTCTTGACACAATGGCTCTTTGTGATCCAGAGAAGGAGAGTCCCAGAGCTTGACCACATGCATGTTAAAACAGACGAACTGAAAATCCCATACCCTAAAAATGAGAACCAGAAGTTGTCCTTCTCTAGAGATGTTATTATCAACAGGAAGAACATGCATGGTCTTAGGATGAGGGGTGGGGATCCTTCTTAAATCAGACAAAACTGCACCACCCATTTTCTGGATCTTGGTGCCTAACTCTATGCTCTTTCTGAAGACCACCATCCAAGATGAGGTTGGAATGATGCTACAACCAAAAAAAGAAATTTGCTGATGACAGGAATGTGGTTCTCACAGTAATAAACATGAACAGGTGGTTGAGCAGCAGGTTCTTAAATACTGTGCCACTACAAGAGAGGGAAGACAGCAGATACAACATTTGCACTTGCAAAAATATCCTGCCTTTAATAACAACTTTACACTGTAAATGCAAATGATATGTTAAACTCGCTGGGGGACTGGCATGATATTGCCATAGTTATTTGGTAGGAGAATAAAACAATGGTAGCAGGAGCCCTGCTGGGCACTTGTTGGGTACTTAACATTTTCAAAGGCTTTGACAGGCACCAATTCATTGTGAGGCTTTCATGTGCTTTCTCTGGCCTGACAGTGCTTTAGAAGCATGTAAATAACTCTTTGCTACACGTATACCTTAATGCAGTGGCGAGCTTGGTTTATATCCGCAACTGACAGGTTTTAAAGTTGCTGTAACCATGTAGGAAGTCAAACCATGGACTAGCTCACAGCTTAGAGATTAGAGGTTCTTAGCTTGAGACTCTAACCAACAGTTATGGAGAATAAATAATGTTAACTTCTCTTCCTGGGTTTTAGTTTTCTCTGCCAACATATCCCATTAACGGAGCCCCAGACAACACAAAGACTTTAATCAGATTTTAGAGATACAATGCACTGACTTTGCCCATAATAACAAGAACTTCACGGACCCAAAGATATTTTTATCTGTGCCCCCTCTCACAGAATTTACCGTCTGTATTACTGACCAAATATGTGAAAGCAATCTATCCCATAAGTAACTTACTGTGCATTGCTATTGGCCCTAGGCGTGTATTTCTTTTGAGGATGATACTCCAAACTCCCTTGGATCCTTTTCCCAAATTTATTATGGTCTTTTCCCCCTAGCTTGTGAAAAGTTTCTTTGCCTGACCAAACTTTAATCATAATCAGGCCCCTGGACCTTCTAGGCTCATCTGTGCACTTTCCTATAAAACCTAGTTTTAGCAAGAACCCTGCTAAGTCAGTTTTACAAGAGGCCCCATTCTCCATATCTGATCACCTTCAGGTTCTAAGCAGTGTCCTCATCCTCCACTGTCCTCCAAGGGATATCTGGTCACCCCAGCCTGTCTTCACCAAAGATCCCATCCAGTCAGGTTCACCAGGGTTCCCAGTAGCCCTGATGTTTCCCCTTAGTGACTTTCCATGACCCTCCCCTCTGCTCCTTGGCTGCAGATCCCCACTTGCCCATGCTGTATTCAGAATTGAGCCCAGTTCTACTCTGAGGTCTCCTCTCCCCTACTGCAGTAGTCCTGAATACAATCTGTTTTTACTGCTTTACCTCCTTTCCAGCTCCTTTTCTTTCTCAACTATGAAACAGTATAGTCTGCTATTTATTGTCCACTTCAAAGAAAACTACTCTGATTACAAATAAATGCTTATGGACAACTTAGAAGAAATAGCCTTTCAACCTCTCTTTATGCTGAACAACAGGGTACAGGCCTAAATATTTAGTGTGCTTCAGCGCATGCATGACATTACTGAAGGTGGACTTGATATAGAGCACATGTGAGGCATGAGGCTCCCGTCATGAATACAGCATGACTCCTGCCTTTACAGACCTCACAGCCTATCTGGGTGTGGGAAAATGTGCATGTAGAATAAGGTCTAATGATATTTGAAATAGAGATGTGCCAGTTGGATAGAGAGCCAGATAGAATGGAGGCTCAAAGGAGAAAATAATCCATATGCTTGGGATCATGGGGTGATCAGAGGAGGCCAGAGAGAGGACATGGCATCTTAACAATGAAGGTTAAGTAAGCAGTAACCAGCTGGCCAAGGAAATGGTAGTTGTAGACCACAAAGCCAAGGCGAAGCAAAAGAACAGGCAGCACTGCTCCCATCACCTGGAGTGAAGGTTTGCGCGTCGTATGAAGTCCAAGTTCAGTAAGCATGGGCTGAATGCACAAATGTATGTGAGTGAAGGGATCTGGGGGAGAAATGTAAACCATGGATCTCAAGTTTGAGACAGTCGTGAGAAGCTGATCTTGCTGAGGTGTGACATCTGACAGAAAGCAGTGGCTGGACCAGTGAGTTTTGTGAAGGTGTACGAGAGGTCTTAGAACTCTAGCTGCATTTCTTCCTGGGATGAAGCTTCTGGACCATGAGAAACATTTCTCATGGACTGGAACTGGAAGGGCCATTAGTGAGCATCTCATTCAGTCCCCAGAGGTTACAATGATGGGCTCCAGCTTCAAGTCCTGTGTCCAAGAGTGGTTCTCCCCACGGTCAACACAGAAGGACCTCTCAGTGAGAGCCTCTGGCCACACTGAAGGAAAAAACAGGAAAGAAGGAAGGGGTAGATAGAAAGAAAAGCGGGCAGGCTGGCAAGCAAGCAGGCAGGCTGACTGGCCTGTGACCCTGGCTTGAGATTTGGCCGGCATTGGGTTTATTCTCAGCATCCTGCTGGAAGGGAAACTCCCTTGAGCCCAGTTCCCATCAGAGCAAAGGAATGGCTTTTCACAGCCTACTACACAGAAACAAGCCTGCCTTCAGTCCCTCTTGGGGAAGAAGGGCTTTTGTGGTGCTGCAGCATCGTGGTTGGTCCTTTTTTCTTACTTCACCAGAGCAATTGGTTGTGAGTTTCCAACCCAGCCCTTCAAACCCTTACAGGAAATTCCTAGGGACTAATTAGTCCGGCTACAAAGTTTTTGGCAGCTCAGCTCTGAAGCCCTCCTTTGAATTCTAAAGGAACCAGCAGGGGCACCTGGGGCTCTGCTCCTGGCTTTTCCCCAGCCTTGACCCAGAGACCTGGGTGGGATGGGTTTCCCCATATGGAACAAAATTGACCCTTGATTTCTTTGCCCCAATGTTCTCCTACACCAGGTGTCCTGAATTAAATAGTCTTCCTACAGAAGATGTATCAGAATCACCTGTAGGATTTGCTAAAGTATGGGTTTACTTTAGGACCCCCTCCCAATTTCTGATTCAGAAAGTTCAAGATGGAACCTGAATGTGCATTTCCAACAAAGTCCCAGAGGACTTTGCTAATGCTTGGGTGCCAGTGCCCACACTTTAAGTACCACCGAATCAGGAAACAGGCCATATATATATATATATATATATATATATATATATATATACACACACACATACATATACATATATATACATATACATATATATACATACATATAAATAAATAAAATTATATATAAAAATATATATTATGTATTATATAAATATATAATATATAATTATATATTATATAAATATATAATATATAATTATATAATATATAATTATATATATATAATTTTTTTTATTTATTTATTTTCCTGCCCACCTAGACCTCAGATTTGCCAGGAATTCCCAAACCAGGAATCAGGCCTTATATTTTTTTCCTGCAAACAAGTTCTTCCCTGTCCTCCCATACCTCAAAATTGCCCTCTGTACTTCTCCTTAAGAACATAATCCTTTCATTGATTAATTAGTGCTCAACCTACTTATTGCTACAACAATTTTGTTCCTGGCACCATGAGACATCCTTAATTTTATTTCCTGTCCCTGTTGTCTAGACCAGAATCTTACTTGTAATCTCCAGGCCCAAATACATGTGTAACAGAAACAATAAAACAATCCAGCCCAAAGAACAAAGACAGTGTTCTTTCCTGAGAAAAAGGAGCTTCAGTTGAAAGTTGATACAAGCTTTAGACACAAAATGGAGTGGCATGCACGTGGAGTGATGGTAAATTTCCTGCTAGCATTCTATTAGGCTCTGCTAGTGAGGAGATTTTTTTCCCTGGAGAAGGTTAGGAATTGGTGCCAGCATTAATTAAGGAGTAAAGGTGAGTGAATCTTTTCCTCTGTTGAATAGAGTCTATTCCATGTGGCCTGGCTTGCTCTAATAATACCAGACAAGGTGTGGTGTGAACTTCCCTTCCTGCAAGAGCTGCCATTATGTTAGTAGGGGGGCTGGGTAAATCCACCAACACCCACCCATAATGATTTTTCACATGTTGAACCCCTTCCGAAGAGGGCAGGCCATGGGCAATATTTCCAAGCTCATGGGAAGATACACTGGAAGGCAGTTTTAGAAGTGGCCATTCTGGGCCCCCAGATGGCTGGCCTGGGGAGAGACAGAGAGGGATGTAGTCCACTCTGGACGCTACCAGATACCAAAAGCTACAGTTACTTGTCGGAAGCAGGGGGCTGAGGGTGGGGTAACAGGGCAGGTGCTAAAGGGTTGTGAAGTGTGGATTGAACACGGAAGAGAATGTCTGTAAGAGAGAACTGAAAGGAAGTTGTAGAAACTTGTGGTGGGTGGACATGCGTTTTTGAAGACGATTCAACCCACTAGGACATGAGGTAGAGGATGAGGGGGTTGCTGTTAGCTGACAAAGAAAGTGGGTCATGGACCGGGTGGGTGAAACGTGAACATGTTGGGCACACTTGTCAGGTTTCTGCCTGAGCTCCACCATTCTGTGGCTTGGAATACTTCACCTAAATCCTGAACATTCTCCAAGATTCCATGTCGTGCTGGACTAACAGCCATGCCTTTTTCTTGCAAAGTGTACTACCTTTACATTCTACAATGAGGGCCTTGGTGCTGGGTGT
This sequence comes from Ailurus styani, assembly GCA_002007465.1. Classification (NCBI taxonomy): domain Eukaryota; kingdom Metazoa; phylum Chordata; class Mammalia; order Carnivora; family Ailuridae; genus Ailurus; species Ailurus styani. The sequence continues at coordinate 435,727 of LNAC01000357.1, forward strand.
ATACCAAAATGACCAAAATAAAATCACAGAAGAGAAGAAGGGAAAAGTGTAACACTTTCCAACTCTGAAATCAGTATTTGGTTAGACAACCTCCAACTGTTATTGGTGCTGTTTCTTCTCTTTGTCCAGGTGTACCACCTCACACCTCCCTTTATTCTCTTTGTTTCTTACCACTTCCATGGAGAAATACAGACTTGAGACTAGGAGGCAAGCTCCGGGATGGCAGGAACTCTGACTACTGTGTTCACAACCATACACCCCACGCCTGGTCCCCATGCCACATAGCATGTGCTATTTGTTGAATGAACACAGAGAGGAAGGGTATTCAGGGCAGGAAACCAGAAAAGAGGGGGGGGAAATGCTTCTGAATAGTGACTCTGGCCCAGTATCCCCTTAACTAGTGCTGTCCCACTGGATGATGTGCCTTTGATTCTTGTAACTGAGCCTTCCTGGACTATAAAATAGGAACAATGATGCCTGTCTCGAAGGATTGCTGTGGGCATCAGAGAAGCCTGGGTGCAATACTTAGCTCTGTATCTGATGCAGAGTAGGAGCTCAGTAAATGAAAATCATCATTATTATTGGTTGACTTATTCCATATATCCAATCATTCTACTTTTCCTTTAACTACAGCTGAGGACATCCTAAAAACAATAACAACAACAACAGAACAACAAAAAAAAGAAGCCTATGTTAACCCACGTAGCTTGCAATGTGGTGTTTTAAAACCCAACAGTATACTATATTGTTCTTATTTTCTCTTTTCTCAATTGAAAAGATGCCAGAGGCAAATAACTAGGCACATATAATTTGGACAGCAATTTCTAATCAGGGCACAAATTCTCTGATGATGCATTTTAGCACGCAAGTCCATTGTACACTGGATTTTCCAAAGAGACTCTCGGCCCTCCGTATCAAGAGGATTATATTTGCCATCTACTCTCTCTGGCTGTACTGTGGGGAGGATTACCAAGTTGATATGTATTAAGTACTTCGATCTGCAGGGAGGAAAAGGTGTCATCGGAACACAAAGAAACATTAAACGCCAAACAAATTGCTTTAACTCAGTGACGTGTCTGAGGCTTCACAAAGAAAATCATAAGGAAAGAGTAAATCATGATTTCCACAAATAATTCAACTCCCTCACAGTTTGTCATGCATGTGTGAGCTGACATACAGAATAGAGAATAATTCTAAAATGCACTAATTTGCTCCTGTTTAAACATATCACAGCTAATTAGTTCTTTAGTTTTTGTAAGTTTTAATGAAAAGACTTTATACATATGTTGGGTCCTCACAGCACAAAGTCAAGATTCATCAAATATTTTATGTGATTGCATTTATGATCAAGGCAAAATGCCTTAATTACACAAGTAATTAGCCTTGAGGAGAGAAACAAACACAAAAGTCCAATTAGTGAATTTGTTAACTCTTCCTCCCAGTGAAAGAACCCATAGCCACTCCATATATAGTTAGATATTATAGCTACTTTGATCATGGGAATTACACATGATCTTCTGAAATGCACAATGGCAAATATAAAAACACTAATGTAATGAACTTGAATACAATGTAGCAGAATAAAGATTAGACTAGAAGCCAGGAAACCTGGATTTTAGTTCAGGCTGCTGCTCAAAAACTGTGTGCCTTAAGATAAATTACCTTAGTCTTCCTGGGCCTCAGCTTCCTCAATTATAAATTATGGAAGCTCAACTATATGATTTTTTTTAAAGATTTTATTTCTTAGAGGGATGTCTCGGTGGGTCAGTCGTTAAGTGTCTGCCTTCAGCTCGGGTCATGATCCCAGGGTCCTGGGATTGAGCCCCACATCGGGCTCCCTGCTCAGCGGGGAGCCTGCTTCTCCCTCTCCCACTCCCTGTGCTTGTGTTCCCTTTCTCGATGTCTCTCTCTCTGTCAAATAAATAAATAAATAAATTTTTAAAATTTTATTTATTAGAGAGAGAAGGAGAGAGCACATGGGCAAGCTGGGGGAAGGGGCAGAGGGGAGAGGCAGACAACCCCTCATCACCCCCACCACCACCACCCAGGGCTCAATCCCAGGACCCTGGGATCATGACCTGAGTTGAAGGCAGACACCCAACTCACTGAGCCGCCCAGGTGCCCCTGCACTACATGATTTCTAAAGTTTCTTCTGGTGCTAACATTTTTCAAGCTGATGTTGAGGAATTCCTCCCTTTCAATTCTTGTTTCAGAAGCCATTTGCTTCCTAGCACTGTGCCTGTCAAAGAACATTGCTGCCAACAGCTTATAAGGTCGGTCTGTTGGCGCAGGAGAAAGGCGTCTGCCTGATCTGGTTTTGTTTACAGTGGCAGCATTTCAGCACATCCTCTGTGCTTTCAGCAGGAAGCAACCAGGCAGCAAAATTGCTCTAGCATAAAACAAATCCAGCTGCAGGGCATCTTCAGAATGCTCCCTAAGTGTTTTTCAATTTAGCCTACCATTAACATTTTAAAGCACAATTTAGAGCTACAGTGTGCAGTCTTCTGTTACAAAATGAATCCAGGTTTCTTATTACTGGAGTTGGGGTGGCTGGGGAGGGTAGAGGGAAGGAGGATGTTCAGAGGGAGAAGCTATCTTAGAATGTGGGACATGATTTGCCTTTATCCCTCCTGTCCAAGCACTCATCACTTGTGCCTCATGCAGGACACCAGCCCCATTCTTCCTGCAACTGAGCCCCATGGGAGCCAAAGATAAACTGCAGACCCAGAGAGGCGATTGGAACAGGGCCGGCCTGGCCTGCAGGTGGAATGGGTGTGGTCTGGGTGAGAGGTGTGATCTGAGAAGGTGTCTGTCTGGATTGGCAGTAGTGGGGGAAGGAGCAGACAGAGCCCATCCCGAGCGGAAGGAGCAGAGTAACAAGCCCTGGAGGAAGAAAGAACATGGTATGTTTGAACAATGCAATTAGATCTTAGTGGCTGTGCATTTAATGGAAGAAAAAGCAAGAGAAAGATGGAGAAATAGGCACTGACCAGCCATGTAAAGAAAGTCTTATAGGACTGTGTCCTCTCCAGACCCCCGCACCAGGACTGAGGGATTCACTCACTGAACAGCTGTCACTCACACAAGGTCACACCACTCCCCCAGGAGCCGCCCACATCAAAAAATTTGTGGCTGCTGGGGATGGGTCAGATATAAAGGCTCCCAAGAGCACCTCCTAATATATTTCCCGCAGGCTAATCTGCAGCTCAACTTCCACTTCTCAGGCCAAGCTTTCCATATGCTGTTAAAGAGGGATGGTTCTGTGCTGGCTGTGGTGCGATGCTGAAAGCCTGGAGACGAGTTAACCCTGATCAGATTGGCAGTTGTGACAGATTACTCTAGGGCAGTATGCACAGGGTCGATTGGAGTGGGCAAACACAGAGGAATAGTGCTGTGTGGGACATGACCTTGATGCTGTGTGGCCTCCAGGTATAAAAACAGGAGCACTCTGCCAGAAGCGAAACTCTCCCATAGAGAACAGAAAAGCTCCCAGCGCAAATATAAAGGCTCAAACCTCATTGTTCATTAGATCAATCTAAAACCCGTGGTGAAAAAATAAACACATACATACATACCTACATAAATACTAAACCCCTGGTGAGAGCACTGGGCAGCAGATGGAGTAGTCAACAGAGCAAGGGAGTGACCAGGTGAAAGGACCCTGGTGCCCTAGTCGTGCTCACACACTCTCCTTCACCCACCCCCAACACGTCATTGTCCCCCACCGATGACATGGTGGTGAGGACCACGCTTGAGGTTTGAGCAAGGGGCCCACAGAGAGAAGGTACCAGAGACTTAGGACATGCTCGCTCCATTGAAGGGGCACAGGCAAGGACACGTGGCCAGAGGGGTAGCAGTCCACATCGCCTGTGCACAGCTATAGTTTTATCTACGAAGCTTAGGCAAATCACAATCAAATTGTCACTATCGGGTGACTGAGGAGGGGCGACATATCACTGTCAGCCCAGTGGAAACAAAATCAGCCCTCTATCTGTAAGTAACTCTCTTGCCTGTTATATCCGATTTGCTATTTACTCTGCGTATCCTCTGCCTGTGTCATAGGTTAGTAATTTACTGTCTATTTTTAACACAGCTTATGAATTCTACCTACATCTCACATGCTACTTGTTTATTCATTCTCTATGCTTAACACACCCAGTGAGGTTTGTCTATGTCTCATAAGTTCTTTGTTGACTTACTACCGAGGCTTTGCGCTTCTTAAGACTTATATCCTACTGTTTGTTTTGTCTTTAGAGCAGAATTGAATATTCTCAAGTACGACAGCAAAAGCAGCTTGCAAATAGAGACCATTCTGGAGATTTTTTTCAAAAGTGGAGGCAAAAATGAGGTGGTTTTGAATTAGGAGAGTGGCCGTGGAGATTCAAGAGTAACTCTATGGGGTAAAATGAGCAGAAATGATGATTGAATAATATAGTAGGACAATATAATGGACACTGTTAGTTGGCCCACCCAACGTCCTTTCCATCCACCTTCTCCCTCTTAGTGTAGAGGCTAGAAAATATAAATATTCCTTAGCAACCTCTCCTGTTCCTGGGAGTGCCCATAGGTCATGGTTCTAGCTCATGGGATAAATATGGAAGTTTACTAGGAGCAATTCTGTGAAAGGTTGTTTCTCTTAGTAAGACAAAGGACAGATGAAGTTAGAGCCATCCCTCCCACCTTCTTCCTGCCATAAACATGAAAGTGATGCTGGAAGCTGTGACAGCCATTGTGCCATCTACCATGAAGTGAGAAGCCACTATACTAAGAATGGTAGAGTGCAAATACAGGAAGAATCTGGACTTGATGACATCTTTGAGCTGCTTCTTCAGCTCTGGACTGCCAACCTCCAGACTCATTGTTATAGGAGAATAATTATTAAACTACCTACTATTAAACTACCATGTTTATTGTTCATTATTATAGGAGAATAATTACTAAACTACCTATTATTAAACTACCATGAGCTGTATTTTCTGCTACTCATAGCCAAAAACATTTTAAGTTCTCATTGAAAAGGCGAGAGGAAGCAGGATAACGTAATCAAATGGCCAGACCTTAATATATAAAGTACTGCGAAGTAAAGCCTTTATTTTAAGTGACCATACACCCAAGTACAAAATGAAAGCTCTCTTACTAGTATAATGGGACTACTAGCAGTATTTTCCATAGGAGGAGCCAAGCTGCTAGTGCTCAGCTATGCAAAGTCAAGTTTCCTGTGCTCTCTGGTTCTCTAGTATCCCACAATTGCAAATGAATTCAAACTGATTAAACTAGAAACTCAGAGATGGCAGATCCTAGGCCCACCGTTTTATAAAGCTCCTTGGATTGTTCGAATGAGTAGCCAGCATTGAGAACCTCTGTTTTAATGAATATGTCTGTGTTGGAATAAGAATATGGTCACTCCTTCATTCTAAACCTTATATGTTGCTGAGCTTAGTTATCTGGATCTCTGAGCAGAGCTGGGAAATACCAGAACACTAAACATCCACAGATAACCTGTTTCCTCCTGTTGATTAATTATAGTACTATGAATCTTGAATGCAAACTCCAGAGCCATGCTTTCTAGAGCATCAATATAAAGTCTGTTGAGTGACACATTGCATTTCTACTATATTTTTCTGTCAACTACAAGTGTCACCAAAACTCCTATCTAAACAACAAAGAGAAATAATCCCACTGCTCTTCTTCTGCCCACAATTTTTTCTATAGTCTAGAATCCTTTTTTAGGTTGAGCCTCCCCCCCCCTCCCACCCCCAACCAGATGGAAAACATTTCTAGTCATGCTTTTATCAAAGGTCTTTTCTGGTGCCTCAATTCAGCCTTAACTATGTAGTGGTCGTAATATTCTGGCAACAAAACTCAGGTATGCAAAAATGTAAAAACCTATATTTTCCATAACTGACTCTCATTTCTATCTTAAGCCCCCATTCCCTTTGATGGCAGAACTAGAAAGAAGTCAATTCCAAGTGATCTCGGTCCATTCAGGGTTTTCCTCCCTCCCACCTTTGCCTGCAGGAGTTGGGGGGAGATTGATAGAACATCTGGACATAGAGGGACATAGAGAGAGGCTCATCTGGTATTTGGTTGTCATCTGTCCATCCTGGCACCCTCTGCCAAGTGCTTATTCCTAGGAGTCACCAATTGTCAGTGTCTCTCCACACTGGCATCCATGGAGGCGACTGAGCCCCCATCTGGCCTTTGATATAAGGACAGTGCTGACATCTGTTCTCGGGCTCTTCTTCCCAATTCACAGCATCTTCTAATTTGCCAGGCCTTTTTGAGGTACTCCTGTACCCGTCTGACAACACAGATGTACTTCTGGCCACTCCAAGCTATGGGAGACTCAGGACTCACTGCTATGCTAAAATTTCTTTTCCCAACACAAACACTAGGACAAAGGATGAGATCATCTCAGACCTCCACTCTCCTGGAACCACCAGGAAGACAAAGCAGACCTGGTCAGCCCTTGAGCCCCCCATTCCCATCAACCCAGAAAGGGGTCAGCACCATGCTGCCCCTTGGAGATACACAGCAGTGTTTCCCCTCTTCTCCCTCATTCCCAGCCCATGGGGTCTTTATCGACAGAGTAAACAGGAAAAATGTTGGCTCAATGTAGGGATGGAATAAGAACAAAAAACACTAATCTTTGAACATATAGCAATTATTTCAAATTAAATGTATTAATGTAAAAAATCTATTTAAAATACATGAATACTTCAAAAATATTATTCTGCCACGCTCCTTGGCAACTGGAGAACTCTGCCTCTAATTCACTTATTATCATCAGGAAAAATTGCATAAAAACCTAAATACAATAAAACAGATTTTTTTTTTCTCAGTCGTGGGAATATCAAAGCTTATTTTTTCTCTTATGTCACCTTTTCTACATTTTTCAGATTTCTTCTGTGAACTTTTTGCTTTCTGTTTGTGTAGTAAAAGCACCTGGAAAATATCCAACTAAGCCTTTGCCAAAAAGACATAAAGGAAAAGACTGATAAGTCCAATCACGTAACAATGAAAATTTAAGGTGAAAAGAACTCCATAAACAAAATGAGAAGACAAATGGCAGAACTAAAAGAAAATAATTTCTCACATGTGATAGAGAAAGGATTCAAGAAAGAAATGAATAGGCAAACTATATAAATAGCCTAGTAACAAAAAATAAAAAATAAAAGCAAATGGCCAAAAACATCAAAAGAACCTCACTCAATTTTACAGAAGTGCAAATTAAACAAAACAGATATCGTTTTTACTTCTCAGATTTGCAAAGTGAAAAAAAGTGTGTAAAACTTAGTAATTGGTTAGGGTGCAGAAAAAAAATGTTATACTACTCTTGAGAATATAAATTTACGTAACTCTTTTTGAAAAAATTTGGCAAATTGATCAAAATTTTAAATATATTTCTCTCTCTTTTTTTTCTTTAAAGATTTGTTTATTTATTTTGAGAAAAAGAGGGTGGGAAAAAGGGCAGAGGGAGAAGATCCTTCAAGCAGACTCCCCACTGAGCACAGAGGCCGACACAGGGCCTGATCCCACAACCTATGAGACCATGAGCTGAGCCAAAACCAAGAGTCAGTCGCTCAACCAACTGAGCCACCCAGGTGCCCCTAAATATATTTCTAAGAAACCCTTGCAAAAGTACACCACTGAATGGGGATGTGAACAATGATGTGAACAAGGTTAATCATGGCAGGAGTATCTGTAACAGCCCAAAAAAAAAAAAAAAAAAAAAAGGGGGGGGGGGGAGGNGACCATCAAAAGCAGATTGGTTAGGGGCACCTCGGTGGTGCATTAAGCAACTGACTTTTGGTTTGCTCAGGTCATGATCTCAGGGTCATGAGATTGAGCCCTGCCTCTGGCTCCATGTTTAGTGTGGAGTCTGCTTAGGATTCTCTCTCTCCCTCTCCCTCTGCCCCTCCCCCTGCTCCTGCATGATTTCTCTTGAAACAAATGAATGAATCTCTAAAATAAAAAAGCAGATTGGTCAAATTCTAATACAACAATATGATCAAATACCATATAACAGTTTAAGACAAACATTAAGTGGTATGTCATGTTTTAACATAGAAAATTCTCCAAGATATATTATTTACTGAAAAAACAATGTGAAGGACAAGGTGAACAGTATAATGATTCTTTTAATATAAATAAACTATATTATGTAGGATACAAATATTGGTGCTATGTATTCATGGAAAATATTTTGCAGAAGTAAACAAAAATTTCCATACGGTTTGAATATTCTAACCAAGTACATGTTTAATGCTTGTTATGTGTTTAATGTCAACCACCATTATCTACCTGTGGAATTACAGGTAATTCTGATTTCATGTAGAATTTCAATTTTTTAAAAATGTGCATTAGGTTAATAAAAAGCAGTAATATGTAGAATGTCTTGTCTTCTGTCTGACGTGGCTACAAATTCAGCAGTTCCTACCCATCTGCTCTATAGGTATGAAAATTCAGTAGAATGCCTCACAGAACTCAGGAAAGTATTTTGCTTATGATTGCTGGTTTATTATAAAGGCTACAACTCAAGAATAGTCAAAAGGAAGAAATGTATAGTGCAAGGTGTAGGGTGTGGAGTGTGGGAACAGCTTCTATCTCCTCTTGGGGCACACCACTCTCCCAACACATCGATGTGTCCCTCAACCTGAAAGCTCTCCAGCCCTCACAGTCCAAGAGTTTTTATACAAGTGTCTTTACATAGGCATGATTGATTAAATGACTGGCAATTGGTGATTGAACTGAATCTCTAGCACCCCCTCCCCTCCATGAAGGGAAGGCTGAAATTTCCAACACTCTAATCATTTGCTTGTTCGTTTGGGCGACCAGCCCTATCCTGAAGCTATCATGGGGGCCCCACCCTCCGTCACCTTGTTAGCATAAACTCAGATGTGGCTAGAAGGGGCTTGTTACGGATAACAGAAGACATTCCTAATACTTAGGAAATTCCAAGGGTTTTAGGAGTTCTGTGCTAGAACTGCGGCAAAGACCAAATATATATTTTTATTATACCATACCTGTGATCCTTCCAGGGTCATTTAATGCATATATGAACAAATATATACAGAGTATATACATTATATAATAGTATAAATGTGAAAATAATATATATTAATAATAGTATACTAGTGTACTTCATCTGGCTTTTTTCATCTCATAGTTTATCTTAGAGATTAACCCATTTCAGAACATAAAGCACATTTCATTTTTTTATTGATTACATGCCATTACATGGAAATATTATAATTTATGTAACTTGTCCCAACATACAAACATTGAGGCTGTTTCCAATCTTTTGCTACTGTGAACACTTGGAAACAGCATCTGTGGGTTTATACTGTAGGTTTATGTCAATTTTGGTTCCAGAGTCTATCGTCCTCCACAGTGTTACACCAACTTATACACCTTCCAGGAACACCTGAGATGCCTATTTCCCCATACGGTTGCCATTATAATATATATCAAATGTTGTCAATCTGATAAGCCAAAAATTCTTATCTTAGTATAACCTTACATTTATTTTATTATAGATAAGAGTATATTCTCCAATATTAAGAGACATTGTCTTACATTTAATGTACTCAGTCTGTTATGTATGTACTTTGTCCATTTGACCTATGGTTTTAGGACTTATTAATTTATAGATCTTTATATATTAGGAAAATTCCTATTCAAGAAAAGCATGAAAAGGGTGAGGGAAACAGGACAGGGAAGGGGAAAGAATGGATCAAAGGTTCCTCATATACTTCCCTGTAGAGTTGTCTGTCCTCTAGTAAGACAAGAAGACTCAGAATCAGTTGGTGGTTGGTTGTGAGAGTAACTTCCAGAACAAGGTGGATCCCGTCAGCTGAAGGCAATTCTTCAGGGAAAGGGCAGCTGTAAACCATTAGCAGCCAACACTCACAGCAGCTGGGAAAAGGGTGCTCTGATCTGATATTGAGGAATGGATGGGCCAACAAGATAAGGTATACCACAAGAAGTGAAACAAGTGTTTCATTTTGGACATGGTAAGTTTGAGACAATTTGAGATATCAAGGGTCAAGTAAGCAGTTAGGAAATCCTTGACTCAGAAAAGAGTCTATACGGAACATATAAATTTAGTAGTGGTTAGCATATAGATGGTATTTTTTTAAATTATGTGAATATCTCTGTACTGATATAGAAAGAGCTTGGCATATACAGTAAATTTTTTTTAAAAACATGCAAAATAGTGTTTATGATACTGCCTTTTGTGGAAGGGGAGAAATAGGTATGTATATATGTGTGTGTGTGTGTATGTGTGTGTATATATATATACACACATATACACACATACTCACATATACACAGACATATACATACATTTGCATTTACAAAAGGAAACCCTGGAAAAGTACACAAGGAACTAATAAAAGTGCTTACCTCAAAGGTAAAGAGGTAGAGGTGGATGGGGATAGGAGTAGACATGAGACCTCTTAAAGTATTTTTATATCATTTCAATTGTTTTAAGTTATTGCTTGTGGTAATAATAAGTGCAATTTAAAAATTTTTTTAAAGGAAAGAAAGCCATGTGGATGAAGAAAGAAAGGAAAAGAGAGGGGTGCCTGGGTGGCTCAGTCAGTTAAGCATCTGCCTTCAGCTCAGGTCATGATCCCAGAGTCCTGGGATCAAGTCCCACTTCGGGCTCCTTGCTCAGTAGGGAGCCTGCTTCTCCCTCTGCTTGCTGCTCCCCCTGCTTGTGCTCTCTCTCTCTCTCTGTCAAATAGTCTTTAAAAAAAGAAAGAAAGAAAGAAAGAAAAGAAATAGGATGAAAAGAAAAGAGAAGAAGGCCTAAATCCAAGACCTAGGGAAGATCAACGTTCATAATTTTGGTAAAAGAGGAAGGACCAAAAACTGCAAGAAGCAGGAAAGGCCAGAGATGAAAGAAGAAAACCAGGAATGAGTGGAACCAGTGGTATGTGAGCCTTGTGAAACCACTGGGAACTTGATGCTGGTCACGGTTCAGGTATTGATTTACACTATGGAAAAAGGAAAATGTTACAAACCAGTCCCACCCCTCCCCCCCCCACCAGTTAACCAGTACACCACTGCATGGAGATTGGGGGAGGGAAAGTTTTGAGAAGAGGGGAGAGTATTTGGCAGCATGAAATGCTACTGAGAAATCAAATAAGACAGGGACAGAAAAATATCTATCATTTGTAGAGTTATCAACACAAGAGCCATTGAGTGGAGAGGTGGGCGTGGAAGCCTGACCTGGAGAAAGGAATGAGTAGAAGGAGAAGAAGTAGGACCCTATGTAGATATGGCTCTGCCACTAAGTCTTGCTCTGCAGGGAAGAGTTAAATCAATAGGTTGCTGGCTTGAGATCAAAGGAGAATGTATGTGTTTTCAGACGAGTAATATTAAAACCAGTATGTCCAATCATAAGATAGATTATCCAGGAGAGAGAAAGAGAATGTTGAAGACACATAGGAAGTGACTAGGGTGTTGTCCTTGGGAGAGCATCCAGAGTGCAAGCAGAGGGGCTTTCGTTTGGTAGAAAGAACATTTCTTCCATTAAAGGAGGAAGTTAATGAGTTTCGCAGCAGCATCTGTGAGGGGGCAGTGCCCAGTTACACGAGGCCCTGCCATCTCCCTGCCGGGCAAGGCTATTACCAACACCTTGACTTTGTTCTTAAGACAGTGTGTACACATGTGCCTCTCTCTGATGTCACCAATTAGTCAATAATTTTCAAGGCATCCTTGATCTCTCAAAAGAAGCTGGAATATATACCTAGAAACCCAGGACTCCCGCCATGGAAAGAAGGAACCCTGCTGAAGGGTGTAAATATTCTAGGCAAACGAGTTTTAAAAATAATGGGTTAGAGGTAATTATGTGTCAGGATTTTACTGTCTGCCACTTCTAGATTATACTTGACTTCAAAAAGTGCTAATGTTTGATTAATGCTTTCTTGCTTTCAGTAGTTCAACTAAAGGCACAGCTTCTAGTGAGCAGGTGGCCCCTTAAATTGAAGCATGAAAGAAAGAATCTAAAAGTGCTTGAAATGAGAAAGAAAAAGGCCTTTAGCAGATGGGAGTAATGATTACATTAATTGTTTCAAAAGGGAAAGGGCTGATCTTCCCCTCAAAGGGAGGCTCCAGCCAGTGTGGCAAACTTCCGCCATCTTCCAGCTGTGTTGTGGCTATGGAGACCAATACCTTGGATGAATCACAGTTGAGTGGGGTCCTTGCTATGCTAACTGAGTGTTTGCAGAGTTGTGGAGTGAAAAGAATGAGGCCTTCAATTACAATGCCTATGACGAATAGTAACTATCAATTATTACTAGTATTATTTTGTCATTCATTTCTGAAAATTCTGCTGCTGTTCTGTCATGACCTAAATATGTAAGCATGACTTGTGATTTGTGTTCTTTCACAACCTGTATCACTGGGGAACTGTCCAGTGGTTAGTAACTGTGACTGTTATGTGAAGGATGAGTTCCTATTTGCAACTCGGCTGGATTTTAAGATATTTCCAGTCAGGGATGCCTGGATGGCTCAGTCAGTTAAGGGTTGCCTTCGACTCTGGTCATGATCCCAGGGTCCTGGGATCTGCTCAACTTGGGTCCCCTGCTCAGTGAGGAGCCTGTTTCTCCCTCTCCTCCCTGTTCGTGCTTTCTTGCTATCTCTGTCTCTCTCTCTCAAATAAATAAGAAAAGTCTTAAAAAAAAAAAAAAAGAAATTTCCATTCAGATGAAGACCCTGTCTCTGAACACTGTACCCAGATCAGTGTCTATTGTAACTGTATGTGACCAATTGGCAGCCTCTTCTTTTTTTCGGTGATGGTTAAATGCGTCTTAAGAGTTTCCAGCTAGTGTCTGGGACTCTGCCACCTTGCTCTCAGTTGCAATACAGTGTTAGGGAGGATTTCTCTCACCCTATTTGGGAGGATGTCTTAAACAAGCTCCTTGGAAGCAAATCTGAGATGGGGATTCTGGTATAAGAAATTTATTAACAGAATAATGGAATATTCTCAGGAAACACCTATAAGGGAGGGAGGAGAGCAAAACAAGGGAACAAAAATCACTAGGGAAAGATGTGGTTTCAGCAGAAGTCTCACCTCAGCCTGATCTAGTGGGGAACTCTGGAGAATAAATCGTACCAGTTTGTTCTGCCTTGAGGTGAGATGGGGAAGCTTTTATACCACCCCCATCAATCAGTCATTGGCTACAGGCCATCCTCCCAGGGAGGGGGGGTCATAACCTCCCTGGCTTCTCTGTCCCTAAAGAAGGGGACAGCTGTGAGCTGCTATTAGCAGCCAACACCCACAGCAAATGTGGGTGGGATGTTGTGGGGAGGGAGCTCCAGCCTAGAAAAACAGGATCTGGGTGGGACATCAATAGCATCTGCCTCAGAGGACAAATGGCAGTGGTGATTCCAATGCTATACCATCAGCCAGGAGCAGACACAGAAGGGAATTTGAACTTCTCTAAGCCATGCCCTTTGGATCAATGCTGGCAGTTCTCAAATGCTCAGTAATTGAACTTCTCGGTGATGAATATAGAGCTGCCCAGTGGTACCAATTTAGAGAACTAGAATTACAGAAATGTTTAGCCCATGAGTGCACTGTTCCTGTTCCCCTATTTCACTGTAGTTAAATATTTTTAGGATACCCCAGGTAGAAAACACATCAAAGGCTCAATTCTGATTCTAGAAATGCTTACACTTTATACTATTTGATGCTATTAGGAATTGTCCATATAAGATGATAAGGATGACATCATTATGATCTGAGTCTAGCTGTCTCTTTTAGATGTTAAGTCTCACAGGGCAAAGCTGTGGTTTGGATGAGTAATATGAAAAAGGCACAGAGCAATTTGCTGGGAACATGATGTTATATTGTTGGGAGAAAAATAAGGACATTGTATGCTCTATGTTGTCAGTGACTAAAGGTTACTTCAGTAACCCATTCTCTGGGATTAGCAGATGAGCTGCAGATAAGCAAATAACACAATCAATATTTGCTTCTGAAGCGTATTAAGCACAGCGAGACTTCCTGCAGATTTCCATGTCCTTATTCCATTTGCTCCCAAAAATACTTTTTGGAGGAAGGGATTTCATGACCTGAAAGGGTGATTATATGCTCCATTATAATGTTTCCTGGTCACAGTCAATGCTCCTGGCTCGGTTGGACTAGCACTCTGAAGGGAAATGTAGAACGTGAGCTTGGGAGCGATGGCCACCTGCATGGTTGCTGAGAGGTAGAATTTTCTGGCAGGATGCAGTACACTGGGGAAGGAAGCTGGGAGAAGAGTGCTGAGATGAATTCAGGGTTGAGAAGAGAGCGTTTGGTCTTGCAACTACTAAAAAGAATTCTCTCCAGAGACCAGATTCAGGATGGGTCCCAAAGAGAACAAATGGAGGGGCGCCTGGGTGGCTCAGTGGGTTAAAGCCTCTGCCTTCGGCTCAGGTCATGATGTCAGAGTCCTGGGGTCGAGCCCCGCATTGGGCTCTCTGCTCAGCAGGGAGCCTGCTTCCTCCTATCTCTGCCTGCCTCTCTGCCTACTTGTGCTCTCTCTCTCTCTCTCTCTCTCTCTCTCTCTCTCTCTCTCTCTCTGTCAAATAAATAAATTAATAATAATAATAATAATAATAATAATAATGAGAACAAATGGGGAGAAGCGTGACTAGGCACCTAAAGAAATGATAGGAGTCAGCCCGTAAAAGCAATTGGAGGTCTATAACTGTGTCACTTACTTTCCTCGCAACTCCTAAACACCCACCTCTGCACATGGAAGGAATGTAGCTAAGTAAGCTGGAAGCTCCTTAGGATATTTGATCTTTCCATTGTCTTCCAGTGTGCCTGATATTTAATAAGAGCTTATCACAGATTGATTAATTAATTAATATTGTGTTGTTGGTGATGTCCTAGAGCCCAATTAGTTTTAACTTACACAAGTTTAAACACTTGGTATTAACTGGGCACTTGCATAAAAACATAGCTTTTTGAGAAATGCTGTATTTATAAATTACCTCAAGAAGGCACTAAGTGTCTCAATTCCCACCCCTTTAGTGAAATGATTTGGCGAGAAAACCTTGTTTCCTGTTTTCTTTACAGCCCCAAATTTCTCAGAATAATTTTTTGTGGGTAACTATAGCGGCTCTCTGGGTGCTAACCTACTGTTCTTTTCACATCACTGAAAATAGCTGGTGATAAATGCCGTAGCCCAGCAGTCAGCAGTAAGAATCTCCTGGGGATCTTGTTAAAATACAGGCTTCTAAAAACACCCCAAGGATTATCGGTTATGAGGTCTAGGGTGGGGTTCAAACATTCCATTCGTAACAAGTGCCCAAGTGGTTCTGATGTGCACGTGACTCCTTGGGCTATTGCCACAATAATATCGTGTTGCAAACCACCTGCAACTCAGGGGCAGACAGAGGTAAGCAACTTCTCACTCACTCGTGCATCTGCACTAGGGTTCATCTAGGCTGGACTAGACTCCATGCCTGGTTAGGTCCGGATCTGCTCCACGTGTCTCTCATCCTCCCGGAACCAGCATCTACCCGAGGCAGGCTCTTCTTGCAGAGAAAAGCAGAAGTGGGAGAAGGCTCATTCTCCACTTAAGCACATGCCAAGCCTCTACTCACATCTGGTTTTCTCATATCCCACCAGCCAAAGAAAGTAACAGGACCAAGGCAAAAGTGAAGGGAGAGGAAATATACTGTTTTCATGGAATCCTAATGGGAGGGAGTAAATATTTGCTGAACAAAAAAAATTTTTTTTAAGATTTTATTTATTTATTTGACAGAGAGAGAGAGATTACAAGTACTCAGAGAGGCGGGGCGGGGGGCGGGAAGCAGGCTCCCTGCTGAGCAGAGAGCCCAATTCAGGACTTGATCCCAGGACCCTAAGATCATGACCTGAGCCGAAGGCAGAGGCTTAACCCACTGAGCCACTCAGGTGCCCAAGGCAGGTAATTAGTTATTCTTTGTCTGTAAAGAGTCCAGTCCAGAGACCGGTAAGTACATAGCTAATTACCAAGTAATGTGCCAGTTACTATATAACAGAAGTAACAGGATTTAGTTTGGAAAGGGATTTGGGCAATATTTTGAAGAGCCTTACATGTCAGGGTAAGAGATCCACTTAATGCTCCTTCTCAAACTTGGCACTATGGGTGCTTTGAACCAGATAATTCTTTGTTATGAGGGGCTGTCTTGTGAAACTGTTTTGTGCCATAGCCTAGTAGCATTCTTCTTCTCTTTATTATCTCTTTTCTGACAACCAGAAATGTCTCCAGACTTTACCATAGTCTGTGGGGTGGGGGGCGGAGAGCAAAGTTATCCCTGGTTGAACACTACTACTGTAGACAATGGGAATCAGGGAAGGTTTCACCAAACCTTCATATAATCAAAGACATGCTTTTCCTTACCTTCCACATGTAATCCACCACCAAGTCATCTAAACTCTTTTTCCATTCCCCTGCAATAGTTTCTTACCATAAAAAGTATATATTTCTCTGTGTACATTTGTATACCTAAAAATGCATAGAAATGTTACAGGATACACACTAAAGCCCTAAAAATAGTAAGTGCTTAACTTGGGGAGGGGGCTGGAATTTGGAGAGGAGGTATAATAGAAAGGGACTTAGAATTTTTCTATATTATTTGAGGCTGATTGCATTTCTCCCTTCACTAGAAAGCCCAAGACAATAGGAACTTTGTCCTGCTCACAACTGTACCTTTACAGCTTTGAAGAGTGGCTGGAACATTTTCAGTAGGTGTTTAGTAAATGTTTACGGAATGAGTGAGTGAAGAGCACAAACACAGGGATGAAGGTGGGAAAGGCCATGAATCAATCAGGAAACATCAAGTCATCTGGCATGACCAGAGTGCTGAGAACAGCAGGAGTGGCAGAAGATGAATGCGAAGGGTAGGCAAACGTCCGCTCATACATGGTACAAGGGAACTGCATTATTCACTGGGTAATAGAGACATCAGTTATGGCAGGAGATGTGACAGGGTTTACAGTTTAGAAAGGCCACTTGTGCTGCCCTTGGAAGGGTGGAATGGAGGAAAACAAAATGCAGAAGCAAATACCCTTCAAACGCATGTTGTCAGAGCCCAGATGTGAAATGATGAATCTTGGACCAGGGGTGGGGCAGTAGGGACAGGAGCAGATGATGGTTTTGAGAGATAGGCTGGCCCTGTTTACCTATGGATGTTAAGAGGGGTGGGGTATATGGCAGAGGGGGTGTCTAAGATGACTCCCACATCACCGGATAGGTGACTTCAGGGATGATGGTGGCGGTCATCTAGAGAGGGGAAATATGACAAGCAGTTTGTGGGTGCAGGTTATGAGCCCCTCCTCAGATGTTGATTTCAAGGGTCCTCTGGATCATCAAAGACGTCCAGCAGAAAATCTGGGGTCTGTCCTGAGGTCTCACCTTTTTTTCTGCCCAGGGAGAGTTTTCAGTATTTCATTGACATTTTTTTCATTAACATTTTTAAAAGGAGCCAGGCCTCAGACAACAGCATGTCTAGTGTTTACTAATTTAACAAAGGAGGGGGAGCGCAGCAGAAATGGTTTGGTCCCAGGGTCAGCCTTCTCTAATAAACATTATCCTCTTGCTTCATTAGCAAGAATATTCGTTATGTGGTTTGTTGTAAGGAAAGAGACTGAAAAATGTACCCCTGGAGAGTTCAAAACAGAAGGTACACAGAGAGGTGTTTGGGGACACAGGTTGCCATCAGTTTAAAGGGATTATCTGTTAGAGACTTGCTGAGGGAGAGACAAAGGGACTCGCAATCCTCTCCGCTAAGGTTTCCATCTGGCTGGAAAACTCAGCTCTCTGTTCTGAAACCCAGAACACCCATTGCTTTCACCTGCTTCTACAGCATTCTCTCTGTTCTAAGGCTCACACCTTGCAATGGTGATTAACGGCATGATTTGGCCCCAAGGGCCATAAACCTTGATGGCAATGATGTTCTGATTCCCTGGGGAACTGAATTCTGCGCCTGGCACTTCAGTGCAGGGAGCAAAGGAATACAAAAGAGCCTTTCACCCCGGATTCTTTTTTCCCCCCACTCTGAAAGGGCGAAGACTGGGATGCAGAGAACTTTCCTGTCCCACAACAAAAGCTGAAAACTTAAACCCACCTTGTGCCTAACCACCGGCGTTTCTGGAAAAACCTACCCTTCTTTGTTTCTTTGTTTTTCACAGCTATTGGAACTGGATTGTTCAAAGAAGTACCTGACCTTGTTTGTCAGATGAGAAACAGAAAATGCTGACCCCGAATTCTTTGATTTGCTCCCACTGCTAACGTAGCAGCCCTGCAGAATCTCAGAGGCTTTAGCAGCTTGAGTCAGGCTGGGGGTACAGAATAATGAATGCATAAAACTCCTTGACAGGAGCCTTCTCTTCCCTCTGCAGGGAGGGAGGCCATTAGCAAGGAGTAAGCACAAAAAGAAGTGAGATGTAGGCAGATGAGGACAAAGGCTATAACTTCAGCCGAAGCTGAAATTGACCTGCTGGTAATGTTTCCCCTCAGAATGGTTTTTCTGCTTTGTTGTGTTGTCTGGGTCCTGCCATTAATTTTGTCAGAGGGAGAAAGTGAATCCATAAGGTCAGAAGCAGTATTTCATTCATCTTCAGGACTTAGCACAGAATCTTGATTTAGGGAGGCAGAGATTAGGGAGAGGGTACTTTCTGCCAATTAGAAAGGTAAATAGTGTTTATTTTCAGTTTGCAGAAGAGAAACATAGGTTTGGAAATGTCAAGAGACTGGTTCAAAACATAAAACCGGTCAGTGGCCGTGTTTCAATTGGGCATCTTTGGAGATAAGCAGCAGAATATGACTCTGGTACATTTAACCAAAAAGATCATTTGCCGGAGGGATAGCGGGATACGGAGAAGATGGGAATCTGGAAACCCAAATCAGAAAAAAGGCCAGGAGTTAGGACAGATACAAAGAGAGTAGGCATTACTCCACAACCTCAGGAGTCCATTCACACCAACATTTCCCCCATCCTTGCCATTACTCTGCTCGAGATAGTCAAAGTCCTAGGAGAAAGCATTGGGCAAGACTGGCCAAGCTCAGTTGTACATGCCCACCACTTGGAGAACAAGGTATTTTCTCTAAGACTTACAGTCCCGTCAAGTCTACATGCAGCGGAGAGACGGTTATTCCCCCAAAGGAAAATGCAGGGTTGTTAGAAAGAGGGAATGGGTGCTGAGTGGCCACGAAATTCAGATGACCCCTCAGGGAGCTAGGGTTCAAGCTCATGTACATCTGATACTGAAGTTTGCACTCTTTGTTTCACTAGGCCGCAAGGTACCAACAGTGGTTCTCAACCAGTGGTTATTTTGTCCCCCTAGCCCCAGGGGCACTTGGCAATATCTGAAGACATTTTTGGTTGTTACAATTGAGAAGAGGAGCTGTTGGCATCTAGTGGACAGCGACTCGAGATGCTGATGAAAATCCTGCAAAACACAGTACATTCCTCCACAAAACCCAATTATCCAGGCCAGAATGTCAATGGTGCCAAGTTTGAGAAACTCTGGTATAAACAAAGACAGGGAGATGAGGTAGTACATGGTGGGTTTAAGAAAATGGAGTAAATCAGTTTGGTGGAAATATGGATTACGTATAGAAAATCAGCGGCAGGGGAGGGGGGTACTCAAATTTCAGGCCAGGTTTTATGGGGTCTTGGATGGCAGGCTAAGTGATGTAGACTACATTTAATTAGGCAAAAATTCTCTCTCAGTTGCCTGGGTGTGGTAGATCTCTCCATTTATTCTGAAGTTTATCTCCAGAAGACATTTGGAGCACAAGTTTGACATGAGACTATCAGTGACAAAGCGCCATTAGTGTCCCCCATCCTAGGCAAACTCTCAGGGTCTGTCCCAAAGTTTTGCTTCTCTGTGCTTCTCACATCTTTCAGGTATATGATATGAGAAAAGCCATCGCTTCTTAGAGGGGGTGTTCCTGCTAAAGACATTAACACTATTATCAACATTCTTTCAGGTATAACCACTGAATGATCTTTATTCTTTCCAGAATAGCCTGTTTTTATTTTTTTTATTAACATATAATGTATTATTTGCTTCAGGGGTACAGGTCTGTGAATCATCAGTCTTACACAGAATAACCTGTTTTTGAAATTAATGTATTTCCCTGGTTCACATTTTTCATATCTCTGAAATCAGGATGTACTTACAATCTATAGTATGTCCTAGTTTAATTGGTAGCACTTTTTTCTTTCTTAGGGGTGTGTAAAATAATGGCACAATCAATGGCACTTTAAATTTAATGAAATAGGATATATTTATTTTCCTCTCATTTGTCACTGGTTAAATTTTACTCACACTCATTTAAAGAACTGGCTGTTGGCATTGTATGTGGGTATTAGTGTTGAACTCTGGCAGAATGCTAAGAAGCATACGGAATATCATGATGGAACTGGCCCCTCTCTGTCATCATTATTTTATAATTAGAAATACAGCTCTTATGTTGAACAGAAGAGGTTTTGTAACCATGCAACCATCTCCCCAGTGGGAACATCCAGGGCCTGCCCCCAATGAAATGTTTCGTCTGTGTTTCAAAGCTTTCAAAGAGTATGTGAAAGAAACATTCATTCAGGTTGAATTGCCTTGGCATATGCTTTTGGGCTGTCCTTATTTCATGCAGACTTCCTTGGTCCATCATTAGATAATTTTATTTGTGCAAAGGAAATGGAATAAAATTTCCTTCTACGTCCCTTCTCTGTTTCTCATCTTTATCCTCTCACAGGACTTCCTCCGTTCCTTTTTCATCATCATACATCAGTAAGATTAATAGGCAATGAAATCCACCCTCCTGCAATATTATCAGCCTAAGAAACAAAGGCGTGAAGTAAGACTAAAGAAGGAGAACGGGAGATGAATAGTGGTAAAGCTTAAGCAACTGTGAATTTCCAGGAAATATTTATGAGCTGATTTAAATACTAATGAGCTGGTCCTCTGACAGCAGCAAGACGTGCTGGAGCTCAGGAGCAGAGTCTCAGCCTGGCCATGGGTTGTCTTATCTCCACACAAGCTGTCCAGTGCAGTGGACACCTTTCAAGCCTCCTGCTGAACAGACATTTCAAAATGCTGTTGAGGGAGAAATTGACATTTCCCACTGATTTCAATTTTTTATTTCTATCAAGGTACTTACTGGCCAATTTGAATCCCATGTTGAAAAACATACCGAGGGCCTGAATGTAAAAACCACTTCACCCAAACCTATGATCTACATGACCACCGTATTAAGAAAGACTCTTTCAATTTCCTTTACTGTGTCCCCTTTAAAGAGCCACCAAGTAAGCCTCTCGTTGCAAGTTTCGCTGCAGCAGCATGAACAGGTCTCTGGAGTGTAGTCAGAGGTAATTTATCTCAAAGTGTCTCCTGTCCCAGCCTGACTGCAGAAAATACTTCAGTTGCCTGTGGGTTAGAAGAGATGAAAACACTTGCAATTGTAATAAAACAAATTTAACTTCCAAAGGGCTTTTTCCATGTATTGCCTTGGGCCGGACAATCTGCTGACTTGATCCAAAATAAACAACTGGCTTTTGCATTTCTAAATCATATTTCAAAGTGCCACATACAGGATTGCTATTAGAGCTTATTCGGGGGGGGGCGGCTGCCTTCCTACCTTCCTTCCTTCCTTCCTTCCTTCCTTCCTTCCTTCCTCTCTCCCTCCCTCTCTCTCTCTCTTTTTTCCTTCCTTTCTTCCTTTCTTCCTTTCATCTTCCTCTCTCTCTCTTTCTCTCTCTCTTTTTTTTTTTTGCATTTATCCTAACACAAAGATGCTAAGTAAGGCAAGGAGGAAAATAGGAGGAGCAAACCCAGAGAGATTCTAGAAAACTAGTCATCTTTAAAACAGGGAAGTATATATCCCCAAAGTTAGCAGAGAAGCAGAGAGTTTGGTCACATTATCTAGAGACCTCACCCACATTGTGTTGCCCCAAGGATATGGTGGCTGGCACCTCAGGTACAAAATAGAAGGTGGCCCCAAAAACCTCAGTAATCAAGATAAATACAACTTTTATATAATATTTTTAAAATGCAAAAAGCCTATAACACACAACATACCACAATTTTAAGTTGCACTAAATCCAGGAAAGTAAAATTATAAAAAAAATTCTGCTTGGGGTATAAGTCAAATGTTTAAACTTAAAATACTATTGTGAATTTTCATACACATACCTTTCCAGTCTTCAGTATTTTTTTCAACTACATGAATGTTCTGTCCAGTGCTCTGCTGTGGTGACATTGCACAGGGCTAGCCCTGATGTGTTAAAGATGTCAAAATGCAAGGCTGGGAAACCAAGCCGAAGGCAATGTTAAGACCTCTCATCAAGGATGCTCTGTTATTCTGGGACTGTGGTTCGTTTTATGTGGAACATTTGTGGCCACTGCATTAGGACACTACTGTTAACAGACAAGCCATTGTTGATTACTTAATGATGAAGAAAATTCATTTTCATATAGTAAGAAGTCCAGAGGAAGAGTGGCTACAAGAAATGGTGAGTTCTACATCTCAATGACACCAACCAGGATCTAAGTTCTTTCCATGGTCCTATTCTGCCAAACAGTTGGCTTCATTTATGGCTGGCCCTTCTCACAGGTAGAAAATGGCTGCCTCGGTTCCTGGGGTCCCATGCAGACCTGACAGCACCTCACAGGAGAGAAGAGGAAATTTTCCGCCTTTGATCTCGTTTTAAGAGTGAGAAACACTTTCTTAGAATCCTTCCAGCAGACTTTTCCTACATCTCATTGGTTAGAACAAGTCATATACCACTTTAAAAACCATTCCCTGAGAAGGGAAATGGGATGACAACAATAGGCTCAGTCAGGTTAACTGAGGTTTGCCTGAAGTCACATCATGGAGGGGTAGGTACCCAAGCATACTTTGGGCTTTGTAGCAAGGAAAATGAAAGAAATAGCTGTCAACTGGGCAGCCAGCAGTGTCTACTACAAATGGCAATTATGGGTGGCCAGACATTGAGTAGGAAATATATCACTCATCTTTGTGTCAGGCTTATCATTTAAACCAGCACAGGAAGTGACCATGATGTGATGCAAGACAAACTGTAAAAATCTTTAACGAAACAATATAGTTAGAGCCATACCTCCCAGCTGGCAGCGGGAGAAATTCCAAGCAGATTATAGAATTAAGTGTGACAACTTTACTGCTATTAAATGAACACATTGGATAACTCTTATAATCTTGGAGTAGGAGAAACCATTCTAATTATGACTCAAAATCAAGAAGCTGTAAAGAAAAAAAATTTTCAGCCTGGAAGGAAAACACCAGAAACAAAGGCAAAAGATAATTGATTAACTGAGGGTGGAGCAAACTGTAACACATCATAGACAATAAGCTAATCTCCCTCTTGTATAAAGCTCCTAGAAATCAGTGATGGGGAAAAAAAGCCATCAACATACAGAATAACATACAATAAGAGGCAAAAGATATAAACATACAATTCACAAGGAATAAAGGCCCACAAATACCCCTTAAACACGAAAAGTTGTTCACTTTCACCTGATTTCATATTAAGAAAAATAAATATTAAAACTGTCCTGAGATATCATTTTTCAGCTATCTGACCAGCGAAAGTTTGATAACACATTCTGTTGTCATGGTTGTAGGGAAAGAGTCACTCTCTTTCCCTTTTTTTATTTTTTTTAATATTCATTCATTCATTCATTTACTTAAGAGAGAGAACACAAGTGGGGGAGGAGAGCAGACTCCCTGCTGAGCAGGGAGCCCACCATGGGGCTCCATCCCAAGACCCTGAGATCACGACCTGAACTGAAAGCAGACGCTTAAGTGGCTGAGTCACCCAGGCACCCCTAAGAGTCACTCTCATAAAGAGCCACAGAGAATCTGTGTTGGTATAACTCCTTTGGAGGCCCATTTGGCAGTACATGTTAAATGCTTATATCCTTTAATCCAGCAATTCCGTTTCTGAGGCTGTGTCAATGGATCCTACGGAGTCTACATTTTACAGACTTTGATTACATCAAAAAGATTTTTAGGTCTAATATTTAACTGGAACATACACATAGACCCAACTAGTTAGTTCATGACCGGTATCTATCCAAAAAGGTTGAAGTGTATGATATACTTCAATTTAAAAATTTTAAATATTACCTATTTAGGTATGTAGGGGTCTATTTCTCATAGAAAAGTATTGAGGGGCGCCCGGTGGCTCAGTGGGTTAAGCCTCTGCCTTCGGCTCAGGTCATGATCTCAGGGTCCTGGGATCAAGCCCCGCATCAGGCTCTCTGCTTGGCAGAGAGCCTGCTTCCTCCTATCTCTCTGTCTGCCTCTCTGCCTTCTTGTGATCTCTCTGTCAAATAAATAAATAAAATCTTAAAAAAAAAAAGAAAAAGAAAAATATCAAGACAACGCAAATACCCAACAATAGTGGACTAATTAAATAAATGACGGTGATCCACAGGATGCAATAATAGGCATCTCTACAGAAGAATGACTACATATCTGTATCTAGTAAAATAAAAAGATCTCTAAAATCTAAGATTAAGTTAAAAAATGCTGATCATTATGTATAATACTCCAACTTTTGCATAAAAAGAAAAATAAGTATCATTAATTTATCAAAACTAAGCATAATTACATTTGCTTATAAAAACATAAAGAGGGGCACCTGGGTGGCTCAGCCAGTTAAGTGTTTTCCTTAGACTTAGGTCATGATCCCAGGATCCTGGGATCAAGCCCCACACTGGACTCCCTGTTCAGCAGGGAGCCTGCTTCTTCCTCTCCCACTCCGCCTGCTTGTGTTCCCTCTCTCACTGTTTCTCTCTGTCAAATAAATAAATAAAATCTTAAAAAAAAACCCGTAAAGAAACTCTGAAGAAAACATAAGAAAATAATCACAGTGGGTACCATTATTGGGAGGTGGTGAACTGGAAAGATGAAAGGCAGGCTAATGTATGTATTCAAAAGCTTAAATAAAATTTATTGAAGATCTACAGTCCTTTTAATATTCTTTTTAAGTTTTTATTTTAATCACACAGTGCTCATCACAAGTGTCCTCCTTAATCCCCATCACCTATTTCAACCATCCCCCCACCCATCTCCCCTCCCATCAGTTTGTTCTCTAGAATTAAGAGACTGGTTTTCTTGGTTTTCTCTCTCTCTTTTTTTTCCTTTTGCTCATTGGTTTTGTTTCTTAAATTCCACATATGAGTGCAATTATATGGTATTTATCTTTCTCTGACTGACTGATTTTGCTTGGCATTATACTCTCTAACTTCATCCATATCATTGCCAATGGCAAGATTTTATTTTTTCTGTATGAATAATATTCTATTGTATATGTATACCACCTCTCCTTTTTTTTTTAAGATTTTTTTTTTTTGACAGAGAGAGACACAGCGAGAGAGAGAACACAAGCAGGGGGAGTGGGAGAGGGAGAACAGGCTTCCTGCAGAGTGGGGAACCTGACGTGGGTCTTGATCCCAGGACCCTGGGATCATGACCTGAGCCAAAGGCAGATGCTTAATGACTGAGCCACCCAGGTGCCCCTATCCACCTCTTCTTTATCTATTTATCTGTTGATGGACACTTGGGCTGCTTCCATATCACGGCTATTGCAAATAATGCTGCTATAAATATGGGGGTGCACATATCCCTTTGAATTAGAGTTTTTGTATTCTTTGGATAAATATCCTGTAGTGCAATTCCTGGATTGTAGGGTAGTTCTATTTTAACATTTTGAGGAACTTCCATACTATTTTTCCATAGTGGCTGTACCAGTTTGCATTCCCACCAACAGTGCAAGAGGGTTCCCCTTTCTCCACATCCTCACCAACACCTGTTGTTTCTTGTTTTGTTAATTTTAGCCATTCTGACAGGTGTGAGGTGATATCTTATTGTAGTTTTGATTTGTATTCCCTAGATGATAAGTGATGTTGAGCATCTTTTCAAGTGCCTGTCACTCACCTATATGTCTTCTTTGGAGAAATGTCTGTTCATGTTTTCTGGCCATTTTTTCCATTGTATTATTTTGTTTTGGGGTGTTGAGTTGTATAAGTTCTTTATATATTTTGGATATGAACCCTTTATCAGCTATGTCATTTGCAAATATCTTCTCCCATTCAGTAGGTTGCCCTTTAATTTTGTTACTTGTTTCCTTCACTGTGCAGAATTTTTTTATTTTGATGTAGTCCCAATAGTTTATTTTTGCTTTTGTTTCCCTCACCTCAGGGGACCTAGCTAGAAAAAAAGTTGCTACAGTCAGAGAAAGTACTAATGTCAGAGAAATTACTGCCTCTGCTTTCTTCTAGGATTTTTATGATTTTGAGTCTCACATTTAGGTCTATAACCCATTTTGAATTTATTTTTGTGTATAGTGTGAGAAAGTGGTCCAGCTTCATTTTTTTGCATGTTGCTGTCTACTTTTCCCAACACTATTTGTTGAAGAGATTGGTTTTTTTTTCCCCATTGCATAGTCTTTCCTACTTTATCAAAGATTAATTGACCATATAATTGTGGATTCATTTCTGGGTTTTTTATTTTGTTCTATTGATCTAGGTGTCTATTTTTGTGCCAGTACCATACTGTTTTGGTCACTACAGCTTTGTAATATGACTTGTAGTCCGGAATTGTGATGCCTCGAGCTTTGCTTTTCTTTTTTAAAATTGCTTTGGCTATTCAAGTATTTTGTGGTTCCACATAAATTTTAGGGTTATTTGTTCTAGTTCTTTGGAAAATGCTGTTGGTATTTGGATAGGGGTTGCATTAAATGTGTAGATTGCTTTGGGTAGTATAGATATTTTAACAATATTTGTTCTTCCATTCCATGAGCATGAAATGTTTTTCCATGTCTTTGTGTCGTCTTCAACTTCTTTCATCCATGTTTTATAGTTTTCAGATTACAGGTCTTTTACCTCTTTGGTTAGGTTTATTCCTAGGTGTTTATATTGTAAATGGGATGGTTTTCTTAATTTCTTTCTGCTGCTTCATTAGTGGTATATAGAAATGCAACAGATTTCTGCACACTGATTTTGTATCCTGTGACTGTACTAAATCTATCAGTTCTAGTAGTTTTTTGGTGGAATCTTTTGAGTTTTCTATATATAGTATCATGTCATCTTCAAATAGTGCAAGTTATACTTCTTCATTACCAATTTGGATTCTTTTTATTTTTTTTTCTGTTGTCTGATTGCTGTGGCTAGGACTTCCAGTACTATGTTGAATAAAAGTGGTGAGAGTGGACATCCTTGTCTTGTTCCTGACTTTAGGGGAAAGGGTCCCAGTTTTTCCTCATTGAGGGTGATGTTAGCAATGGGTTTTCATATATGGCCTTTATGTTGATGTACATTCCTTCTAAACCTACTTTGTAGAGGGTTTTTATCATGAATCATTGTTGTACTTTGTCAAATGCTTTTTTTTGCATCTATTGAAATGATCATATAATTCTTACCCTTTTCTTATTGCTGTGATATATCACGTTGTTCGATTTGTGAATATTGAGCCACCCTTGCAACCCAGGAATAAATCCCACTTGGGCTTGATTAATGTATTTAATGTATTGTTGGATTCAGTTTGCTAGTATTTTTTTTTGAAAGATTTATTGATTTCTTTGAGAGAGAGAGAGCATGAGCGATTGCGGGGAGGGGCAGAGGGAGAGGGAAGGGGAGAGCTACAGACTCCCCGCTGAACACTGAGCCCAAGGTGGGGCTCATCTCACAACCCAAGATCCTGACCTGAGCCGAAATCAAGAGTCAGTTGCTCAACCAACTGAGCCACCCAGGTACCCCCAATTTGCTAGTATTTTGTTGAAGATTTTTGCATATATGTTCATCAGAGATATTGGCCTTAGTTCTCTTTTTGTGTTGTCTTTTTCTGGTTTTGCTGTCAGGGTCATGGAATAAATTTGGAAGTTTTCTTTCCTTTTCTGTTTTTTTGGAATAGTTTGAAAAGAATAGGTATTAACTCTTCTTTAAATATTTGGTAGAATTCTTCTGGGAAGACATTTGGCCCTGGACTTTTGTTTGTTGGGAGGTATTTGATTATTGATTCAATTTCATTGCTCATAATCAGTCTGTTTAAATTTTCTTCTTCTTCCTGTCTCAGTTGTGGTAGTTTATATGTTTCTAGGAATTTATCCATTTCTTCTAGGTTGTCCAGTTTGTTGTCATATAATTTTTCATAATATTCTCTTATAAATGTATTTCTGTAGTTTTAGTTATTATTCTCCTCTCTCATTTGTGATATTTTATTTATTTGGGTCCATTCTCTTTTTTTCGTGATTAGACTGGCTAGAGGCTTATTAATTTCATTAATTTTTTCCAAAGAACCTGCTTCTTGTTTCATTGGTCTATTGTTTTTGTTTTGTTTTGTTTTAGTTTCTATATCATTTGTTTCTGCCCTAGTTTTTATTATTTCCCTCCTTCAGTTGGTTTTAGGTTTTGTTTGTTGTTCTTTTTCTAGCACCTTATGTGTAAGGGTAGATTGTTTATTTGAGATTTTTCTGGCTTCTTGAGGTAGGCCTGTATTGCTATAAACTTCTCTCTTAGAACTGGTTTTGCTGCACCCCAAAGGTTTAAACCATTATGTTTTCATTTTCATTTGTTTCCATGTACTTTTTTATTTCTCATTTTATTTCCTACAATCTATAATTCTTTACTGTTACCTACATTTGAGTTCCAAATCTTTAACTTGGCATTCAAGGCACCCTACAGTTTAGCTCAAATCAACCTTTTCCACAGTTGATTCCTACTCATCTCCCCACTCCTACACCCCCACCCATGACACACACATAAAAGCACATTGCTATCCCTGGAAACACCCCCCTAAAGATAATTATTGTTAATGGTATTCATTTCAGAAAAAATATAATATACATATACCTACATTTATATTGTATGTATATTGCTTTTCAAAAAATTTACCTATGTGATCATGTTTTTATTACATATTTTTAAGAATTCTCTGGATCATGAACTTTTCCCATTTATTTATATATACATCTTGTAATTTTTATATGTCAGTACATATGGCTTTTTTAATGGTTAGATAATATTCCATCACATGGATACATCATAATTTAACTTGTTATTTCCCTTGCTGGACATTTATGTTGTTTCTGTTATAGTTGTTGTTGGTACAAGTAATGCTGCAATAAATACCTTGCCATGTTTTTACCTTACTATCAAAGTGTAATTGTTAGGCAAAGTTATGTGCATTTAAAAATATGGTTGATAGCATCAAATTGCCTTCACAAAGGTTGTATCATGTTGTGCTTTCAAGAAATATATGAAACAACTCCTTCTTTCCTCACTTTCTCGCCAATATTGATTTTGAAAATTTTAAAAGTTGCCTGATAGGAAAAAGTACTTTTTGTGCTTAATTTGCATTTCCTTAATTATGAGAATGAACATGTTTTTATAGGAATTTGCATTTCTTTTTCTATGAATCATCTATTTTAGTTTGGTAAAGTCAAATGAAGCCATCTTTTCTATTATGACTCTAGGATTTAGAGTTGGAGTTGTGTTTAGAAAGGCTTCTCTACTTCCACATCTCACACACACATACACGCACACACGCACACATTCCTCTATATTTTCTTTTAATCTCTCATATATCTTTAAATGTGTAAATCTCTAACCCATTTGGATTTGGGTTTGAGTGGAGACAAGTGGTATATCCTAAGAGCTAATACTGTAATTGAATTATTTTCCCAAATGTCCAAATGAATTTCTAAACAATTCATACCTTCTTCATTGATGTGAATTACAAAATGTATTATATTCTAAATTCCCATAGATAATAGGTCTTGTCTATTCTGTTCTATTCATCTGAATATCTCTTCTCACCTAACACCACAACATTCAAGTCACTATAGCTTTACAGCATCTTTTTCATCTGATAAGGCTGGCCACCACCTCATAAGTCCTTTGTGTTCCTTTTCAAAACATTCTTAGCTATTTCAGCACATTTAATTTTCCAGATGAACGTACAGGATAATTTGAGGGAAATGATATTTTTGTAATATCAAGTTTTTCCGACCCTAAGTCCAGTCCTCAAAATGTCACATGAAATCACTAGATAATTACTTAGTGAACCTGAGACCAGATCCTTGTGGACATTTCTGACCAGATTATTTTGTGTGAGTCATCTGAATCTAAGGCATAATCACACAATTCTCCCCTTTCTTGTGTAGACATGTGAGAATTACATGGGTATCACGGAAACCGGGCCCAGAGCAAAAAATAAACAGTCCCTCCATATCCTTCAGGAATTTTTTAATACAAAATCAATCATTTACATCCTGTCCACAGTGAGAGTGGAGTTCCAGCCACAATCAATACCGAGGCTCATGTGTGCTGGAGGCCACATACATCTTGGGTGTAGGATTCCTGGCTCCTGGCCATAACCAATATAGGAATAAATGCCATTTAATTCCACCCAGCTGTTCCTGGGGCCTTCCATGGGTGGGTCTGCCTAGGGGTGTTTCATTCGATTCACAAGAAAAAATGTGCCCCTCGATTGCTTGGCACAGAGCCAGATTTCCTAGGCCTTTCCAAACACACGGCTGTCGGGGAGAAGCCACGAGGGCTGTTCACATCACGGACCAGGCAGGCCATGGTGTTCTGCTGGGGGCTCTGCCAGTCAGCCAAAGTGCTCTAAACTTGCACTTTGCTTCACACTTAGTGACCAATGCTTTGTGTTGGTGTCAGATCTTTCTAACAAGTGAGGTTAAGAAGATATCTTTACCTATTTAAAGAAATAGGGCATGGAGGGGAGAGGGGGTGGGAGGGTTGGGGAGGCTGGGTAATGGACATTGGGAAGGGTATGTGCTATGATGAGTGCGGTGAATTTTGAATCACAGACCTGAAACAAATAATACATTTTATGATTTAAAAAAAAAAAGAAAGAAAAGAAAAAGGGTAGTGAAAATAATGAAACAGAAATTCTACTCTACATAGTACTGAAGATGACATCAATCTATGTGAATTAATGTCATGGAAGAGATTGTCATGTGCTTAATCCAAAAATGTAGACCTTCTTTTGCTTGACAGTAGGCTACCAAGTTGATGTGTTGTAGTTGTGTGTTTAGGTGCCAAAAAAGCAGTTTCAGCTTCTGCAAAGAGTAGTCATTTCCCATTTCCCATCATATAATTCCAACGTTACAGTTCAAAATTATCCTTCTTCCTCTGAAAAACAAATAAATGCAAGGGACCATGTGTGGTTTGCTCTTCTGCTGTCCTATTTTGTTTTGATGCTTCCAGAGACTATGTTAGAGGGTTTAGAAATTGTGTACCATGTTCAAGGTTAGACCAAGAGAGTGGCTGGTATGGCTAAGGCCATGTGGCAGAGTAGGGTTGGGAGTTTCACTGGAACTGAAAATACGGCTAAATGGGCTTGGGGAAACCCTAAATCAAAGGTTCTCTTCATTTTTTGCCACTTTTGCCTGAAGCTATATGGGGACTAGAAGAAAAGAGGATTTTTACTGAGAACCCACTTGATACAAGGTGTATATTTGATCATAATTAACCCCACCACACCCTGCTTTAAGAACTATGCCTCATTATTTAAATTAGCTATATATATATATTTAACTCATTAATCAAACTCTTAACAGTCCCAATATGGGAACTCTGTAGGCTGGCCAATGTACATTTTAGGAAAGGAAACATATTTACTAAGCACCTACTATGTTTCAGACTTGTGTTAAGACTGCTGGTGACAATTTCTAACCCATGTTAGCTTTTCAGTATTTTGAATCCATATTAATTTAAACAAAAATTTTTTAAATATTCAGTTTAAAAATGTGTTGAATAATCTATAACCCTTAGAGAATGAGAAGTTGGGAATTTCACCAAAGGAGAAATTTTCTTAGGAGAAATATTTAATTACTTAGGAGAATAATTTCTTCTGAGATCTAGGTGCTCAAGTCATAAGGGTTTTAGAATATTCTCAAGCTCTACAGTACAACACATCATAGGAAGTTGGCTTCCCTCCAAGGTACATATTTCAAATAGCAAATAGGGGCGCCTAGGTGGCTCAGTCAGTTAAGCAACTGACTCTTGGTTTCGGCTCAGGTCATCTCTCAGGGTTGTGAGATTGAGCCCCACATCAGGCTTTGCCCTGGGCATGGAGCCTGTTTAATATTCTCTCTCCCTCTCTCCCTCCCCTAAAAAATAGCAAATAGAATGTGCTAGAGAGAAGCTGGCTTAGGTATGGCTGACTGTCGCTCAGCATACATTCAGTCTCATTCTCTGTGCTTTCTGACAGCAGAGACTAGAAAGCTGAAATACATGTTTTCCAGACTCCCTTGATGCTGGAGTTCTGGATACCACGTGGACTCTGACAATAGGATGCACTTGCATTCAATTTAGAGTACGGGAATGAACCAAGAACATCTTCCTGTGACTCTTTCTACTGGCAAACAAAGTCTCGGAGTGTCAAAAGGCAGGTGGTAGCTGGACTCAGGCTTCCAATTTCTAATCTCCAGCTTTAAGAGGGTGGAGGACAGGGATGGAGAGACTGTTTTCACTGCGGCGATGGCTTCCTGGTCCCTAGATTCCCTCTACAGCTTTGTGTTCTTAAACTCAATATTGCCAGTAGCCGCAGCTGACTCCCACTCCCCCATCCAATGGTTTTAGAATTATCTAATGCTCTGTATTAAATTCCTTTCTATTTAAAATACCTAGAGTTGTTCTGTTTCCTGTTCTAAACCCCACCTGATCCAGGAGATCCTTAAGAGTTTTCTGAGGTCCTCAGAA
Source organism: Ailurus styani (assembly GCA_002007465.1). Taxonomy (NCBI): domain Eukaryota; kingdom Metazoa; phylum Chordata; class Mammalia; order Carnivora; family Ailuridae; genus Ailurus; species Ailurus styani. The sequence goes on from LNAC01000357.1 coordinate 468,479, forward strand.
TTTAAATTTTTACCCCTAGTGATGAAGTACTAGCAAGAAAGGAATAAATGCAAGTTTAGTATATTTAGGTCACTCCTTTATAAGCAATTTATTCCAGAATAATTAGAATGCATAATAATATTAGCTTGCCTTTTTTGTGCATTTTTAGTCATTACTCCATTTAATCCTTATAGAAACTCCATTTTACAATGGAGAACCCCAAGGGTTACGAAGTTAGGAAACTTTTGTCTGACAACACTGTAGTAGACAGAACAATGGCCTCCCCTCATGGCTGTCTCAGTCCTAAACCCCAGAACCATGTCATCTTATATGGCAAAAGGAGATTTTCAGGTATGATTAAATAAAGGGTATCGATTGAGATGGGGAGATTATCCTGAGTTATCTAGGTGGGTCCGATGTCATTACAAGAGTTTGGATAAGAGGGAGGCAGGAGGCCAAAGTAGGAGAAGGAGATGTGGCAACCAAGTCAGAGGTCAGGGTGGGAGTGATTTGAGGGTACACACTGCTGTCTTTAAAGATGGACGGTGGGGCCATGAGCTAAGGACTGCAGGGAGCCTCTAGCAGCTAGAAAAACAAGGAAATGGATTCTCCCCTACAGCCTCCAAAAGGACGCAGCCCTGCTGACCCATTTTAGACTCCTGACCTCTAGAACTGTAAGAGAATAAATTGTGTTGTTTTAAATCACTAAGTTTGTGAAAACGTGTTATAGCAGCAAGAGGAAACTAATACAAACATTAATATTTATTGAGATCTTATCATGTGGTGCTAGGATATACAACTGTTTACAAAACTGAGTGCTTGCACCAATATTCCAGTTTGCATTCTCGCCTGGAGTTAAGCAGAAGCAAGAGCCAAGCCCAGGCCTTTCCCTCTTGCAAGCCAATGCTCTCGACACTATACTTTGCTGCTTCCACCATGCCAAGTTCAGAGCAGATGCCCAGGCCTGTGCCTCTCTTTATTCTAAGAAAGGGATCTAACAAATCTTATTCCTAACTGGATGCTGATAGAGGTACACAAAGCATCTTTTCTTATTCGTAAGGACCTGGAAGATTCTCTTCCTTCTGTGGGACATTGTGGTATTTTCTGCAAAGAAGGTTTTGATCCCCCAAGTACATTTCTAGACCTTTCGTTCTCAAGTCTCTTCCCACATACAGGGTGCTTGTTAAAACACCAGCTTCTAGAGTTCCAATTCCACAGGTCTGAGTGGGACCTGAGGGTATGCACTTTCATACTGCAGGGGATTCTGAGACCAACACACCAGGGGTCTCACTTGAGAAATACTCTTTTATATAAAATTATAGAAGAGCCTTGCTTTCTGACAGTATTTCCAAAATTCCAGTCGCCTTAGTTCTTCTCATAGGGTTTGAAGAAGACATTTTTTTCCTGGCTACAAATGCTTTGCAACGGCAAGAGGTGATTACTGAATCCCACAATGACTAATAACAGGGGTCCTATTGTTTTGTATTTTCTTTGTGGTGCAGTTAACGCAGCTATAGTTATCTCTCTTTTTAATATTATAACATTACTTCTGATCTTATTACTGTTTTTTTCATATCATGTTGAAATACTCAGGGCAGTTCAGCATTCTCAGACATACTCCTATAGGATTGGACTCTTTTATATTAATGAAACTTAAATTCAGTTACGGATGGTTTCACTGAAATTGCCACTTACTGGCTTAAGAAATTCTTTCTAAGTGATAGCTCAAAGGCTAAATTCACTTCGCTGAAAACAACTGAGTAAACCAGAGAATTTTATTACCTGCGAAGAGCACCCTAGAAATTATCCAACCCAGGCCCATCATTCTGCAAATGAGGAAAATGAGGTTTAAAAGAGGGAAGTGGTTTACCTAGTTATACATATAAGGGACAAAAGCAAGACTAGCAGCCACTTTCCTGACTCCTGGTCTATTCAGATGCCCAGTATCCACTGCAACTTTAGGTATATATATACTCTCAAGACACGTTCATTGCTTCCAGTGTGAGTTAATTTTTTATAGTGAATAATCTGGAGAAGATCGACTTAAAAAAAACCCTCTTATTTTCATTTTGCTATTTTTCCCTTTCAAGAGCTATACTGATCCTCAACTTTTCTTCCATAGATATTCAGAGTAAATTTCGTGTGGCTCTCTTCTTCTGTAGTCCTATCCTGACAACTCTCCCATTCAAATAAAAACAATGTCTGGAGGCTCCGAGGGGGGCCCCAAGCACTAACCTCACTGGGTTGTAATGCACCATTGAGCACATCATATCCAGCCCCAGCCCCACGTCCTCTCTGCCTTAGCCCATATAAAATGGTTTCATACAATTTACTCGAATGAAGTCCTTTGAACAGTTGTTAGGGCAGGAAACTCAACACGCCGGAATAGTGACAACAGAGGTGGGGGTATAACAGCTGGGGGAATTGTGCTGCCGGTCACAAGCTGAGCTGGTCTGGGCCCAACTCTCAAGTTACCAGTGCTCTGATTTGGATCCAGGGGCAAAAGCCTGGAGTAGTGAGTAGTGAATGCCTGATTCCGTGTGAAATTCGGGAGATGCCCATCCCCCAGTCTAATTAGTATAACCAGACGACCCCTGAAGTCTTCCCACTTGCTACGTTCTTCTGCCTGAATGTCTTTCGCCTACCAGTGGAAAACCCAGGGGAGAACACTCTGACAAGCAGGGCGTTGGATTATGACACTGCAACTGGGTTTTAAAAGGGTGAGGGGGCTTGGTAGGAAAGGAGAAGGCAGGTGGGGTGGGTATGGGCACAGTGTGGCGATTACTGAGTTAAATGTACCTGTGTCCTGATGAAGTCATATCTCTAACACAGCCAGACAGGACTCCTGGGTTGGGCTCTTACATGTAAAACAGCGACACTCGGGGATGATCCTGATGTGAGGCAGAGCGGGAAAGTGAAGTGAGGGAGGGGGTCCTCATTGTGTCTCTTGGCAGCAGGGCTAACAACAGTCTGAGGTGGAGGTAGTAATTTTGTGGGAGAGGCTAAGATAAGTGTTGTGTGTTTTCACATGTCTCACAGATTTGCAGTTCAGGCATGTGCAAAGTTGGGTTCGCCCTTACATTTATTGTTCCCATGAATTCCAGCCCATCTGGGACAAAGTCGTCTTGTTTGGTTACATCCCAGTGGAAAATTAGTTCAATGTCTTTTTCTTCCTCCAGAACACAGCTTTTCTTTGTAACCATTCATTCGCTTATTTATTCTTTCAACAAATAATTATTTTTATGTACTGCCCTTGCTAGGTACTTGGGACATGGTGGTGATAATAGATACCTTCATAAAGCTTGAGGTCTTGTGACATCATGACAATAAAGTATATTAAGTGTTATGATAAGGGAAGTGGAGGGATGAATAGCTGAAACACCCATCTGGTCTACTTCCTCACCTATAAAATGGGGATGATAAAAAGAATGCCTACCTCCAAGGCTGGCCTAAGAACCAGATGAGATGATGTGATTAAAATGCTTTGTTATGCGTCATGTCTCTTAGACTTCCTATTCAAATACCCTATTGAAACAATTTAAATGCTGCAGAGAAAGACTTATAAAGAATATCCCTCTTATTTTGAGAGCCTGGGTTTTGGTTCCGGAAGATACAAGAGTTGACCACGTGTCATCCACCAAATGGTGAACAAAGACTCTGTCCTGGCCTCCAAGAATTAGTTACTTCCCATGAAAGCGCCCCCCTCTGCCAGCAGGTGCCCGTGTTCGGGAGCAGACTGCATGGACCCCAGGAGGAGCCAGCTAAATGCAAGGCACAAGAAGGGTGATGTCTCACTCACCAAGAACCCACCTGACCCACTTTCACTTTTCCGGCATCCTCCCTTTCACTCAGCACCTCTCATAGGTGTAATCACATATTTGTGAGATCGTTTTGAACACTCTCTCTCTCCCTGGTAGATAGTGGGCTCTCCAGGTCACAGCCTGGAGGTGTTTGTTCACCGCCTGTAAGCCCCATCCCCAACCCAGGACCGTGAATGGTGCTCCTCACTCAACATTGCCTGAATGAATGACAGAACGCGTGTTACTTACTTTGACTTACACCCTTTGGAAAGCGTCATTTTCTAGCTAAAGAGTAGTTTCTACTTGACATTCTTGATAATGAACTTCCTACAAGACTATTCCTGGGAGATAGTATAAGCAAGCTGGGCAATCACTGGATGTGAAAGCCCAGGTTGAAAGAGGTCAGGACAGCCACCCAAGTGACTTTCAAGTGCCTTTCAAGTGCCTAGAACAGAAAATTCCAGAGAGTCTCATAGCTCACCTCCAGCTGGGAAACATTTTTAAAAACGAGGGAGACACATGCTTTTGAAAACTAGGCATTTGATGTGTATCGTGTCTGGAGAGGAAGCTGGATTCAGCATGCTTAGGTGAGGGGGTATCGCCAGCATTCCCAATGTGTCCTGAGAGGAAACAGTAAATACCCTCAGCTTCTGCTATCTATTTTTACACCCTGGTTGTGTATAGTAATTTTAATAGGAAGGGGGGAAAATGGGAGTATGTTTTGAGTATATGTGGTTTTTTCCCTGGTACCTGCTCACACCCATGCAGGTTGTAAATTCCAAAATTCTAACACAAGAAACCCCTGTCAGGTGGCAATGACCCACCACTTTGGACTCTACTCAATGTGCACATCAGGAATGTTCTTGGCAAAGAGCAATTATAGCATAGCAGTGGTAAAAATAATGATCATTCTCATAATTGTCAACTAAATATAACTCCTAATGACTAAAGTACTATCAGCTAATCAAATTTTTTCACATGTAAAGAAAATTTTTAAAGTCAATATTGCCTCTGATAAAGAAAATCCATATTACCCATGACATAAGTTATTCTGGACTGGTATACAATAGTTGTTATACATCACTGTCTTATTGAGTATTCTAACTTTTCCTATTATGGAGTGAAGGGAGACTAGAAGAAATCAGATTTACTGTATACTTTCCCTATAAGAAACTATGCATTCTGTATGTGGTAAAAGAGAATGCCAAGGAATCTATAGACTATCCAAGGACAAAGTGAGTCTAATAAACAATGAAGGCTATTAGAGCCTTTTGGTTCAGATAAACCTTCAAGGAATAAACAGAACCCTAAAGGGAAATGGAAGTTGGCCAACTGGCTACCAGATGCTCTCTCAAAACTGAGGGAGTGACAATAGAATCATTGACAAACGAGTCCTTCAGTGGGCAATTGCCCAGTCAGAAACTGTTACTGAAGAGGAATTGATAATGATTTAGAGGCACAGTGATTTAGGGAAAGGTGCACAGAACCAGGAGAAATAAAGCTAAAATTGAAATAGGTTGGGAGAAGTTTAAGGGCAAAAATCATGCCCACACCCAATACAGTTTCTTTCCAAACCTCCTCTAATCAAAAACTCAGATGACTATTAGGTTTGCAAAATTTATTCACTCAAGAACACCAGAATCACTATGTCTTTCTACTGAAAGAGATAGTGTGTTAAACCTCTGCCCTTACACATTTTAACGAGGAGGTAGAGGTAGATGGGGCCAAGTCTCCTCTTGTGTGATTTTAAGCTCCATGATGTTTTCCTGCACAACACTGAATAGGAGTTCTCATCTGAAATTTACATATGTGGTTATTTGACAAAGGTCACCCTCCCCCATGGAACTACAAGTTCTCCAATGGCAAAGATTTTGTCGTCTTTTTCAGTAGCCACTGGTTCCTAATGTCTAGCACATTGCCTGATGCATAGGAGACTCTCATTTATTACCTAAATGAATAAATGAAGGTAGATTAATTATCCTTCTTCTTGTTTTCCTTCTTGTCACCTTCCTTCCCTGCTCAGCATGTCCTGGCTTTTCTCCATTTCATTTCATTTTCAGATCGAAACCAAACTTCATCTCACCACTTCCACTCCCTGGGTTCTTTTGGTGAGCACCCCTGCACAAATCTGGGGCAGCCTCCGTTGGCCTGGGAAAGGTGCTATAGTGTGGTGGTTAGAAGTAGCCACGGGAGCAGATGCCTCGAATTTGAACAGTACGTGGGTAACTCACCCAATGTGTAATCCTATGTGAGTTGCTTCACCTTTCTGAGTTTTGGTCTCCTCAGCTGTAAAATGAGGATGATAATGAAACCAACCACGTCCAAGGGTTATTACAAAGATTAAATGACTTACTGTAAGTAAAGCACTAAAGATGGTGTCTGATATGTGGAGGGCATTCTAAAGTAATAGCTATTATTATCACAATGACCTCAAAACCTACATGTGGACTTTGCTACACATTTTTGTAACTGGCCCACAATTTTCACCCCAGAAGTGGACCAAGTGATTCAGCTTTTGACCTCTGTCTCCTGCTGCCTGTCCCTGCTCACAGGCAGTCTCCTCCCCCAGCTATGCAGGCTGTAGGCATGTCTGCTCAGGATTAGGGATGCTGAGTGGTGGTTGTAGGGGGAGAAACCCAGTCAAAATCAGAGCTCAATGGCCAGCTGTTATTCTGGGATTAAAATCCAGAGATTTTTTTTTCTCCATTCTTGGCCTTCAGGCAACTGTGGCCTAAGGCATTCATTCCCTTGAATCTCCAAGGAGGCATCTGTGCCTAGAAACACAGCATCATCTAAGGGCTCTCCTCTCTTACAGCTGCCTGTCCCAAACACACACAGGAGTCAAGTGCTTGAATCTCTGTGTCACTAGAAAAATGCATGCATTATCACTTCCCGGCAAGCGTCCGAATCTTGCTCTCCAAATCTGGTGAGAGATGAAGCTTCTGCAACATGCAACTCAGCAAAGCAGAAATGGCTGGAGGCCAGGCAGGCAGAAGAAGTGAGACGCTGCCTGGAGCAGCTCAGAGACCAGTGTCACTGAGCCCAGCAGCCCCTGCTTGGAAGAGGGCCTTTTGGAGAGAAACAGGAAAGAGTGGATGCACTCTCAACATTTCTGCATTTTGTCTCCAGACAACCAGAGAAATCAGGATGACAGGCAGAATCCGCTGCTGAGGGAAAGCAGCTCTTTGCAACCCAGATTAGAGGTTTGGGAGCTAGGAGGAAGCTGGAGGAACCGTCCTAGTCGCGCTTATTTGTCCAGGATACAAGAAGAAGGGAAGAGGCAGAACCCCAGCCAGTCTCCAAGTGGTGGGCCCTGAGGCTTGAAAGTGGGCAGATGGTTGGGACCAGCAGTGTACACAAAGCTGTACTGTGGCTTTCTGGGTGAAGGAGGGTCTGTGACTGCAAAGGTGGAAACCGATCTGTGGCGGGGGGAGGGGGATTGCTGGGGGAGCAGAAAAACCAGAAGCTGGAAGTGCAGGGAGAGAGCAAATGAGGCAGAGCCGGCCGCTATGCGCCACTGTGTGCAGAACTGCAAACCCATCGAGTTTTGCAGGTAAGGCCATGTTGGGAGGCCGCAGCGACTGAGGTTGCCATGCCCGGGGAGTAGGGGACGTGCCGCAGGGTGTCCAGGCTCCAGGTGTTCAGGGTGGGCAAGTCCTGAGGATCATTCCGGTGTACTTAGAGTGGAATCGAGCTTTTGGCACACTTCCAGGACTTCCTTCTTCCCAACCGAGACACAAGGCAGGAACTCTGTTTCCTGAAGGTCGACTCAAAATTTCCCTGTTTGGGGAAACAAGGAAGATGAGAGAGATTGTCCTCACCTTTCTCCCCACCAGGTCTCTCTTCTCATATCAGAGCACTTCTATAATCTTCCCCTTTGAAATTACCCTGATGTTTAATTTCCTATGGATTTCAATCTTTTTAAAATGTTCATAAAGAAAAATCTTTTTCACAGAGTATCTCATGAAGGATGCAGGAGACCTAATTTGGAAACATTTTCATAATAGTCATACCTCTTCAAAGGAAAGAAAAAAATACTTGAAACACTGGAAATTTTAGTATTGATTTTTTCCCCCCAAATCTGCAAAATAATTAGGATTCCAAAGCAAAAAATCTCGGGGAGGGACCCTTACCCTTTATTTAAAGAGAAAAATAAGAAGAGAGGCTTTGATTTTCATGGGACCCCCAGTTGCTATTAATACTACTAGAATACTGTTAATACTCCAATGCTACTTGCTGTCAATATACAAGAGTACTGTTAATACTATTATTAAGGTTATTATTAATCATTATGCAAATACTCTAGAACCATGCTTATTTATTTCAGCAACCATGTACGTTTAGAGCTTCTAGTTTTTCCAGGCCAAACACTCTCACTTTTATAATGCATCACATTGACATGGCATTTTCCAGTTTTTAAAAATGCTTTTAGGTTCATTATCTTACATTCACTTCTCGAAATGATCTTCTGAAACAGACACGGCAAGCATCATCATTTTTGGCTTTGTTTTTAATTAGCTCATTTCGTGAAAAATAATACTCATCTTCGCAGAAACAAATTTAAGGGCATAAATTGAAAATTAAGTCACTCTCAACCAGCTCCACCCGCAAGTCTTGCGAGATATAAGTACTGTTAAGGGTTTCCATATGTCCTTTCAGAAATTGTTGTGCACCCATTAACAGAATTTTATCTATTTGTGCCCTTTAAAAATGAACTCACACATCTATGAGGAGGCTCTTCCCTGCTCTGTGCCTTGTTTTTTTCAACTGGAGATCTTCAATAAGAACACACAGAGCTCGACCTCATTCTTTGACAGTCTATGTAACGTCCCCTAGTGATGGGTATTTAGGTTATATTCAGGTTTCTCTGTTAAAAACAGTGCTGCGATGAACAATATCAGCAGAAAATGATAAAGTGCTCTCTGGTGTCTTTCAGGTCTATGAAGTCAGTTAATCCTCACAACTGTTCTATGTCTACCATTACTCCATTTTACCAATGAAAAAATTGGCAGAGATGTTAGGTAATTTGCCCAAAGTCATATGATTAGGAAATGGTAGAGCACAGATTCGAATCCAGACCATCGGGCTCCATGACCCAAGCTCCTGACCAAGCACCCTGTACTGCCTCTCTGTGTTTTCCGCGTACGATTAGATCTGAGAAGCCAGGAAACACAGCCAGGCAAATTGACCAAAGGGTTTGTGCTCACTGTTGCTCAGGCAGCGAGTGGTGGAAGGGGACTGGCCATGAGCTTCCCAATTCCCACCCCCTTGCTCATTCCCTTACCCTCGGTGACATGCCAATGCCTTCAGTATGTTGTCTCTTTGAATTCCTGAGAAGTTCTAAAGACTTTAGATGTGAACGAAGAGTCTTCAGGAAACAGCGGTTTAGGTGTCTTTCATAGATGTGGGGCGAGGGATGAATTTATTTCTCCAGGTTTGAACACACAGCTCCTGCACTAGTAGATTCTGCAGTTTAAGCAAATGTTGCCACAGATTAGCTTTCGTGTAAAAATGTACTTTTTGAGTTACCAGTTTAGAGAAAAGCTGTATCAAATTTTATTCCATGTTACCACTCATTTTTGTCTATTACAGCAAAGAGAAACTATTAAATCATGAAAGTTTAGACAAAAGAAAGTATTTCCAACTTAATCCTACATGACAACTCATTTACCACAGAGAAAGTGGCATGGAACCAACATTCTCCTCCTGACTTGAGAATCACAGCTGCATTCTAAATCTGAAACCATCTTCCAAAGAGCTGGACTGCACTTGAGAGTTGTAAGCAAAACTATTTTCAAGCATCTCTTGCATTTAAATAGTTCAAGAATCTCCCTCAGATCCTCACACCCTCCCTGGTCCTGGCCCCACCTGATCATGAATGCCTTAGAGTAAAAAGCTGGAAGCCTCCTTAGAAACCATGTAGTCTAGCCTTTCACCATCATTAGGCCTCATGTCTCCCGGTGCTTTACTATCTGCCAGTCACCTTGCCAATTATAAGTTCCTGTGACCACCATGGCCCCCCCTCCCACCACCTCAAGAGCAGGTGTTGTGCCCTCACGACTAGGTGGATGGTGGTAACATTTAACTGAGGCTCAAAAGTGGAGAAGGAACATGATTGGGCAGGAAAATCAGAGTGTGATTTTGTACTCATAAAACCTGAGATGTCTGTATGACATCCAATGGAAACCATCAAGTACGTATTTGGATATGTGAGGCAGGAGCTCAAGGGAACTCAAGGCCACAACTGCAGACTTGGGGGGTCAACTGTTTATATATGATGTTTAAACCAAAGGACTGAATGAGTTCAAAGAGAGAACTAGATGGTCAGTCTAGATGGAGAGACTAGAGAAGGTCTGTGATGGAACCCCGAGGAACTCTTAACATTTGGAATTTAGGTAGGGAAAGAAGAGGGAGCAAATGAAATTGAAAAGGAGCCACCAGAAATAGAGGAAACTTGTGACACCACACAATCCAAGAAATGAGAGCGTTTCAAGAAGGAACGGGTGCCCAGCTGTTTTAAATGGTGCTCAGAGGTAGGATAATTTGAGAACACAGAACTATCATCATTTCTCACAGCCTCAGACCAGGGGTCCCTAGTGCAACAAACCTACTCCTAAGAGTAAGCAGATGACTCGAGGCAGCAACTAAACATTTTGTCTGGTTTAGGAGACATCTTATTTAGTGATCCTTAGATCTGTGTGCTTCCATTTACCTGAGTCTCTCCCTTCCTACCTCTCTAAATTTATGGTCCCTTTCTTGTTGACTGTACTTTTGGCTCCAGTCCAAGTCCCTGAGTTCTTCTAGCCCTAAGGAAACTATTTATTATATTAGTTTCCAAGGTAATATATTAATGTTTTAGGGCTGCCGTAACAAATACCACAGACTGGGTGACTTAGAAATTTAAATCACCACTCTGGAAGTTAGAAGTCCCAGCTCAAGGTGTCAGCAGGCCAGTTTCATTCTGAGGCCTCTCTCTGGCTTGTAGATGGCCGTCTTCTCCCTGTGTCCTCACATGGGCTTTCTGTGTGCAGGGATCTATGTCCTAATCCCTTCTTATAGGGACACCAGTCATATTGGATTAGGGACCACTCTAATGACCTCATTTAACCTTAATTACCTCTTTAAGGACCCTGTTTCCAAATACAGCCAAATTCTGAGGTACTAGGCATTCTGACTTCAACATCTGCATTTTGGGAAGACACAGTTCAGCCCATAACAGGTTTATTATTTTTTTTTCTCAGATCTAGCCATGATTTAAGAATCTTACTGCCATAGGCCTACCCTTCCTGGGTGTCCAAGTCGGAGATCTATACAATTAACTCAAGTTCTAAATTCTGCCTCTTAACTTTCTGTCTTTTACTCATTGCTTTCCTCTCTGTTGCAACCTTTGTACTTTTCTTGGATCATAGTTGAGACTTTGCTATGATCACTTGAGTATAAATTTGTTATACTGCTGATCTGCTAAACAACAGTTCATTAGGGACATACAGACTGGCCCAAAGAAAATTCAAATGGTTGAAAGCATTAATAAATTACCTGTTCCCTGCCTGCTATCTCTCCTTCTAATTATCCTACATATTGGTGCCATAGTAAGGTTCCTATTAGAACTGAAATCTTATATTTTCCCTACCCAAAAGCCACTGATGACTCATCATGGTCAACAAAATCCAGCCTCAATTTCAAATTCTAAGTCTTTAGCAAGTTGATCCCTACTCTGTGCACACCCCAGTTCTATTTGCTGTTTTATAAGACTATCTCCTATGTCTTCCAAACCCTGGTTATTGACTCAAACCAGAATAGTCTGCCTGCAGTGATGTCCTTTTGTTTCCCCATTCTGTCTCAGTGTCCAACCCATTCCTAAGCCTCAGCTCATCTACAAAAAATATTTCCAAATTTCCCCTCTGCCTGAGTCATAATTAATGTCTCCTCTCCTCATTTTTATATTTTGAATCTAATTATAGTATTCATTGCTGTTTGTTTGCTTTATATCAGGGGTGTGTGTGTTCTCCACCAGATCATGAGCTCCTAGATGATCAGGTCCCATAGCACCTAGGACATAGTTCATGCTCAGTAAATGTACTAAACTGAGAGCCCTTGTGTTAGAAGTTCCAGCCTGGCTTCTATTCCAGTTTTGGCTGCTAATAACCTTAGGCAGGTCCCTTAACTTCTGTTGGCTTCCCTTGCTTCATCTCTAAAATAAGATTAATCATATCAAGGATGCTGTGAAAATTAATTATTTATCAGTTTGAAAGTGCCTTGAGATCTTTAAAGATTGGCATTTCTATTTTTGTGGCATCTTTCTCACTAGAGCTTGCAGTTCTTTTAAAAGAAACATGCAAAGGAGAAGCATGGACTGTTTAAAGAACAGTTTTTTCAGAACCGGAAATGATTATATCCTATATTTCAGACAAGGTCATCTTTTACCCTTAATAGCAAATGATGGAGTCTTGAAGAAACCTGCTTTTCCTACCAGTGAGTTTAAAGGGATTACAGTATTTATGTTGAATTACAAAAAGATGAGTAAGGATTCTATCATGCAGAGAACAGAGATTTCCCTGAGGGAAGAAATAAATGAAAATAACATTTTAAACATACCAAATGTAAATGACCTTTACAAAAAGAAACCCCTGCTATTCATATGTCCTGGTCAAGGCTAGTAGTAGAAATACTTACTTGAGTAATTTGTTCATTTCAGGAGGCCCAAGATATATCCAAAGTCAAGGGAAAAGGGAACAAAGTCATTGATATAATAACTTATGTTTCATACACATTAATTTAGTCAATCTTCCCAATACTCCCATAAGGTACTCAGGGAAGGTCTTACTAAACCTGTTTTATGGTTGAGCAAATTGCAAGCCAGTGCAGCTGTACAACTTATCCAAGGCCATAAATAGTGAAGCCAGGACTCAACCTGATCTCTTGATCCAAGTCCAGAACTCCTCTGCCTCACCTCACTCCATCTCAGCCCTAGTGTTCGGAGCACTGCGCACAGGACACTGGGCTGTCTGAGAAGGATAAGACAGGAGCAAGGAGGATGGGAAGGCAGAGAACTTCCTAAGGTGGCTTCAAGCCTCTCTTCCCCACCAGGTCTGTTGGTTGCTCTGTGTAGAGATCCATATTTTCCCAAATGCCAGAGTTCTCCATGCCAAGGTGAGCTTCATTTCCCTTTTTTACCCTCCGCCTTCACCTCGGGCACAGCTCCCCTCCCCTCCTGGCTGCTGTGTGGCAGTGACTTGGAAGTACTGACAGGGAGAGTATTAAGGGTGTCAGGCCCTGACACACCCAGTGCATGAAAAGTACATCTTGGGGGATATAGATTCTGCACCCTCAGCAGCTTCCCCTGTGGCTCTCTGAAGGGAGGACTCGTTACCCAGACATTGCAGCTCCTACAGTCTGAGGACAGACCCTTCAAGATATGTCTGTAGTTCAGACACAAACGTCCTGACTTCATATCCCTTCTGTCCAGCCTCTTGCTCTGAAAGCAAAGAGGCTTTAGTGAGTGAGGCTATAGAGGAAGGAGTTCAGGAGTCCACTCCATCTTGACAGAAATGCAATAGTTTCCCATGGTTGGTTCTCCCCATTGTGCTCCAACAGCTCTTTTCTGGCTCTGGCAATATTCCTCACCCTGGGCCTTGGGTTATGGTTCTCTGTGGATGTGTCTTATCTCCCTAGTTGGAGCATAAGCTTATTGAGAGCAGGAAAAATATTTACTGTGGTGGTAACAATAATGGCAAGCACTATTTACTGAAAACATATTGAGTGGTAGGTGTGATACTGAACACTTTACATATCAGGTGTCATGAATCTTTGTAACAGCCTTATGAGACAGGTTTCACTATTTTCATCCAGATTTTATAGCTGCAGAGATAGAGAAATGGAGAAATTATTTGCTCTAGATATCGCATCTAATAATCATCAAAGCCAGGATCAAGAGTGAGGCCTATCACCATCCTTCTATGTAGCCCCTGAATGACCGAGTAGACCTAGTACAAGGGCACTTAATAGGGTGCCATACATATTTACTGGATTTTAGAAACTGCTGTATAGTTTAATTTGGAAGACAACTAACAATAGCTAACATTTTCATTGCCAGGACCCACATGCAATCTCTCTGCCCTTCAGCTTCTTTCCCCCAAATCCAAATATCTTTCTTTATTTTTCTTTCCATTTATTTGTTGAAGAACCTGAGTCACTGCACTCCTCTTGCAAACTTTCCTCTCCCCTGAATTTTGTCAATTGTATTATCTAATCCTCCTAACAATCATACGATTAATTGGATGAGGTAGGTACTGCTATTATTGACCATTTGCAGGTGAGAAAAACATGGCTCAGAATGATGGAACTTGTGCTTAAGGAGACATAGGAAGTGGTAAGTGAGGACAGTGGGTCTCACTGACTCCAGGGAGGTCAAACACCCTCTCTGATGGGTTTATCCAGTGAGTGTCCACCAAATGGGTATCAGTCTCTGTTCCGTAATTCATTTTACCATTTACACTGAGAATCAAAACTTAAAATAGAAGAGCATGTAGATGTTTTATGTTTGTTTGCCAATTTTTATGAGTACCATAACTAACATTCAATGTTTGACTGAAGAAGCATAGCATACACAGTTCTCTAAAATGATCAACTTAGAAATTGGCCTTTAATCAAAGACTTTATCAAGGGTAGTTAACTTATATGTTTTTTTTTCTTGTGTTTTTTTTTTCCTTTACAAAGCTCTTTAACTCATAAGTTGAAAAGGTAAAATATGTAAGTTCAAAAGGATTTGGATAAAACAATAGATCCACAGTGGCTTATGAGGGGCACCTGGCTGGCTCGGTCAGTTAAACCTCTGCCTTTGGCTCAGGTCATGATTCCTGGAGTCCTGGGATCAAGTCCTGCTCAGCAGGGGAGTCTGCTTCTCCCCCTCCCTCCCTCCCTCCCAGCTCATGCTCTCTCTCTCTCTCACTCTGTCTCTCAAATAAATAAATAAATAAATAATCTTTAAAAAAAATAGATCTGCAGTGGTTTATGAAAGGAAGCCAAGGGTATTTGTGATAGATACCCCATTTTTAAACATTGTAAATAGAAGTAATAAATACTTATTTCTTTAACATTTGGGGAAAATTTGAAAGAATGAAGAAAATAAAAGCCACCCACCAAGGCCTTGCTCTCAAATCCCTCCCCTTTTGAGGTTGACGGGAAAAGCAGCTGGTCTCCTCCACATTATGTGACTGCAGAGGCAAAGTTTGGCTTGCAAGTGGCAAGAGTCTGATTCCCAGTGGAATCTCTGGAGAAGTTTCCAGAAGGGATAGATCATATGTTCACAGGCCCTGGGGTAGTGAGATATTTGAGATAAGAAAGTATCTAGTGCTAATGGAGTAAGAGTCGTTAAACCTGGAATGAAGATCAGAGAAAGACACAAGTCATAAAACACAGATATTCATACTTGAAAGAATGAAATGGGGAAAAAAATGAAGAACGGAAGACAAGGGATGTGGGTTTACAGTTTAGATGAGTTCCAGAAATTTCGATATGACAATACTTGTACTTATAAAGACGGAGATTTTGACCCTTGTAGGAGGAAGTCGGGTCACAGGATGAAATGGAACCTAAGACACTGAGCCACAGATGATTTCTAAACAGAAAAAAGACCTCACCTCTCCCAAAGATGCCAAGCCAGAGGTTAGCAATGCCATAGCCAAGACTACTCCCCGAGTCTACCATTGCAGACCTGTCCTGACTTCTTCCTGCCCAGACCTTCTCTTTTGTCTCACTCACATTACGGTGTTCCCAGACTGTTCCAGGCAGGTTTCCACTGAGACTGATAGCAGATCTGGGTTTAGAACCTTGTTACTCAAAGTGTGGTCCCTGGACCAGCAGCACCAACGTCATCGGGAGGCTTGTTAGGAATGCAGAATCTCGGGTCCCACCCAGACCTTCTGAATCAGAACCTCCATTTTAATAAGATCCTTAGGTATGTAATTAGCTTCTCTCAATGATGATTCCCATCTTGAGGCCCTGGCAGTCTTTGGAAAAACATCATCCAATTTCTTCAATCCAGACCTCGGGTCCCCCCTTTCCCCAGTGTCCTGTGACACATTCACCAAACCATTTTACAGGACACTCATGCTGGGGAAAAAGCAATGAACGAAACAGACAGCATCCCTTACCCCCACAGAGCCCACATTCTGGAGGCAGGAGATAGACTGATAAAAAATAGATAGCTAAGAAACGAAAAACAAACAAGCAAACAAAAAAAAAAAACCCTGGTTTTCGGCAAGGTCACCTCTACTCAGACACCAAGGTCAGGGCTGGGGTCCTCTGTGTAGAGATCTACTGTGTCTGGCCTGACCTGCACCCCCAACCCCTCTCTGTCTGCCAATGAAGGAGAAAGGCCTTGTTGACCCCCATGCTGAGAGCTGGCAGAAACAGTCAGGGTCCAACAGTTCCCTGGGCAGATGGAAACAGTTTGACATTGCCCTGCAACTGGCCCTTCTTCGAAAGTAATTCCTCCTGGAGATAGTCACGGTTTTAAAGTTACCCACACTCGGGGCCCCTGGGTGGTTCAGTGGGTTAAAGCCTCTGCCTTTGGCTCAGGTCATGATCTCAGGGTCCTGGGATCGGGCCCTGCATTGGGCTCTCTGCTCAGCGGGGAGCCTGCTTCCTCCTCTCTCTCTGCCTGCCTCTCTGCTTGCTTGTGATCTGATCTCTCTGTGTGTCAAATAAATAAATAAAATCTTTAAAAAAATAAAATAAAAATAAAGTTACCCGTATGCACATCTGTAATATCACCTGTAGTGCTTATTATGTTATTTAATGAGTGGAGTGTAACAGATCCGAGTTTTATAGAGAGGCCTAATAAAGCAGACCTACTGATTTTTTCCAGTCATAAGACTGCTCCACAGGCTCCTTTGCTGGCTTCCCTCAGGTCATTTCCACACTCACAAGAGCCACAAGTGCAGGAGACAGAGGCAGGCCCTTGTTTCTTAGGAGCCAAAGTGACAGCAGGCTGAGCTCCTGGTTGGTCTGATTTTAAAATTAAGGCTTACCACAGTTCATTTTGGGGAAGTTTTATTGTCATTATTTTTGTTTAGGCAAAACACTCAACCATAAACTAATTTGAAGATTTTTCTATCAAGAGATGAAAAGCAGACTACCAGCAAAATGGGGCCAAGCAGAAAAGGGAAAGAAGGGGAGGGAACGTTTCTTCACCAGCACAAGGGAAGTCTTAACTCAGAAGCCTGCTGCAGCCAGAATCAAAGAACAGTCTCTCTTTCTCTCTCCTTCATAACCCTGGCCCAATTTGCTTTTAAAAATTCTGCAGCCTGGTATGTTTACAGAAATCCACTCAGGCATACATGGTTCCATTTCTTTCTTCCAGAAAGATTTTGATTTTATGGTTTCAAAAAATATACCTATCATGTCAGGCCTGAATGAAATAACTATTTACATTCCTTTAGTTCTCCCAATCTTTACCCACAATCACACATAGTTTTTTTTACATGTTTCTTATCATTGAATATGCACAATTTCGCTTTCCACATTTTTAATTGTGTGTTTCTACCAGCGGTTTTTTTTTTTTGCAAGTCATCAAATATGACTTGAGACGTTGTTCTCTAATTCTTGTGCTTCAACATGGAAGAGTTTTATTTTAAAGTAATTAAGTTGTTGTAAAAACTGAGTTGCAAGAGTTGCTTCAAGTGGAATATCTGCTTTATTTAGTTTCTGAGTTAAGAGATGCTACTTAAGCTTCCCAGAGTCATCTCCCTGGTTGTCTGATTCTGCCCTTTGCTCTATGTTCTTCATGCAATATTTCTAAAAATGAAATGCCAATGTGAACTTTATAGGAGAGAAAACTTTCCTAATAGATTTCAAACAGAGAAAATTGAAGCTATAAGCCTAAGGATACAGAAGAATCAGCTAGAACCAGAAGGAAAGACAGACAGTGGTGGTGTTGGTGACTAAGGGATTTGACAATCCAGAAAATCCAAGAAAATTTTAGAAGCACATGGAAAAAAATGAAGAGCTTCCTGGAGACAGCATCAAAGCCTTCTTTTCTCTAGAACTTATTTAAGTAACTCTGTCAATTCAAAGCATTAACCTCTCTCTCTCCATTGCTCTCTTTTTAGATAAAATGTGAAGGGAAAGGACATTACTGAACAAGTTACTCTTCACTGTTGTCCAAGAAGTTATGACTGATGATGCCCTAAGTCCCCCGGGTCTTATGGATAATAGAAAGGAGTGGGCGCCTGGGTGGCTCAGTGGGTTAAAGCCTCTGCTTTCGGCTCAGGTCATGATCTCAGCGTCGTGGGATCGAGGCCCGCATCGGGCTCTCTGCTCAGCAGGGAGCCTGCTTCCTCCTCTCTCTGTTTCTCTGCCTGCCTCTCTGCCTATTTGTAATCTCTCTCTCTCTGTCAAATAAATAAATAAAAAATCTTTAAAAAAAAAATTTAAAAAAAAAAATAGAAAGGAGTAAAGAGCAATGTTTTACATCTTATGCCATGTTTAAGACAAGAAAATATCAAAGGTTGTTTCATATGGTAAATTAAAACCACATAATTAAAGAGGAGAGCAAAAAATAGCATAAAAGCCAGCCCCAAATTTACAAAAAAAGAACTAAATTAGGATGTGGAAAACACTAATGCTTTTGTATTATTGTCTACTGTGCTTAACAAGTTACCCCAAAACTTGGTGACTTAAAACAACATTTATGTTTTTGTGAGTCAAGAACCTGAGAACAGCTTACCTGGGTAGTCTGGTTCAGGGCTTTCCATCTGAAGACTGGACTCGGCCTGGAGGATCCTCTTCCAGACTCACTCATTAGACTCATGGCTGTTGTCTAATTCCTCGTTGGCTGTTCACAAAATCATCAAGTGCATCTCTCCATCAGGCTACTGAGTGTCCTGGGGAACTTGGCTTCCTTCAGAGTAAATGATTTGAGAGGGAGAGCAAGAAGAAAGATAGGATGGCTTTCATGACCTAGACAAATATCTTCACTTCCACCATATTGTATTTGTTAGAAGACAGTCACTGAGTCCAGGTCACACTCAAAGTGAGGGGAATTTGCTTCTATCTTTTAGGAGGAGGATGTCAAAGGTTTTGTGGATATATTTTCAAACCACAGTACAATAAGCTTTTTTAAAACCATGAGGAGTTGGGGGTGTGGGGAGTTGAGGGAAGGGTACTATCTTCTAGAACAGCAGAGAAGCTAAATACACAAGAAAGCTCAGTCTCCAACCTCATTGCCACCCCCAGAAACTAGAGAAAGCCGTCAACAAAATCCTCAGAGTTCTCATCAGTACTCCCTAACGTGGAGCGAGGTCTGTACAGATAAATGTATCTCTCCTTCATCTTCCGACTGAAGAATAATAGGAATGGATATGGAGAGGGAAAGAGATAGAGAAAAAGGCCACATTACTGACTCTATCTGGAAAGTATGAAAGGCTCCAGGGTTCCAGGCTGAACTGGAGAAACAACCCAAAACCCAAGGGTATCTTGGAAAAAACCCAAAACCCAAAACACTGTTGGGGCTGCACTCACACCCCCCTCAGCATTCACAATTACTCTGTTTGCTTTTCAGGCTTCTAATTCCAAGCACCTCCAACACTCTGGGGATTTTTTTGACCAGCAAGGCTCACTTAGCCTCCTGTAGGGACAGCAGGAAGTACTGGAGAATTAATGCCTCCTCCTAGCAAAACTCAACCAGTGACTTGACAACAGGTGGGATAAATCTCCAATTCCTCCACTCCTCATTATGCTAACTCTGACAGCTGTTCTGTAAGGTCTACCACTTCTCTGGTGGGATCAAGCTCCCGCTGGCCACACAAGTGCCCTACTCCACAGCATGCCCCGGCTGTTCTTCCTCCCTTTACTGGCTTCCTTCCCTTCCTCACTTTTCCACTCCCCTACCAGTGCTTCCTGGGATCATTTCCCAAAGAAACAACTTTCACTCATGTCCTTGCCTTGCTCTGAGCTTCTGTGGAAACCCAACCTACAAGCCATGAACCACTGAAGAGAGTAGAATATACAAGCACTTGAGGAGGATGAGCTCTAGCATAGAACCATTAACACAATCCCAGAAGGGAGAGTAGAACCCAGGTACTGTCAAAGAGAACATACTCAGCATAATCTGTAATATGATTTCATTTTTATAAAAATACTTTTCTCGCCTCTGCTTTTGGCTCAGGTCATGATCTCAGGGTCCTGGGATTGAGGCCCGCATCAGGCTCCCTGCTCAGCGGGGAGCCTGCTTCCCCCCCCCCTGCCTGCCTCTCTGCCTCCTTGTGATCTCTCTCCCTCTGTGAAATAAATAAATAAAATCTTTTAAAAAAAATACTTTTCTCTTGTTCCCCATCAAACCAACCAGCCAACTACCATCTGTCTCTTGTTCACCTATATATAAACATGCAGAGAAAGATGTCTTAAATCATGCTTTTCTTATATTAGGTCTAAAGATCTTTAGATGGTACATCCTGAGATGTTTTAACCCTTTAAACTTTCTTCTACAGTATACACATTCTTTATAATAAGCACATGCCATTTTTATGAAAACAAGAATGATTTTTTTCCTTAAAGAAACAAAGACTGCAGACAAATATGCCAAGAGGTGAACAAGATTAGTTCATTCTGTATACATTTTCTCTTTTGACTTTTCATATTTTTAGTGAGAAACAATTTTCTCTTCCTTATCTCTATCAAATCAGTAATGAGGTTTTTTTTTTAAAGATTTTATTTATTTGACAGCCAGAGAGGGAACACAAGCAGGGGGAGTGGGAGAGGGAGAAGCAGACTCCGCACGGAGCAGGGAGCCCAACTCGGGGCTTGATCCCAGGACCCTGGGACCATGACCTGAGCCAAAGGCAGATGCTTAACAACTGAGCCACCCAGGTGCCCCAGTAATGAGTTTTTAACCTGAAAATACAGTGTTGACACAAGGCAGCAAAATAGGTAGTTTTATATATTACAAAGCAGGGAGGAGGATTCTTGAAATCTGTGAATTGGTAAGTTGGTAAAAACTTCCAGGAAGGCAAATTAACAATAAAAATCAGAGGTTTTAAAAATATCTATGCCTTTGATCCAATAATTCTACTTCTGTGTATTTAGTGTAAGGCAGTGTTTCTCAAAGCTTGGTCCCACCATCAGAATCACATGGGCCCTTCCAAAGATGTTTGAATTGATATCTTGGATTCAGACTGAGACCTGGGAATTTGGCTGTAACAAGGTCTCCCGATAAATCTTAGATACATTAAAGCTTAAGTCCTACTGGCCTGAGCAAATGAGACTCATTCATTAATGCTTCCTGAGTCCCTACTAAGAATCAGGCTCTAAAAAAAAAAAGAAAAGAAAAGAAAATCAGGCTCTATTCTGTGCACTGGGGATACAGTTGTAAATCTGTAAATAACACAGTAAAAGTCCTTGTGCTCATGGAGCTTGTTTTTTTTTTACACAAAAAATTTATATCAATATATTCATTATAGTCTAATTTATGACAAAAAGTAGGAAGTACAGGAAATGCTCAATGATATTTCAAAGAATGGCATGGAACAGTGTTCACCATGTGTTGTCAGAGGAAAATAGCTGTGATCCCTTTTTAAAAATATACAAATGCATTGATAAAAAGAGTAAAGGGAGATAGATACACTAAAATACTAATCTTTTTTTTAAAGGTTTTATTTATTTATTTGGCAGAGAGAGAGATCACAAGCAGGCAGAGAGAGAGGGAGAAGCAGGCTTTCCACCAAGCAGAGAGCCCGATGCGGACCTCGATCCCAGGACCCTGAGACCATGACCTGAGCCGAAGGCAGAGGCTTAACCCACTGAGCCACCCAGGTGCCCCGAAAACACTAGTCTTTGTGGGGCGCCTGCCTGGCTCAGTCCTGGAACATGAAACTTCTCAATCTCCAGGTCGTGAGTTCAAGCCCCACGCTGAGCATGTACCTGCTTAAAAGTATATATACATTAATCTTTATTATCTCTGAAAAACATGGTTATAGATTATTTTTATAGTATATATTTTTTTTCTTTATACTTTTTGGTAATTTCTAAATTTCTGGAATAAACATGAATTACTGACATAATGAGAAGAAAATATAATGTTTTAAAAATTTGATTGTAACACCAGGGGAAATGAAAAATTACCCTATGCTAAAATATGTTCTGATTTAACAATATCAATACACAGTTACTCTCACTTTTGAACTGAACCAAAGAACTTTTGATTCCATTTTGGGAGCTGTTCATTTTCAATTTCAGTTTTAAGGAGATGAGCTTTCAAGTGTTTTGTGTGTTTAGCTAACAGATGAACCCTAAGTACTTTCCAGCTCTACAAATGGAGAGCTCAGGAAGATTCTTTTTTCTTAAATTTTAAATCTTTGTTGCTTTTTCTGGATTTCAAACATAATGCATAATTGTCATGTAAAAATATTAAGAGAAATATAGAACACAGGAAGAGAAAATCAGCCACTCCCCACCCCCAAGAAAACCACCTTAAAGGATTGGATCGGATTCTTTTGGATTATATCCCCATGCATGAGACATGTGTTACATACACACATGCATATATAGATACACACACACGTAATTTTATTTGCTTTAACCCTTTACATGCTGTTCTGGATCTTGCTGTTTCCTTCTACCTGATATCACAGCTATCTTTCCGTGTCCTCTTACAGAGACTCGCTTCATCTTGGGAATGGCTGTATAAATTATAATGGATGGACATATGTTGATTTATTTAAAGAATTCTTCTCATTTAATCTTTGTTATACTTTATAACTGATTATTGCTGATTATGTAAGAAACCTACTGATTTGGCCTGCTTACAATTACATCTGGCTTCCTTACTCCTACCTCTCATTAGACCTAATTGCTTTTCCTTTGATTCCCTTAACATTTCTAGGAAGGCAATCATATCATTTAGAGATCATGACACTTTTGTCTCTTCTCAATACTTCTCATCCTTTTTCTTCCTATTTTCTTATGTTTGGCTAAGACCTCCATAAGAATGATAAATCTCACTGAGCAGGGCCAGAAATGTAATTTAGGTAAAAGTTGATCTTTTGGATTCTAGAATGATTTAGAAAGCTAGCCGTCTAATTCACTTATGTGACTTATGTGGACCTGCCTGAGTGGGCTTGTTCTCAAGCACCACCTTGCTTCCTTCTAACCTGACGATGTACCTTAGGGGTGGGGAGTTTAAGGTGGACATTTTTCATTGCAGGCATCAAAAGCAGAATGAGGAGGTACTGGACTCACTGGGGTAGGTGGCACTAATTTGCAGTTTCCAACCTCAGAAAGAATCTTGTTCTATTTCCAATTTCCTATTTCTGCCACCTTATATCCCAAGAGAAGGAAAAGAATTAGGAGCCCTCCAGTCTGCTTTCTCCACCTGTTTTATCCCGAGGCAACTCTGCTCCCGGCTGGACAGTGGTCATTTCAGCAGGTAGAGCTGCTGCAGCAGGTAGCAAAGAACTTTCTGGGCTAGCCAGTGCCTCCCCAAGTCGTCGTGGGAAGGATAACTGAACCTAAAGATTTCAGTAGAATTCCTGGTGTGATTTAAGCTGATCTAGAAAGTTGCTCTAAACTGAGTGGGCTGTGGTTAATTTTAAAAAATTATTTCCACTTAATCTAAAAATCAGGCTAGAAAATGGGAATTATGATGGCTTCAGGGAGAAAAAAAGCAAAGACTGTTTGAGGTCAGCATAATGCTGTCAATATCCAAGTTGGAAAAGTTGGAAAGCTATGCTGTTTTTACTTAGTCTCATCTTGTTCTCAGTAATTGCTTCCTTTCAACCATAAAGTTGTTTAGTGTAGGAGAGCTATTCCAAGGCTTCTCTTTATATTCACTGCTGCAAGATCCCATTTTAGCATAATTACAGTCTTGGAGTTGCAGAGACAGGCTCACTCTATCTAGCGATGCAGCTGGCTTTCTCCAATGACAATAGGACGCTCACCCGCTTAGCAACGTCCAAGGCTATGAGCCAGGGGGAGGCCCTCATGCTGAAATTTTGCCCTTGCTTTGTCTGTACTTCCTCCATGAAAATGGGGGAATGGTTTAGAATATTAAAAAGCACAAAGTTCTTCCTTTATTCTTTTTCGGCTTTTAAAGAGACATGCTGAGCTTCAAATGTGGATTTTAGTATCCCAAATCAGAAATTATTCATCTTTACATCTCCAACTAATATTACTGAGCAAAAACAACAGCAGCAAAGAAAGACCAATTTTGCGCTGCTTTTCTCTCCTCCTGTCCTTCTTACATTTCTCTTTTCTTTTTGTGAGACGATTCAAGAAAACCTAAATCTGCCTGCCTCCTTTACCTGCTTGGTGATTCCACACCAGGTGACTCCTTGCTATAGAAATTCTTTTCATGATTTGAAATAATCAATAACTGTTCACACTCAATCTTTCTGTCACCTGGAGACTTCTGCTTATGTCTACAATGATTTCCCTGAGTCTCAATAAGACCAGGGCTCCACCTTTCTTCTACCTATCTCCCCCAGATGTATTACCCCCTGTCCTCGAGTTTTATTTTTTCTTCCTTCACACAAATTCTTACATCTCTCCCCTTTCTAGTCCACTAATCACAACCTTAGTTCAGGTCTTTATATCCCTCTCCCAGATTATTACAAAGGTTTCCTAAATGGTCCATCTACTTCTGGCATTTCCCTATCCAAACTCTTCTGAAAGTTTCAGATCAGCTTTCTTACAGCACCATTCAAAAGGAATGGACAAGGGGCGTCTGGGTGGCTCAGTTGGTTAAGTGTCTGTCTTCAGCTCAGGTCATGATCTCAGGGTCCTGGGATTGAGCCCCATGTTGGTTTCCCTGCTCAATGGGAGTCTGCTTCTCCCTCTACCCTTCCCCCATCCTGTGCTTGTACTCTCTCTCTTTCTCAAGTAAATAAATAATTTTTTTAAAAAAAAACGGAGGGGGGAATGAACAAAAAGACTTATAAACCATCCATTATGTGTCAGATGCCAAAACAGACATTAGAATACTTGGATGAAAGATACTCTCATGACTGAACATTCTACTCTGGTCAAACTGGTGTCTTTCTTGGCTCAGGGACAAGTTTCATATATCAATACTTCTCAAAGGGGGGATGTTTGAAATTTTGGGAGATTTTTTTTTAAGATTTGGGGGGGGCAGAGGGAGAGCATCTTAAGCAGACTCCCCACTGAGCTTGGAGCCCAAGAGAGGGCTTGATCTCACGACCTTAAGATCATGACCTGAGCCAAAATCAGGAGTCGGCACTTTAACTGACTGAGCCACCCAGGTGCCCCAATTGTTCCAACTGGGTTGGATAAGAGAGTTACTAATCTAGTGTACATAGGCCAGGGATCCTGCTAAGCATCCTACAACGTATAGGACAGCTCTCCACAACAAAAATAGTATAGTACAAAATGTCAATGGTGCCAAGGATGAGAAAAAATGCACATGTTAGTAGTTGACTCATGAGTTGCCCCATCAGTTCAGTGCCTCCCATCTACATGTAATCAGATCTTACCCTTCTCCAAAGTTTCTTCAACTCCACCTCTCCTACTTCAATTGAATTTAGTCTGTACCACTCCAGGGGGTATATCAAGTATCATTTTCCTTTGGAGGTGGTGGTCTGTGTCCCACGTGCCCTATCTTGTCAGGGTATTGCTGAAAGTCACCGCATCCATATTCTACTTTATAGTCCATAGCAATACCGGGCCCTCCATATGTTACCTAGCTAGTAAATACCTGTAACTTAAAAGGTAAGCCCATTAGCAAAGAATTTGACGGTTGAATTGGTCAGGGGAAATCTATTAAAAAGTTGATATTGGGGCAATTTAGTTGCAAAAATCTCATTAAGAACAAGGCTAAGAGATATGATAATACAGAAAAAGAAAAGGACAGGACCTCGGAAGGTACTGCCTAGGATGAAAGAGTTAGAATGTGCACTTAATCACACTTTTTTCTTGTGGTCAGTATCCATAACAAAATTGATCATTTGAACTATTTTTTTTAAGATTTTATTTATTTATTTGACACAGAGAGAGAGATTACAAGTAGGCAGAGAGACAGGGAGAGGAGGAAGCAGGCTCCCTGCTGAGCAGAGAGCCCGATGTGGGCCTCCATCCCAGGACGCTGAGATCATGACCTGAGCCGAAAGCAGAGGCTTTAACCCACTGAGCCACCCAGGCGCCCTGAACTATTTTTTTAAGATTTTTTTAAAGTAATCTCTGCACCCAACATCACATACTCTAGAGTCTCATACTCTACCGAATGAGCCAGCTAGGCATCCCTCATTTTAATTATTTTAAAGTGTGCGGTTCAGTAATATTAAATACATTCATTTTGTTGTGCAACCATCACCACCATCCATCTCCAAAACTTTTCATTTTGTAAAACTGAAACTCTATACCCATTAAAAAATAACTCCCCATTTTCCCCTTTTCCAACTCCTGGCAAAGACCATGCTGTTTTCTGTCTCTTTAAATGTGACTATTCTAAGAACCTCAATAAGAAAAATCATACAGTATGATGACTTTCATAACTGGGTTATTTTCCTTAGCATAATGTCTTCACTTTTCATCCATGTTGTAGCCTGTGTCATAATTTCCTTCCTTTTCAATGCTGAATAATATTCCATTGTATGTATGTACCACATTTTGTTTATCCATTCATTGTTGATGGACATTTAAGTTGCTCCTACCTTTGGTTATTTTGAACAATGCCTCTATGAGCATAGGTGTATAAATGTCTATTTGAATCCCCGATTTTACTTCTTTTAGGTATATACCCAGAAGTGGATTTGTTGGATCATTTGGTAATTCAATTTTCAAATTTTTTAAAGATTTTATTTATCTATTTGAGAGAGAAAGAGAGCATAAGTGGGCAGAGTGGCAAAGGGAGAAGGAGAAACAGACATCCTGCTGAGCAGGGAGCCTAATGCAGCGCTCGATTCCAGGACACCAATATTATGTCTTGAGCCAAATGCAGACTTTTAAGCTACTGTGCCACCCAGGCACCCCTAATTTTCCATTTTTTTAAAAGATTTTTATTTATTTATTTGAGAAAGAGGGAGGGAGAGAGCACAAGTGGAGAAAGGGCAGAAGTGGTGGGAGTAGCGGACTCCCCACTGAGCAAGGAGCCCAATACAGGGCTGGATCCCAGGACCCCACGATCATGACTTAAGCTGAAGCAGACGCTTAACTGACTGAGCCCCCCAGACACCCCTCAATTTTCAATTTTTTTAGAGATTACCATCCTGTCAAATGCCTGTACCGTTTGACATTCCTACCAACAATGCACAGGGGTTTCAATTTCTCCACTTCCTTGATAACATATTTTGTTTTCTGTTTTTTTATTTTTGTTTTATTAACAGCTATCCTAATGATTGCGAACTGGTATCCTATTGTGGTTTGATTTGCCCTTCTTGAATGACTCATGATGTTGACCATCTTTGCATGTGTTTATTGGCCATTTATATTTCTTCTTTGGAGAAGTGTCTATTCAAGTTCTTTACCCATTTTTTTTAAGATTTTATTTATTTATTTGACAGAGAGAGAGAGATTACAAGTAGGCAGACAGGCAGAGAGAGAGAGAGGAGGAAGCAGGCTCCCTGCTGAGCAGAGAGCCCGATGTGGGGCTTGATCCCAGGACCCTGAGATCATGACCTGAGCCCAAGGCAGAGGCTTTAACCCACTGAGCCACCCAGGCGCCCCACCCATTTTTTTAATCGGGTTGTTTATTTTGTTGTTGAGTTGTATGAGTTCTTTACATATTGCAGATATCAATCTTTTATCAGATCTGTGATTTGGAAATATTTTCTCACATTCCTTGAGTTACCATTTCAATCTGTTAATAGAATTCTGTGATGCATACGTTTTAATTTTGATGTAGTACAACTGATGTATTTTTTCTTTTATTGCTTGTGTTTTAGTGTCATATCCAAAACATTTTTGCCAAATCCAACACCATAAGTATTTTCCTTTATACTTTT
The DNA here is from genome assembly GCA_002007465.1 of Ailurus styani. Taxonomy (NCBI): domain Eukaryota; kingdom Metazoa; phylum Chordata; class Mammalia; order Carnivora; family Ailuridae; genus Ailurus; species Ailurus styani. Next base: position 496,209 of record LNAC01000357.1, read on the forward strand.
TTCCCAACAGTTTGTGGTTTTAGCTCTTACATTTAGGTTTTTGATCCATACTGAGTGAATTTTTTTGCATATGGTATGAAGTTAGGGCCTGAATTCATTCTTTTGTGTATGGATATCCAGTTTTTCCAACATTAACTGAAAAGACTGTCCTTCCTTCATTCAATGGTCTTGGCATCCTGGTTGAAAATCATTTGACCATGGATGAGAGGGTATATTTCCGAGTTCCCTATTCTGTTCCATTGGTTTATATGTCTGTCTTTATGCCAGTACCACACTATTTTGATTACCGTGGTTTTGTAGTAAGTTTTGAAATCAGAATTCTGATTTTGTTCTTTTTCAAGATTGTTCAGCTATTTCGGGTCCCTTGAGATTCCACATGATTTTAGCATGGATTTTTCTATTTATGCTAATAATATTGTTGGAATTTTGATAGAGATTGCATTGAATCTATAGATTGCCTTGGGTAGTATTGACATCTTAACAATATTACATCTTTCCATCCATCAACACTGTATTTCTTTACATTGATTTGTTTTTCTTTAATTTATTTCAACAAGGTTTTATAGTTTTCAGTCTACAAGTCAATCACATTCTTTTTTCAAAGAAGTTATTTTATAAACTAACAACAATATTGCAAATTTAAAAATAGGAGTTATTCATCCCAAATCTCACTTCCCAACAGATCATTTGGCCTCACTTTTCCCATGTCTTCTTCTAGTCTTATCTGCATGTATATATTATTTCAACATAATTGCAATCATCGCATGAATCCAATTTTTAACTTTGGTTTCTATACTTTTTATTATATTCTACTCATTTTCCATGTTGTCACATAATCACTTCAACTGATGCTGAGGGCGCTGTACCAATAGTTGATTCTATCAGGAGGAGGAGGAACAGTCAGTGGCCTGAGCTCTGGGGTAGGAGTAAAAATGGAAATCCTCTTTTTTTTTTCTTGTAACTTTCACAAAGTAGTGGAAATAAATACTTACTAAACAGGATGAAAACAAGAGTTTTAAAGATTGCTCTAGAGAACCTGTTTTTGTGCTTGAATGAGAATAGTCACAATTCAAGAAAATATATTGGCTGACTTTCCTGGTGCCGCCTCTGAATATTTTCTAACCCTAATTCTAATATGTAGCATTTAACATTTGGAATCCATCTTGAATCCCAAAGCATCAAGAACACTTATTTGCCACACTTATCATGGCAGATGATTGAAATATATATGTCCATCTGTAACTTCTAGTTACTCAGTTTTCAATAGCTGTTCAGGAATTCTATGAAACCAGATAAAATGCAATCAAATTTTTATATGAAGAGCAATTTTAGTGGTATTTGATTTTATCACCTTTCTTGGAGTGAAAAATTAAGTTGATGGTATTGAGTGTTGAACTGGGAGGTATGAATTGGTTAAGAGAGGTTTGGGAAGCCTTGCCATGCCAAAATTTATAATCAGAGTATGAACATGCCCCTACAGTAAAAAGCAGTCTGTCTCCTAGAATTCTCTCTCCTCAAGTAGTTAGAAGGAGCCTGTACATACTTGTCTGTACCGATGAAAACCCACAGCTTCACCTTTTCTTTTACAAGTTTATGCCATTTCTAGGATGAATTTGAGTACTGATGAAATGAATCCGGTCATAGGTCTTGGATTCTTCGTTTCTCCAGCTGACTGCTACCCCCCCCCCCCCCTTTTTTTCCTAATTTCTAGTCAAACGATATTATGGAGGAGATATCCTTCTCCTCCTCCACCACCTTTTCCTCCTCCAACCTCCTCCTTTTCCTTCTTCGTCTTCTTCTTCGCCTTCTTCTGAGATTCTTATGCCAGTTTTAAAGCTCCTTATATAAATGCCCTATAAGTCATGCTTTTCTACTGTGACCACTTTCTCCAGGTTCAGGAATCAAAACATTGGTAAAGGACTTATAATGTTCCTTTTAATTAACTTCTAATGTTTGTTTCCCACTCAGTTTAAAAAGAAGTAGTTTTTTAAACTGGAATATATTTTTGCGGTCTTGGATTAAAACTTTTTTTAACTCCTAGAGACCAGCCCTGAAAGATCTGAGACCTTACTTAAGAGGTTAAAATAACAAGTACCCCTGTGAATATCTACTGGAGAACTGGTTAGTTTAACTGCTTAGGCTGAGTGCCCAAGGTGGGCCACTTCCATCTGTAGCGCACACACACCTTATTGTAGAGTGTAGCACGCACACATTTTAGCCAGTCACTTTCAACATACACCAGGGAAGTAGATAGCTCCATTAGGCAATGTCAGAGAAGATAAATGTGTCTAAATTACTTGCCAAAAATGCATAGTGGGCATCAGAGGGATGGATTCTCCTTTCCAAATTATGAAGCAGACTATTCAGAATATTCTGAAACATTCATTTTTCATTGCAGATTGTTGACTGGAAGCCAGAGACAGCTGTCTTCCTGTGATGCCCCATGGTGACACCCACAGGAACTTTCTTCCTTTGGTATTCAACCCGCTAAAAGGTGTGAAAGGATATGCATCATTTAGCAGCCCTGACATCTAGGATTTGACTGAAGAATTTTATGTGCAAAAACCTATGGATCCTAGAAGGTCAGTTGTCTACTTTTAGATGAATCTGTTTCAGTAATATCAACTTGTCTGGTCTTCTCTGCATAAAAATCCTGAAATGGACTGTGAGAGTCTATACAGGTATGGTATGCATACATGAATCATAGTCTATATGTAAACATCTTTCTGGAAGGCAGGGCCTGGATCTAAGCCATGATATACGTAAAATGTAGCATTTTGCTTTGATTCTATATGAGGTAGAATGGAGACATCAACCATCTCTCATGAATTGTTTTGAAAATGAGGTCCTGGAATGCCTGGGTGGCTCAGTCGGTTGGGCAGCTGCCTTCAGCTTGGGTCGTGATTCCGGGTTCCTGACATCAAGTCCCACATCAGACTCCTTGTTCAGCGGGGAGCCTGCTTCTCCCTCTGCCTGCCTCTCCCCCTGCTTGTGCTCTCTCTCTCTGTCTCTCTCTGACAAATAAATAAATAAAATCTTAAAAAAGAAAAAAGAAAAGAAAATGAGGTCCTAGACTATCAGAATTATCTAGATTTTAAGAAAAATTCAGATTTTAGGGTCTCACCCCAGGTAGGGCCTAGGAACCTACTCTTTGGGAAACACCCAGGAGATTCTGATGCTGGTGACTCCATCATCTCTCCACTGAGGAGCACTGCCTGGGAGCCAGCAGAGCAGCCCTCAGAGTCCTCCTTAGAAGACCTGAGCTCTTTTCTCCCCCTTGGTGTCCTTGGTGAAGGACAGAATTGAGCATCTACACTGCTGCAGTATTTTATGTAGAAGTACCCATAAAAGAAGAATTAAGGGCAGTTAGTAGCCTTATTTTGACCTCTAACTTAGTCATCTTCTTTTCTCATTCTCGTATTTCTTCAGTTTTTCTCCACAATGAAATGAAGCCTTGTGCTTCAGCTATAGACCTGTTACCCTCTTTTATTTTTCACTGAAGACTAGAAAACCATGGCCACTATGTTTAGAGAATGATTCATTTATCATGTGATTATTCCTTTATTAGTAACTAATAGTGAGGGACTAGAACTTCAGCTAGCTTTTTTCTTCTGACCACTAGACACTTTGAAGAGAAAGCATACAATAGGAGATATAGGAGAATATAAGAGGTATAGGAGCATTCTCTGTTTGAAAACATATCTTAAGAAACTTGGATAAAATAGATGGAGTTCCTCTTCAATACTTCTCTTATTGCTTTGGAACTCCCCACCTTCTCATCAGTTTCTTTGATGAGCAAATGTTAAGTGTTGCTTCTGTTAGCTCTCACTCAGGTGCCCTTCATCTCTACTAAGGGGCCTCCAGCTAAAATTTTCTTCTCCCTCCTACACACCAGTATTTGTTCTCCTGTAAAACTCTGCCTGTTCGTGTATCAATATAAATGCAGAAATCATATATAAAATATCACCAAACAGAATCCAGCAGCACATCAAAGAAATAACACACCAAGGCCAAGTAGGCTTCATTCCAGAGATGCAAAGGTAAGTCAATTTTAGGAACTCTATTAATTTAGTTCATTTGAATAGATCTAAGCAGAAAAGCCATCTAAGGTCATCTCCACTGATGCTGAAAAAGCTCTTGAAAAAAAATGTACATCTGTTCTTCAGAAAAACTCTCAATCCTTGACATGATCCTGTAGATTTACCATAGCCACAAATCCACTATCATATTTAATGCGGAGCCCCCAGAAACATTTCCACCAAATTCAGATAAACAAAGGATATTTATTTACTCTTATTTCTCTTAAGAGGCACTGTAGGAAAACGGTAAACTTTATGGACTTTGGTATTTAACCATCAAGGTTCAAATCTCAACTTTGCCACCTAGGACCCATATGACTGTGGGCAATTTGCTTAATATTTCTGTGCTGAGTTCCCCTTTCCATAAATGTAGATAATAATGAGACTTACTTCTTAAGGCTGCTTGCTATGAGATGTGAATAACTTTATAGGTATAAAGTACTTATATACCACAAGGCATGTAAATGCTCAATAACTTTCTACTATCATTACTATTATTTAACATTATTTTTTTGAGGTACTAGTCAAGGAGACAAACCAAACAGATAGGAGAAGGGAATTAAAAGTATTAAAAGGGAAGACCAAATTACCTACATTTTCTGTTACTGTAATTATAAAACTGGGAAATCCAAGAGAATCTACTGGAAAAACGACCAAAACAAATAAGAAAATACTATAAATAGTGAAGTATAAAATTCACATTTAGAAATTAATAGATGTTGTATATATGAAGACAACTTGAATTTTAAAAAAGGCATAGCATGTTCTTAAATAAGATGATTCAGCATCATAAAGATGTTAAACCTCCCTATGTTAATTTATAAGTCTGACACTACCATTAATAAAATGCAAGGAATTCTTTTTAAATGAATAATGTGATTCTAAATTTCACATGCAAATAATCATTCAGGAAGTTCCATGGAAATTCTGGAAAAGAAGAGAGTAAGTGACCATTTGTTCCACCAGATATTAAACATCATGAATCCTCAGTTTTTAAAAAATATACTAGCTCCTCCCTCAGACCAGGCTCCCTGCAGGCAGAACTGTGTCTCTTCCCTCAGATTGGGCTCCCTGAGGTAGGGCTGTGTTTCCCCCTCAGACTGGAGAGTCCTGAGGGCAGGACTGTGTCTCCCCATTCAGACTGGGGCTCCCTGAGGACAGGGCTGTATTTCCCCTCAGACTGGGCTTTTTGAGGGCAGGACTCTGTCTTCCCCCTCAGACTGGGACTCCATAAGGACAGGTCTGTAATTCCCCTCAGACTGGGGCTCCCTGAGGGCAGAACTAAATCTCTCCCCTCAGACTGGGGCTCCCTGAAGGCAGAAATTAAATGTTTACCAAAAAAAAGAGGGTGCCTGGCTGACTCAGTTGATAGAGCATGTGATTCTTGATCTCAGGGTTGTGAGTTCAAGCCCCGTGCCGGGTGTAGAGATTACTTAAAAATTAAATCTTTTTTTTAAAAAAAGGAAGCCATTAAAGAACAATAAAAGAGAAAAAGAATCCTCAGAATGGCAGAGACCTTTCTAAACTATGACACAAAATAATTATAACATAATTTAAATGCATGCCAAAATCGCCAAAACAAAATCAAAAAACAAACTTGGAAAGAGAATTTAGAGCTCATATCATGAACACAGAGCTAATTAACCTAATACAACTGTTATAAATAAAATGCTAAGTGAAAAACCAAAATCCAATGGAAAAAATGGACAAAAAAGAAAAACTGTTCACCAGAAAAGAAAATACAAATGGTTCTTAAACATATGAAAAGATTTTCAATTTTACGCATAGTAAAAGGGAGAATAGCCAACTAAAATTACAATGACAATATTTTTCACCTATTTGATTGGAAAAAACATAAAAATTTAATGTTAATACACTATAGTGGTGGCATGGAGAAATAGACATTCTCAAACATTGCTGGGAGATGGTGAATTGGGACAATCTCTATGAAGAGAAATTTAGCAATACTATCAAAATTAGAAAGGTGCATATTCCTTGCAATTCCATTTCTAGAAATTTCTAGAAATTTACTCTGTAGATATACCAGTACACATGCAAGTGTATACAAATGATATTCATTGCAATGTTGTCAGTGATAAAAAAAAAAAAACTATTGGAAGAAAAATCAAGATGGCAGAGGAACGGGAGACCTAGTTCCTTAGTTCCCAGGAACTCAGCTAGATAGCTATCAAATCATTCTGAACACCTGCAAACTCAACCGGAGATCTAAGAAAAGAATATCTGCAACTCTATAAATGGAAAAGCGACCACTTTCTGCAAGGTAGGAGATGTGGAGAAGTGAATCCAAGGCGATACATGGGAAGATAAAACTACAGGGGAAAGGAGCTGCTGTCAGCCAGCTACTTGAAAGTGATATAGCAGCAGAGCACAAAATTGGAACTTTAAGAAGTCTGCTCAGGTGAGGGATGTCCCTGCCTGAAAGGCGCTCAGATGGCCAAGTGGGGTGGAATCCTAGGTGGGACAATGTGGTCACAGGACACTCAGGGTCACAGGAAGACTGGGAGTGCCTGAATAGGGCAGAGTTCCCAGGCATCAGAGCAGGGAAGCCAGATGCAATCAGCAAGCCCAGGAGTGGGCTCTCAGTGCAGAGTTGCCATAAACCAGGAACCATAGCAGGGTCAGCCGACTGCTCTCCGAGCAGGGGCCTAAAAAGCTGTAGAACCAGCAAGTCTCCCCATCTTCCACTATGGAGAAGTGGCATAGCAGCGTGCCTCCATAGGATTCTGCAGGGTTTGGAGACTCAAGACAGGGTCATGTGCCTGAGATGGAAATGCTTGGTCACGGGCCAGGTGAGCATGAAGGGCAGACTGAGACCAGGGAGACAGGAGTGATTGACTGCTTTTTCCTGAGGGCTCAATAAAGAGTGGGCACCTGAGCTTTCAGCTCTGGGGCCAGAAATTGGGAGGCTACCATTTTCATTCTCATCCTCTAAAGCTGCACAGAAAGCCTTCAGGGAGCAAAAGCCACATAGAGCAATCTGAAGCAGATTACTTAGGTTGGCCCCTGGCAAGGGCGGTGCAATTCCACCTTGGGCAAAGACACTTGAGACTCAAAGCAATAGGCCCCTTCCCCAGAAGATCAGCAAGAACATCCAGCTAAGACCAAGTTTATCAACTAATGAGAACTGCAAAACTCCAGCACTAGGGGAATATAGCACATAGAATTCATGGTTTTCCCCCATGATTCTTTAGTCTTTCCATTTTAATGTTTTCTCTTTTCTTTTTCAACCAATTTCTTATGTTTTTTTTTTAAGATTTTATTTATTTATTTATTTGACAGAGAGAGAGATCACACAAGTAGGCAGAGAGGCAGGCGGGGGGGGGGGGGGGAGCAGGCTCTCCACTGAGCAGAGAGCCTGATGTGGGCCTCGATCCAGGACCCTGGGATCATGACCTGAGCCAAAGGCAGAGACTTAACCAACCAAGCCACCCAGGCGCCCCACCAATTTCTTATGTTATCAACTCTTTTTAAAATATTTTTTTACCCTACGACCCAGCAATCGCACTACTGGGTATTTATCCTAAAGACACAAAGGTAGTGTTCCTCAGGGGCACGTGCACCCGAATGTTTATAGCAGCAATGTCCACAATAGCCAAACTATGGAAAGAACCTAGATGTCCATCAACAGATGAATGGATAAAGAAGATGTGGTATATATATACAATGGAATATTATGCAGCTATCAAAAGAAACGAAATCTTGCCATTCGCAACGACATGGATGGAACTGGAGGGTATTATGCTGAGCGAAATAAGTCAATCAGAGAAAGACAATTATCATATGATCTCTCTGATATGAGGAACTTGAGGGGCAGGGTGGGGGGTTGTGGGGGGTAGGGAGGGAAAAATAATGAAACAAGATGGGATGGGGAAGGAGACAAACCATAAGAGACTTCTAATCTCATAAAACAAACTGAGGGTTACTGGGGGGTGGGAGGGTAGGGATAGGGTGGATGGGTTATGGACATTGGGGAGGGTTTGTGCTTTGGTGAATGCTGTGAAAGATGTAAGCCTGATGATTCACAGACCTGTACCCCTTGGGCAAATAATAAAAATAAAATTAAAAAAAAATATTTTTTAATTTTCATTTTATAGTTACATTCCATTCCTTCATTGTATTTAATTTTAGTTTTATATATATGTAAGTTTTTCTTTCTTTACAATTTTGGGATGCAGTTTCTTCTAACAGACCACAAATATACCCAGACTCTAGTCTTCACCTACCCAGAATCTTCTCTTCACCTGTCTGATCATATTCCTTTTTTGTTTTTGTTTTTTTCTTTTCTTCTTCCTTTTTTTTTGTTTTGTTAAAGTTTTTTTAAAATTTTCATCTTTTAAGTTACATTCTATCCTTTCAGTGTATTTAATTTTATTTTTGTGTATATATAAGTTTTTCTCTCTTTACAATTTTGAGATGTAGTTTCTTCTAACTCTCGAATTCTCTCCTTGTGATCTCAGGATATAGTATATTGACCAAATACACTCAGGATATAGTATATTGCTCTGTTCTGTTCACCTGTCTGTTTTTATCCCTTCCTTTTTGTTGTTGTTGTTGTTGTTGTTGTTTTCTCTTTTGTTTTTTCTTGTCTTTTAATTTTCATTTTTCCAGTTACATTCTATCCTTTCATTGTATTTAATTTTATTTTTGTACATATACAAGTTTCTCTTTCTTTGCAATTTTGGGATCTAGTTTTCTAACGAATGGACCAAAATACACCCAGGATCCAGTGTATTGATCTATTCTGTCCACCTGTCTGATTATACTCTCTTTCCTTTTTTTTTTTTTCCCAGTTTTGGGTCTCTTCTGATTTGTTTAGTGTGTATTTCTCTGGGGTCGTTGTTGCCATTTTAATCTTTTATTCTCTCGTTCATCTCTTCTTCTCTGCACAGAATGACAAGAGGGAAAAACTCACCTCAAGAAAGAACAACAGGGGCGCCTGGGTGGCTCAGTGGGTTAAAGCCCCTGCTTTCGGCTCAGGTCATGATCTCAGGGTCCTGGGATCGAGGCCCGCATGGGGCTCTCTGCTCAGCGGGGAGCCTGCTTCCTCCTCTCCCTGTCTCTCTGCCTGCCTCTCTGCCTACTTGTAATCTCTCTCTCTGTGTCAAATAAATAAATAAAATCTTTAAAAAAAAAAAAAAAAAAAAAGAAAGAACAACAGGCAGTGCTGACTGACAGGGACCTAATTAGTATGGACATGAGTATGTCAGAACTAGGGTTCAGAATAATGATTATAAGGATGCTAGATTGGATTGAAAAAGTATAGAAGACTCTAGAGAATCCTTTTCTGGAAAAATAAGAGAACTACAATCTAATCAAGTCAAAATCAAAAAGGCTATTAATGAGATGAAATAAAAAATGGAGGCTCTAGCTGGAAGGATAAATGAGGCAAAAGAGAGAATTAGTGATATAGAAGGCAAAATGATGGAGAATAAGGAAGCTGAGAAAAAGAGAGATAAACAACTACTGGATCACAAGGAGAGAATTCGAGAGATAAGCAATACCATAAGGAAAACAATGTTAGAGTAACTGGGGTCCCAGAAAAAGGGGAAAGAGAGAGGGGTGTAGAAGGTATATTGGAGCAAATTATAGCTGAGATCCTCCCTAATCTGGGGAAGGGAACAGGCAGTCAAGTCCAGGAGGCACAGAGAACCCCACCACTACCTCAAAGTCAAGAAAAATAGGTCAACACATATAATAGTGAAGCTTCCAAATCTCGGAGACAATGAGAAAACCCTGAAAGCAGATAGGACAAGAGGTCTGTAACCTACAAGGGTAGAAACATTAGATTGGCAGGAGCCCTACCCACAGAGACCTGGCAGGCTAGAAAGGACTGGCATGATGTATTCAGGGTGCTAAATGAGAAAAATGTGCAGCCAAGAATACTTTATCCAGCTAGGATATCATTCAAGGTAGAAGGAGTGATAAAATGCTTCCAGGACAAACAGAAACTAAAAGAATTTGTGATCACTACACAAGCCCTACAAGAAATATTAAAAGGGATCCCTTAAGTGAAGAGAGAGTCCAAAAGTAAAATAGACCAGAAAGGAACAAAGACAATATACAGAAACAGTGACTTTACAGGTAAAACAATGACACTAAATTCATATCTTTCAATAGTTACTCTGAATGTAAGTGGCTAAATGCCCCAATCAAAAGACACAGGGTATCCGATTGGATAAAAAGGCAAGACCCATCGATATGCTCTCTGCAAGAGACTCATTTTAGACCCAAGGACACCTCCAGATTTAAAGTGAGGGGGTGGAAAACCATTTATCATGCTAATGGACATCAAAAGAAACCTGGGGTGGCCATCCTTATATCAGACAAATTAAATTTTAAACCAAAGACTGTAATAAGAGATGAGGAAGGATACTATATTATAATTAAATGATCTAACAAGAAGATCTAACAATTGTAAACATTTATGCCCCTAACATAGGAGCAGCCAGTTATATAAGCCAATTAATAACAAAATTAAAGAAACACATCAACAATAATACAATAATAGTAGGGTACTTTAACACCCCCCTCACTGCAATGGACAGATCATCTAACCAGAAGATCAACAAGGAAACAAGGGCTTTGAATGACACATTGGACCAAATGTACTTCACCGATATACAGAACATTCCATCCTAAAGCAACAGAATACACATTCTTCTCTAGTGCACATGGAACATTCTCCAGAATAGATCACATACTGGGTCACAAATCAGGTTTCAACAGGTACCAAAAGACTGGGATCATTCCCTGCATATTTTCAGACCACAGTACTTTGAAACTGGAACTCAATCACAAGAGGAAAGTTGGAAAGAACTCAAAAACGTGGAGGCTAAAGAGCATCCTACTACAGAATGAATGGGACAACCAGGAAATTAAAGAAGAATTTTAAAAATTCATGGAAATAAATGAAAATGAAAACACAACTGTTCAAAATCTTTGGGACACAGCAAAAGCAGTCCTGAGAGGAAAGTATATAGCAATACAAGCCTTTCTCAAGAAACAAGAAAGGTCTCAAATATACAACCTAACTTTACACCTAAAGGACTTGGAGAAAGAACAGCAAATAAAGCTTAAACCCAGCAGGAAAAGAGAATTAACAAAGATTAGAGCAGAAATCAATAAAACAGAAACCAAAAGAACGGTAGAACAGATCAGCGTAAGTAGGAGCTGGTTCTTTGAAAGAATTAATAAGATGAATAAACCCCTGGCCAGACTTATCAAAAAGAAAAGATAAAGGACCCAAATAAACAAAATTGAATGAAAGAAGAGAGATCACAGCAAACACCAAAGAAATACAAATGACTGTAAGAGCATGTTATGAGCGGCCTATATGCTAACAAATTAAGCAATCTGGAAGAAATGGATGCATTCCTAGAGAGGTACAAACTACCAAAACTGAAACTGGAAGAAATAGAAAACCTGAAAAGACCCATAACCAGCAAGGAAATTGAAGCAGTAATCAAAAATCTCACAACAAACGAGAGCCCAGAGCCAGATGGCTTTCCAGGTGTGTTCTACCAAACATTTAAAGAAGAATTAATACCTATTCTTCTGAAGTTGCTTCAAAAAATAGAAATGAAAGGAAAACTTCAAAACTCTATCTGGCCAGCATTACCTTGATCCCAAAAGCAGACAAAGACCCCACCAAAAAGGATAATTACAAACCAATATCCCTGATGAACATGAATGCAAAAGTTCTCACCAAGATACTGACCAATAGGATCCAACAGCACATTAAAAGGATTATTCACCACGACCAAGTGGGATTTATTCCTGGGATGCAAGGTTGGTTCAACATCCGCAAATCAATCAATACAATACACTACATAAATAAAAGAAAGGACAAGAACCATATGACCCTCTCAGTAGATGTAGAAAAAACATTTGACAAAGTGTGGCATCCTTTCTTGATTGAAACTCTTCACAGTGTAGGGATAGAGGGTACATACCTCAATATTATCAAAGCCATATACAAAAAGCCCACAGTGAATATCATTCTCAATGGAGAAAAACTGAGAGCTTTTCCCCTAAGGTGAGGAACATGGCAGGGATGTTCCCTCTCACCATTGCTGTTCAACATAGTACTAGAAGTCCTAGCCTCAGCAATCAGATAACAAAAGAAATAAATGGCATCTGAATTGGCAAAGAAATAGTCAAACTCTCACTCTTTGCAGATGACATACTCTGTGGAAAATCCAAAAGACTCCACCCCAAAATTGCTAGAACTCATACAGAATTCAGCAAAGTGGCAGGATATAAAATCAATGCACAGAAATCAGTTACATTTCTATACATTAACAATGAGACAGAAGAAAGAAAAATTAAGGAGATGATCCCATTTACAATTGCATGCAAACCCGTAAGATACCTAGGAATAAACCTAACCAAAGAGGCAAAAGATCTGTACTCAGAAAACTATAGAACACTCAAGAAAGAAATTGAGGAAGACACAAAGAAATGGAAAAATGTTTTATGCTCATGGATTGGAAGAACAAATATTGTTAAAATGTCTATACGACCTAGAAATCTACACATTCAATCCAATCCCTATCAAAATACCGTCAACTTTTTTCAAAGAAATGGAACAACTAATCCTAAAATTTGTATGGAACCACAAAAGACCCTGAATAGCCAAAGGAATGTTGAAAAAGAAAACTAAAGCTCAGGGCATCACAATTCCAGACTTCAAGCTCTATTACAAAGCTATAGTCATTAAGACAGTATGATACTGGCACAAAAACAGACACATAGATCAATAGAACAGAACAAAGAACCCAGAAATAGACCCTCAACTCTACTGTCAACTAATCTTCGACAAAGCAGGAAAGAATGTCCAATGGAAAAAAGACAGTCTCTTCAACAAATGGTGTTGGGGAAAATTGGACAGCCACATGCAGAAGAATGAAACTGGACCATTTCCTTACACCATACACAAAAATAGACTCAAAATGGATAAAAGACCTAAATGCAAGATAAGAATCCATCAAAATCCTTGAGGAGAGCACAGGCAGCAACCTCTTTGACCTCGGCCACAGCAACATCTTGCTAGACAGATCTCCAAAGGCAAGGGAAACAAAGGCAAAAGTGAACTACTGGGACTTCATCAAGATAAAAAGCTTTTGCACAGGGACGCCTGGGTGGCTCTGTGGGTTAAGCCTCTGCCTTCGGCTCAGGTCACAATCCCAGGGTCCTGGGATTGAGTCCTACATCAGGCTCCTTGCTCAGCAGGGAGCCTGCTTCTCCTTCTGCCTCTACCTGCCACTCTGCCTGCTTGTGCTCTATCTCTCTCTCTCCATCAAATAAATAAATAAAATCTTTAAAGAAAAAAAAAGAAGTGAGGGGATGGAGAAACATTTAAAAAAAAAAAAAAAGCTTTTGCACAGCAAAGGAAATGGTCGACAAAACCAAAACTGACAGAATGGGAAAAGATGTTTACAAATGTGATATCAGATAAAGTGCCAGTATCCCAAATCTATAAAGAACTTATCAAACTCAACACCCAAAGAACAAATAATCCAATCAAGAAATGGGCAGAACACATGAACAGACATTTCTGCAAAGAAGACATCCAAATGGCCAAGAGACACATGAAAAAATGCTCCACATCACTTAGTATCAGGGAAATACAAATCAAAACCACAGTGAGATACCACCTCACACTGGTCAGAATGACTAAAATTCACAAGTCAGGAAATGACAGATGTTGGAGAGGATGCGGAGAAAGGGAACCCTCTTACACTGTTAGTGGGAATGCAAGCTGGTACAGCCACTCTGGAAAATAGTATGGAGGTTCTTCAAAAAAGTTGAAAATAGAACTACCCTATAACTACTGGTTATTTACCCCAAATATACAAATGTAGTGATCCGAAGGGACACGAGGACCCCAACATTTATAGCAACAATGTCCACAATAGCCAAACTATGGAAAGAACCTAAATGTCCATCAACAGATGAATGGATAAAGAAGATGTGGTACATACACAATGGAATTATACATAGCCATAAAAAAATGGAATCTTGCCATTTACAATGATGTGGATAGAACTACAGGATATTATGCTAAGTGAAATAAGTCAATCAGAGAAAGACAGCTATCATATGATCTCACTTATATGTGAAACTTAAGAAACAAAACAGAGGATCATAGGGGAAAAGAGGAAAAAATAAAACAAGACAAAAATCAGAGAGGGAGAGAAACCTTAAGAGACTCTTAATCATAGGAAACAAACTGAGGGTTGCTGGAGGGGAGTGAGGCAGGAGGAGGGGATAAATGGCTGATAGACATTAAGGAGGGCATGTAATGTAATGAGTACTGGGATTATAAAAGATCGATGAATCACTGACCTCCACCTCTGAAACTAACACTAGGCTATATGTTAAGTAATTGAATTTAAAATTTAAAAATGGAAAAAAGGAAATAAATAAATAAAATAATTAAATCTTGGGGCTCCTGGGTGGCTCAGTCGTTAAGTGTCTGCCTTTGGCTCAGGTCATGATCCCAGAGTCCTGGGGTCAAGCCCCACATCGGGCTCTCTGCTTGGCAAGAAGCCTGATTCTCCCTCTCCCAACCCCCCTGCTTGTGTTACCTCTCTCTCTGTGTCTCTCTCTGTCAAATAAATAATTAAAATCTTTAAAAATAAATTGATTAATTTAAAAAATAAGTCTTAAAAATTAAAAAAAAGAAAACTATTGGAAGTAACAAATTTGCACCAATAAGGGATTTGTTAAATAAATTATGGTTCATCTGTATACATAATACAATACTTTGCAAGTATAAAAGAATTAGGAAACTCTATGTGCAGATATAGAAAAGATTTCTAAGATATATAGTTTTTTAAGTTGATGCAGAAGACTATGTGCTTTATGTTACAATTCCTGTTTTTTAAAAAAGGGGAGGACCAGGATGCCTGGATGGCTCAGTCGATTGAGCATCTACCTTTGGCTCAGGTCATAATCCCAGGGTCCTGGGATCAAGCACCGTGTCAGGTTCTCTGTTCAGTGGGGAGTCTGCTCCTCCCTCTGCCTCTGCCTGCTGCTCCTCCTGCTTGTGCTCTCTCTCTCTCTCTCTCTGACAAATAAATGAATAAAATCTTAAAAAGGAGGGGGGACAAATTCATATTGATTATATTCATATAAAATATACCCAGAAAGATTCATGAGAAAATAATAGTGACTGCCTTTGGAAAGGGGAATGAGGTGGCTGGGAAAGGATGTCTTTCCACTGTATATCTCAATCTGTCAGGATTCAGTTGCAAGTAATAGAAACCTTCTGGCTAGTTTTAACAGAAGTGCCTTTAAGACAAAAACTTAAATTCTTACAAAACCCATTGTTAGTACTGGAAGATCAGACTTTAGCATAGGCCCCCTGAAAAAGCTCCCAGATAAACACCAAATGCTCAAGGAAACTGCTAGCTTTTCCACTGTCAGGAAACTGGGGTGAGGGCAGTAAGGGAGAGAAATTGATGGCCTTGACTTCTGGTTCCAGGTTCATCCCGCTTAGTTTCATTCCATAAATCAGAAGCCAGAGTTAGAGCCAGCACTGCTGGCCAGAGGAAAACGGGCTTAGCTGCAATTCAGGAATCTGCGGATATCATCCTCATCAGCAAAATGGATGACTTCCATGCCATTTCTTTCTGCACATAACTTATCTCCAAATTCAAATTTTAGAAAAGTCTATTTGATTGGTATATCTAATTCATATCTGAAACTCTAGTTTCAAGGATATATTTAACTGTAGTTTTCACTTTTCAGCCTCTAGCTTATAGAAAGTTGGTGAATAAACCCATCTATTGGACTTACTTCAATATGACTTTTTATATCTTTAAACCACAAAAATGTATTAGCTATTTTTAAAAATTAAGTTAAAAATTAAAAGCTTACTAAGTCTGGCTAATAAAACTTATTCATAATCACAAAAATGAAAACAACCCAAATGTCCATGCATTCATCTGCTCAGGCTGCTATAACAAAATACCACAGACTAAGTGGCTTAAGCAACAGAGATTTATTTTTTCATAGTTTTGATATCTAGAAATTCCAAGGTCAAGGTACTAACCAATTCAGTTTCTGGGGAGGACTCTCTTCTTGGTTTGCAGGTGGCTGCCTTCTCTGTGCACTCACATGGCTTTTCCTCAGTGCCTGTGCTCAGCTCAGAGAGAGAGCTCTGGTGTCTCTTCCTCTTCTTATAAAGACACCAGCCCTACCAGATTAAGGGCTCACTCTTACGACATCATGCAGCCTTAATGACCTCCTGAAAGTACTAGTTCCAAATACTGTTACACTGGGGGTTAGTGTTGCAACATATGAATTTTGGAGAGACACAATTCAGTCCATAGCAGTCCTTTAACTAGGGAATAAATACACAAAATCTGTTGTAGCCATACAATGAGATACTACTGAACAATAAAAAGGGACAAATTATTGAAACATAAAACAACACGGATGATTTCAAACACATTATGCTAATGTCTAATTTTTTTAAAGATTTTTATTTATTTATTTGACACAGAAAGAGAGATTACAAGTAGGCAGAGAGGAAGGCAGAGAGAGAGGAGAGAGGAGGAAGCAGGCTCCCTGCTGAGCAGAGAGCCCGATGCGGATCTCAATCCCAGGACCCTGAGACCATGACCTGAGCCGAAGGCAGAGGCTTTAACCCACTGAGCCACCCAGGCACCCAAGAATGTCTAATATTGATATGAAATAGTTCTTCCCTACCAAGTGTTTCTTATTTTTTGCTTTTTGAATTTAACAGAGCCTTCCAGGAGAAGATAATGACTTAACTACAGAGTGAACATCACTAAAAGTTTGGAGAAAGATTTTTTTGTTTGTTAGGATGTCCTTTGTGATTGAATCCCGTAAATAGAAAGTCACTTACATGATGCTCAAGCCCATGAACTAATAATAAAGTAAGACTCTGCATAAACAGTCCTGAGCTTTCTTCTTTGGAGCCAGTTTTTAAAAGAATAAACAAAGGCATTGAAGGGTTTCAGAGAACATGAACCCATCGTGCTGTGTCCTATAGCAACACCTGCTCAAAAGGGAACTAGGTTTCCATTTCTCAGTTGATCCCTTCCCTTCCCTTCCCGGCCCTCCATTTTCCTGCCATCTGCCCAGTGTCCACATGGCAACCAAATATCACTTCTACCATGTTTTACCACCAACAAAAGAAAAACAAACTGGTGAGCAAAACCTTTTTTATAGCAACATTAGAAAAATTTTTAAACCTCACCAAGTAGGAAATAACAGATGAAAACCACAATCTCTAATGGAAGTTCTCTTAGAGAAAACAAATATTACAGCACTGATAGCCTATCAGCTTGATGATGGGGAAATGTGCAGGCAAATTTCCTGCACATGATTCCCTAGAGAGTTTCTCCATTTATTTGATATGCAGTGAAATTTATTTAAAATATTTTGAGGGTATCATCAGACTAAAAATCATCCAACTAGAAAAGTCAACTTGGGGGTGCCTGGGTGGCTCAGTCGTTAAGCGTCTGCCTTCGCTTTCAGGTCATGATCCCAGGGTCCTGGGATCAAGCCCCCCGCAATCGGGCTCCCTGCTTGGCAGGGAGCCTGCTTCCTTCTCTCTCTCTGCCTGACTCTCTGCCTACTTGTGATCTCTTTCTGTCAAATAAATAAATAAAAATCTTTTAAAAAAAAAGAAGAAAAGAAAAAAAAGAAAGAAAGAAAGGTCATCCTGTCCAGTTTGAAAATGAAACTGCTTTTTCTCTCAAATAAAATCATCCACCCTGCTCCTGTCCACTTAGATTTCTCTCATTAATTCCCTGAAAGTCAGATTTACACACTCTGGAAGGATTCGTATGAGTCTGTTATCCAAACTTTTGCCAAGCTAGAGAATTAGTTTGAAAAGTAGGTGGGAGGGGGGCCTGGGTGGCTCAGTGGGTTAAAGCCTCTGCCTTCAGCTCAGGTCATGGTCTCAGGGTCCTGGGATCGAGCCCCATATCGGGCTCTCTGCTCAGTGGAGAGCCTGCTTCCCCCCTCCACCCGCCTGCCTCTCTGCCTACTTGTGTGATCTCTCTCTCTGTCAAATAAGTAAAAATCTTTAAAAAAAGAAAATTAGGTGGGAGTGGAAGTGGGGCTGTGCAAATTGGCAGTTCCTAGAGGCACTGTCGACCCTTGTCCTTCCCCACAAGGACTAAGCCTTGAGCCCTTACTGTGAGTCCAAGGGCTGTACTGACTTGGGTCTGACCTGAGTTGCAAGAAAGCAAGGTCACTGACAGGAACAGCTCTGCAAGATGGCTGGAATTCAGACATGGCTGTCATGCTTGTTGTTCCATTTCTGCAGCTGTACAAAACAACTCTGTATTGCCTTGGTCAGGGCTCGGCTGCCCCATGAGAACCCACAGAAGCATTCATTCCTCCCCACTGCTTTCAGCCACCCACTCATCCCTTGTTTTAAGATTCCTTAGCAACCAAGGAACCTGTTATTCCACAGCTCATATTTTGCACTCCTGATTCCATTACTACACTTATGAGCCCCCTCCCTCCCTGCCCCTGATGTATGCTGCAGTATTGTGTCTGCACGTTCTTCCCCCAGATGTATGCCCTATCATCTCTGTAAGTTCGTCAGGGACAGGAAAAGTGCATTCATCGGGATCTGCTCTGAGCTACACAACTCTTGAATTCAAGACATTCTTCCTACTCTAAACCCCTTCTAATGAACTTGAACCCTATTCCTGTCTCTCTATTTACACCAGAGATGAGGACTAGCTCATCAACACTCTCTTTCATTTTACTTAATTAGAAACAAGAAATGCATGGCATATTTAAGAAATCAATTATCTACTTTCGAAAAAGCCATAGGGCAAGAGAGCTGCACCCACCCCTCATGGTTCTGGTATGGGAGGAGAATTTATTTTTTAAGTTCCCGGGCCTAAGGAAATCTGCCATTTTTGTTGTAAATCACAGAACCATGTGTGCTACTGTTGTGGATGTTATATTATAACCAAGTGGGGGAAATCTCTGCTTTTTCCAACTTAGGATCATTTTTAATCATTCAGTCTTGGCAGCTCCAATTCTCAGCCATCCCTCCCTCTTACTAACAGCTTGTTCCTATTCCTAGCTTGGTGGGAATGTTGGCCTATGTGATGTATTTTGGGAAAATCAGCTAGAGTCATTGAATGTACAAATGAAGCTCATTTTATAGAAATATAAATTAAGATAATGCTAACCTTAAACTACTCAATCTTCCATGTATATGGAATATATATTATTTCCAAAATAAAAAACCATTTTTAAGTATACCCTATTTATTATGAACATCTTTCTCTGGTGAAAAGAGATTCTGTTTTTGTTTTACCATGAGAACTTGACAATAACCAGTTCTATAGTGAGCTTTCAACAAAGATCAATCTTTCAAGCTGGACAATGTGGGCTCTAGACTCATGGATACAGGCTCTGCTTGTGCACTTCTGTGGTTGCTGGTATGTTCCACCGAAGAATTTGTCCTTGGTGGAGCCTGACGCAGGACATTCTTGGGGGCAGGCCCTTCATTTTCTTGCCAACTATTTGAGGCTTTCTCTGCTCAGTGCAAAGCTCCAATCACTCCAGTACTTAATGGCTTGACAAGGTGGAAATGTGGTTAATTGGCCTTAGCAAGGGCTCCAGAGGCCCATGAGTTCTAAACTCTTTTGATGCAGATTAGACTATACCTTGTTTGACATTAGCTTTAAACCAAATAAACCAAGATAGGAAACTCAAGAAAAATATTATGTGATTCTGGATAGGATAGAGGCTCTGACTGGCTCAAATAGCCCACTTTTTATCCAGGATATGACATGCCTCCTAACAATCCAGTGGCGTAAGTCACTATTATGACTATTACCCTTGAGATTAAGGTATGTGCACATTTCACACTTCACTCTACAATTTTACCATCAGAAACTGTCTTTTGGGCATTGTCATTTGGTCTTAGTAAATGCTGTGGTTAAATGTATTCTAGCAGCTTCGTCCATATGAATAGACTTTCCAAAGGAATTATTTTAACTCTCATCTATACCTGTAAAATGATGTAAATAATTGTTATTGTTGTCTGAGATAAGCCAGAAAGACCATTTTTGCTTCAGCCAGCTGTATGTCTGAGCAAAAGTACAATTTTGATAGAGCTATTTAGACCATTTGCCTCAATTTTCAGAATCACTTTGATCCAGCTGATGCTCTGGTAGTTTTAGCCAAATGCAGCTCTGGATAACCCCACCCACATGCTTCTCCAGGGACCCGGAATCTGAAGGAAAAGGTTGCAGCCGAGGAGCTAGAAGCAAGAGATGAAACCCTAGCCACGCTGCTGTCCTCCGTGCTGCCCTCTCTCTGTAAGTTTTCAGTCCAGGGCAAGAGGCCTTCTGAAAAGGCTCCTCTCCTTTGTTTCAGAAAGCACACAGAAACGCTGTGCCTTTCCTAAATTCCTAGCATCAGGATTTGGTGGTTCTAAGTAGCATAGCCCGCGCCCCATCTTCCCCTCTCGCTGCTCCTTTCCTCCTCCGCCAGCAGCAGCAAATAGTGGGCATCACATTTCTCCAAACTCAGCCCCAAATAAATTAAATTCTGGTGCCCGAGGCAACCCTTTTGTTCCCTTGCTGAAGGCAAGTTCAGCATCTTCTTTATTTACCACCTGAAAAGACAATTTGTTGTAGGGATCCATGGGTAATAGAGAAACAACACATGCAAATAGTTCCTCATGGGGAGATTTTGCCAAAAAGTTCTACGTCGTTCTTACATAACTCCTATGAGCTAATTTGTGAAAAATAAGATTTGGGTTCTAGGCACAATTCTTGTAAGTGAGGACAAAATTTAGGTAAATATTATGCAATTTACTTTGAAGCTTACTACTCGGTATTCCCTTCACTATCAGTTTTAAAAACTGTTTTAAAAATATCATGTTTTGAAGGGAGCTTTGTTTTTCTCAGCTCTTTCTCCCATCTGCTACATTTTGTAACAAAGCCATAATCTGGTGTTTATGATATTAGTTGCTGTGGAAATTAATAATGCTATGCTATTCTTGTCTTACTGAGACAGCATGGGTCAGTGAAGGGGTTTGAAACGTAAGTATTCAACTACAGTGAGCATTTGAAAAAAGTAAAACATTTAATAAATAGAACCAATTTTAGAATTAATATGCACTCACCTTTGTACTCACATTATTGCTTAGTTGCAGGGACATTTTGAAGGATTAGACCAAGGCAAATTCTGTTTGAAAAGACCCATTACTTGAAAAATGAAATTGCATACAAATGAAGAGATGAAGCTATTGTATTTTAAAGTGACCGCCAGCAGAAAGTATTTTTGCAAAGATAATGACCTCTCCCTCAGAATAGTGGATTAGTCTCTCTAGGTTGAGGGGACGGTGACTGGGCATTTAATGCAGGGGAAATGACAGAGCCCTGTAACAGAAGACACTTCTATCTTAAAAAATAATTTTCTTAAAGCCTATTATTCCTTCCACTAGAGTGAAAGGAAATAATGCCTTTCTTTCTTAGCACCTCAAAGTCTTCTTATTCACTCAGCTAGTCCCTCCCCCCCCTTCGGCCCCCTAGGCCACAGTGACACTGCCCTACACCTACAGTTTCCTCTCCTGGACAGCTTCCACTTTCCCACAGGTCGGACAAGACGAGAATCAGAGGAGACTTCTCATTGGCAATACTGCGAATTTGGCTTATGGTAAAGGAAGAGACCAGTTTGAAAAGGAAAGTCAGACCAGCAGCTTGCTAGGACGAATGCTTATACAGTCTTTCTCCATCTTACAGTTAGGACCTTTCTGCTTTGATGCCTCCAACTTCACTCATTGCCTCATTTCTGTCCCTGATTTGGCACCCTGCCCCTTTGCCGCCCTTTGTCACTTTGTCCTCTTGGTCGCCAAAGGACAGGGGAAAGCAATTTGCTGCTTGAGAGGTTTGGCCTGGACCATTTGGCAAATGCTTTTGTTAGGATGTACTTGCAAGTCTGACGTCTTATATCCTTATTTTCCCCAGTGAGCTTCTCGAAGTAAGTTCCTATCTTACAACATATCATTTACAGGCTGGCACTTAGCATGCCATAAGTGCATAATAAATGTTATTTTTTTGGCCCTATAAAGATAATTAGTGGGATGTATAATGTGTCCCGGCCTCTGAAGAAGCTAGGTCATCATTGGTCTCCTGTCAGCTGGGACAAGCTGAAAGTTCTGGAGCCTCTGAGCCAGATACTCAGATGGGTGAAATGTGCCCCAGGGCTCCAAGTGTGGACTGCAGAACCCACAGGCACTGCCCATACTGTTTTACTGAGCTCACATCTGAGTCATCTACCTGTCCACACCAGGTACATGACTTAAGACTTCAAAGGGAGAATGCGATTGTGTAATGGATTTAAAATTCACAATCAACAAACAACTCAACTCGAGTTAGCTATTTCTCTATAATTGAATTCAATTTAACTCTAAAACCCCCATTTTCAATGATGGGGAGAGACTCAGTCTTGTCACGCTCATTGCAGTTTCAAAGTTAGTCTCTTGGAGTAAATATTTAGTCGAATTAAAGACTTAAGCTCAGTCCATTTGGAGCTCACATTCAACATCAGAGCTGTTCTCCACTTGCACCCCTCTGGGTGCAGGGGAAGAACAGCAAGGAAGGGTCTGGTTGTGCCCCACACACCTCTGTCCTTGCTTTATATGACAGTTTGGCCACTGCATAATTTGTATTCTGGTGTCTTAGTAGAATAAAGTCTACCACCCCCAAGCCCCTCAGCCCTTCCTGGCTCTAGTGAAGAAACTTGGAGATGGGACCTCATCTTGGTCCTTTGGGCGGCCCTCCCAAGATCCTGTCCTGTAAGGTCACCTTGCCCCAAGGCAAGATGACCTCTGTCTTGCCTGCTTCTGGAAACTATAGGAGAGCTCCATGTTCAGGCTCTGAGCACTGTTTCCAGCCTTCTCTCTGCTTCACTTACCACACTGCCATCTCCACTCTGGGTTCCAAAAAACCAAAGGTCAAGTCCTCTGCTCTAGGGTTTCCAAGCTTATTGAGAGATCTATCTCTTACAGAGAAAAGGGAGAGGTGTCTAAAGCTGGATGGGGGAAGGTAGAAAGCAAGCCTGGGGCAGTGTAAATAGTCTCAGCTAAACTCTCTTGCCCTCTTTTTTCCATATTTCTTTTCTTGACTCTTTTCTATGATCCGGAGATTTTTAAAAGGCATATCTTAGCCCAGCCTGCTCTTTGTTTCAAAATCAAATAACTTTGTAACTACTCCTTTGAACACAGGCAGCAGATGGGTTGTAGAGCCACCTTACACATAAAACAAATAATCTAATTGCAATCAGGTACCATATTTTAAAATACTATTCTTATTCTCAGAAAAAATGGCTAAGGGGTGCCTGGGTGGCTCTGTTGGTTAAGCATCTGCTTTCGGCTCCTGTCATGATCCCAGGGTCCTGAGATTGAGCTCGGCCTCGGGCTCGCTGCTCACCGGGGATCCTGCTTCTCCCTCTCTCTGTCCTTCTGCCTGCTGCTCTGCCTACTTGTGCTCTCTATCACTCTGTCAAATAAATAAATAAAATATTTAAACAAAAACAAGAAAGAGAAAGAAAGAAAGAAAAGAAATAATAGCTAAAACCTAATTTTTAAAATTATTCCTAGCGAAATCTAGTATTTTTTTCATTGAGCCTGCAGATTTCTTCGAAGCTTCAAATCCTATCCTTTTCACCAGTATCTGCTGACTCATGCAGCAATTGGTTCTTGCTGATCTCTGCTTCTTTTCTGTGGGTGAAGGGGCACAATAGACATGTCTTTGATCATTAATTAACCCATCAGTTCCCAATTTCTCCCCAGGGTGCTTCTGGAATAGAAAGCAAAGACCTGGAATCTAGTCCTGGGTATTTTGGGTACGTGAGGATAGGGACTAGTAGGAGGTCTGGAAGATACCCTTTGATCAACAATGAATAAGCTAGGTCTGCTGGGGAAGTACACAGGCTGTGGTCTCGAAGGCCCTCAAGTGTCACTGGGAGCTGTGTTTCCTGAGAGTGGTGTCCTGGGAGCTTACACCCACTCACTAGCAGTTCTGTGGGGGACCTCATGAAGTATCTTTGGTCTCCACAGCTGGAGGCATAGAACACTTAGGGCTTCTTCCTACCTTCTCCACTGCCCACCCCCTCCCCCCAGCACCAGGCAACGTCATGCAGATGACCAGTGATGGCAATGACACCAGCCTTACCACTGGTCTGCTTATCTGCATAGTATCCTAGGACTTCACTGTCACATCTGTGGGGTTTGGACATGCGTGGGAGAAAGAATTACTGCAAGGATAGGCAGGGGCTGCTACCATGTGACCTCGGTGACTCTCACCTGAGTAGCTCAAGAGTGAAACTTTCAACATCTATCTGACTGACCGGATTCATTGCACACAAAGAACTAGAAGGTGGCCCCCTACCTCTATGCAGATATAAGGGCTTTTGTCTGCAAATAGCAACAGAATGCACACCAGCACCCAATTAGGAACACAGCATCTAGTGATACCACAGCTACTCTCATTTTCCTCTCCAGGAAAAATGACTATAGATGAGAATGAACAGAAGGAAACCTGAATTCTTCAGGCATGAGGTACTGTGCTAGTTATCAATTTATCCACTCTCAGCTCTGAATTCACCCTTCATTGTCTGCTCTGTGATATTGGAAATGGACTCTAAATATTTCTCCTCTGCCAGCTAGCATAATGTTTAGTCTGTCTGTGGAAAAGCTTGTCATCTAAGAACTCATGATCTAATGGGGAACACACATGTATACACGCACACACATGCACACATACACATACAGAGACAGACACGCTTCCCACAGGACACAGGGGAGATGGGACAGGGCATGAATCTGGACAGGAGACACCGGGGGCCGGGGTGGGGGCAATGTCAGCTCAGCTGTACAAAGGAAAAAAGTGATTTTCTAAAGGGAAATAGGAAGGACTTCAGAAGGCACAGTGGATTGAGGCCGGGGGTGGGGGGTGCGGAAAAAAGCTTTCTGGTTCTCTTCAGGAACATGAACAGAGGTACTAAGTTGCCTTCTGTGGAGACATAAGCAAAGACGTCCACACTCATTGCTTTCCATTTAATAAAGCTATCTGAAGGTCTCCAAGTCAGAGGACAGAAATTAAAGCCCAAGACTTACAAATAAGCCATCAAAATATAAGCCCTTTGACCAGGTCTACTGGTGGGGGATATTGGTGAGACTCTTAATTCTGAATCCAGCTTGCTTCATCAGGCAAGGAGCAAAGCCCCCAAGAATCCCAGGCTGTCCTTATCACCCTCTAGCCAAGGATGCTTAACCTTCCTCCTAGAGCTCATACTCTCTTGCCCCATGAGGATATTCCTGGGAGGTGACTCAACCCCATTTATCAATCCCTGTTCCTCAGTTCCCTATTTGCACAGTCCCTAGACTGTGAGTCTCAGGGTTTTACTGCCTTACTTTTCTCCCCTTTCGACCACAGTCCTGCCTGATAGGGAGACTGGAAGGGGCACAATAAAATTCCTAGATATATTTTCTTTAAAAAAAAAATCCACTGTAAATAATTATGAGGTAGAACTCACAAATGCTTGAGTGCAGAATGATTAAAAATGTCAACTACTCTAACGTTATGCAAATAGGTGCTTGTGGCTTGTGATAAAAATTGCCAAAGACAGCTTCATGCAGAGATGCAAATAATACTGTATTTCAAATAACATAGAGGTGCTGATGTGCTCTGAAGAAACTAGGTTAGATGACACAAGAAGTAGTTCTACTACTGGCAAAGATTCTGATAAATATACATGTGCAAAACTTAAGTAAAACTATGTTATGATAAGCAAAAGTAAAAAAAAAGCCACATTCTTGAACATATATATTATATTATACAATATGAGATTTTTATATATAATTGTTAATTATAACAAAGTTTAAAAAAGGAAATATTTAACTGGTCTTTTTTTCTGTATCACTAGGAGTATATATTACATTCAAGTTGACCTAAAAAACACCTTTAAAAATTATTTTGTTGGAAAAAAAATGGAAAGTTTCCTTATATTCAGGATTGCCTTGTATTCAGACATAGAAGATATACAATAAGCAGGGTAGTTAGTAATCAACCAAAAACTTGTCTCCTCTAGTTCATGGTAAAGCAAACCTAGGCCTGAGCCTTCCTCTACCCTTCCAGCTTCAAGAATTTACTAAACCTTGAGAAGGTGAGGATAGTGTCTGTGGCCCTCTGAGTTACCCCTTTCTTTCCCAGAAAACAGTCATTCATAGTTGCTGACAAAGGTCTTATTTTAAAATTATAACATAACCCATAAACATACATATAGTCAACTGATTTTTCAACAAAGATAATTCAATGAAGAAACAATAGTCTTTTCAATAAATGATGCTAGAGTGATTGGACATACATTATGCAAAAAAGAAAGAAAGAACCTCTACTTTATTTTGTATCATATGCAAAAATAGATCATAGACAGAAATATAAACTGTAACTGTAAGACTTCTAGAAGATATCATAGAAGAATTTTGTGACCTTGGGTTAGACAAGATTTCTTCAATACAACACTAAATGGAATTATTCATAATCATTCCAAACTAAATGCAACCCAAATGTTCTTCAGCCCATGAATGAGAAACAAAGTATGACATTGTACACTGCAATCTGATACTGCGATAAAAAGAAATGGCTTACTGATACACACAACAAAAAGGTGTGCCCCAGCAAACCATTTTATAGCATCTCCACTCTACAGATGAAATAGATGGAAACACACCAGGAACATACATAGGTAATAACAAAATGTAGTAAAATAATGAAAAAGTGATGAGTTTTGAGTGTTTATTTCTTTGCTATCAATGTAATTCAATTGTAAGTTTATATCATTTAATTCTTAGTAATGACTATGTTTATTTTTTTTAAAGATTTATTTATTTATCTATTTATTTGACAGAAATCACAAGTAGGCAGAGAGGCAGGCAGAGAGGGGGGGGGGAAACAGGCTCCCTGCTGAGCAGAGAGCCTGATACGGGCCTCGATCCCAGGACCCTGAGATTATGACCTGAGCTGAAGGCAGAGGCTTTAACCCACTGAGACACCCAGGTGCCCAGTAATGACTGTGTTTAATAACAAGCTCAGGAAATTCCTGAAACTTAACAGTCAGGTCTCTAGCACTCCTTTGAGCTGCCTCTAGCCCAGTAAGGATCCAGGTGCAAGTCTATGAACCCCTCCTCCATCACAAATTCCCAGGCAGCAGTGGCAACATGAAGGAAGAGTGGGTGCAAACATATGTTGTTTTCTTGAGCCCCACTACTCTCAAAATGCTGCCGGAACTGCTTTAACCATATGGGATATTTCCCTGAGCTATTCAGATTGGTTGTCAGAGCTGAAATATCAATGTCAACAGCCACGCCATCAATCATATGAGGAAACGGATGTGGATTTCAGTAGAATAAATAGTTTGGTGTTCTTCGGTAAATTTCATTCATTAAAATACCCTGTAGGGTTTTTTAAATGGGGATTTGTTGTTGAAGAGAAAAACTGTTTTTCCAAAATACCTTTTATTTTTATAGTTAGATCTGGAAAGATAGTCATCAAAATGTTAACCATTATCTTGGATGGTGAATTTTTTCCCTTTCTCTTTGTGATTTTTCTGTAGTTTTCAAATTTTCTGCAATAAATTTATAACATTATGGTAATATGAAAAAATTTGAGACAAGTCTTTGGTAACTTGATATTTAAAATTGCAATGGTGGTCTAGTTTTTAAGACGAGAAGAATAAATAGCATTTTCGGTAAAAGAATGCCCTGGGAAACAGACATTACTATGTTCAGTTTCATTTAAAAGCCAGATGTCCAGGAATTTGATATGGCTAATTATCAATTTTCACCCAGATGGAGTGTTTTCTTTTTTTTTCTGTCATTAGATGGAAAAGCACAGCATCTCTGACCACTTACTTCATTACATTCAGTCGCTTCAGTTGGAAAGCTCTAAGGAATAGGTGGAGCTTAGAAGAAGGGCATTTTATTCTATTATGAATGAAAAGTTGACACAGGTGCAAGACATAGAAGAAAAAGAATTAAAATGTGTAATTGGTTAGGCAATGAACGATTTTCAAGCCTGCTCTTTGGCCAATTCCAATAGTGTTAGAAATGGAATTCATGCTCTTATGTGTCTTCCTATAGTAAGCTAATGCTGTATAACAGATTATCATAAGACTTAGCAGCTTGAAACAAAAAACAGCTATTACTTCACAGTTTCCATAGGTCAAGGAGTTGAGTATGGTTTATGCGGCTGCCTGTGGCTCAGGATCTCCCATGAAGCTGTTAGCCGCCAAGGCTGGAGTATTCTCTAAAGTCTTGACTGGGGGAGGATCCATTTCCCGGCTACCTCACATGAGTGGTGGCAAAATTGCATTCCTTGAGAACCGTTGGAATGAGGACCTCAAGACTTCACTGGCTGTTGGCCAGAGACCTCAGTTCCCTGCCACATGGGCTTCTCAAGAGAGCAGCTCACAACATGGGAACTGGCTCCTTCAGAGGAAACAAGCACTAGAAACATCTAAGACATTCATTCCCTGTCTCTCAGAGCTCACTGTTCTTTATTGCCAGGTGTCCAAGGCCTCAAAAACATTGCTTCACAAAATTGTGTCCAGTTTGGGGGTTATTTAAAGCATGGGGTATATGCGGTACTTGTTACTCCATCTTAACCAGAAGTAAAAGTATCAGAAAATCTCTTATTAATCATCTTATTTTACTTCTCTGCTAGAAACAAATTGAATTTAATCTATTATATTTTTGTGTCTAAAAAGCAATGTGTGAAAAATTTATTCTTATTGATTAAAGAAAAATTATTAGCACAAAAATTAAAATGTATTAGAAATCAATGTCTTAATTTGCATAATGAGATGGATGGGGGGCATTTATAAGGCACTGGTTAAATTTAAACTATTCCTTTGCTTGGGATCCAGTGTGATAAATCACTGAAGAATGCTTTTCTTTGATGAAGCAGTGGAGAGCTATTGTGAAACTGGAGATTAAAAAGGAGAACCTCTTTGACTCAGGATGCTGCTTTGGGCAATTCAGTTTTAGAAACAGGCCATATGGAATTAGGGGGTCTGAAAGTCATTTCCTTAAAACAGTTCCCTTATACATATTCTTATTTTCCATTAGTGCCATGACACGAAAACAGGGAACACCAATGTTGACAGCATTCCATATCTCATTCCTGTTTCCATACCTGACTTGCTAGTCCATATCTTTTCTGGAATTCTCCAAGAAGAACTAGCAACCACCTCTGCAGTGGTCTTCTGCTGCAGTCTTCCTCAGTTTACATTCTGGACTGGAGTGTCTCCTCCATCTTAGTTCTTCCATCACTTTCTGTCTTCCAGATATTTGTCAAAATCTCTCCTCAATTGATGAAACACTCCCCCATTCTCAATATTCATAGATGTACTCCCTCTTATGAGCATTTTTTGGCATGGTAGAAGATGCAGGTTTTGTCATGAATAGGTGTGGGGTTTGGATCTTGTCAAATGCTTTTCTGCATCAGTTGATACGATCATATGATTTTGCTTCTTTAGCCTATTGACATGTAAATTATGATATAGATTTATATGAATTGATTTTTGAATGTTGAACGTGCCATGCATACCTGGGACAAATCCTGCTTGGTCATGCATATTTTTAATACAAAATTTGTTTTAAAATCTGAATAAAAATTTAATTTAAAAGTATTTTTTAATTATTGGATTTGACTTGCTAACATTTTGATGATATTTGCATCTACATTTATGAGAGATGTTGGTCTGTAGTTTTCTTTATTGTACTGTCTTTTTCTAGTTTTGGTATCAGAGTAATGCTGGCCTTACAAAGTTAACTAGTAAAATATTTCCTCCTCTCCTGTTCTCTAGAAGAGATTGTTTAAAATTGGTGTTAATCCTTCTTAAATTATTTTATAGAATTCTCCATGTCTTTTTCTGGGGAATTTTAATGACAAATTCGATTTTGCCAGTGGCTATAGAATGATTCTATTTCCTCTTGTTTGAGCTTCGATCGTTTGTAGTTTTTGAAGAGTTGGTCCATTTCTTCTAAGTTGTTGAATTCGTAAGTTTAAAGGTCTCAGTGATTTTCCCTTATTATTCCTTTAAAGGCTGCAGGTACAGTGATGATATACCGTTTCATTACTGATATTGTTGATTTGTGTCTTCTTTCTTTTTATTTTATCAGTCTTGCTAGAAGCTATTAGCTAGCTTTTCGTGGTTTTTTAAAAGTTGTTTTCCTTTCCAATTTCATTTATTTCTGCTCTTATCTGTATCATTTCTTTCTTTCTACTTGCTTTGGGTTACTTTTGCTCTTCTTTTCTCTGGTTTCTTGAGGTTATGGACTTGAGACTTCTAACATGATCTTTCCCTCTTTTCTGAGGTAATCATGTAATGCATAAATTTCTTTCTTGACACTACTTAGTTACACCCCACAAATCTCGATATGTTGTATTTTAATTTTACTCAGTTCTGTATGTTTTTTATTTTTTTGAAGATTTTATTTATGTATTTGAGAGAGAGAGCGAGACCGCGCACAAGTGGGGGGAGGAGCAGAGGGGGAGGAGCAGAGGGACAAGTAGATTCCCCACTGAGCAGGGAGCCTGAAGTGGGGCTCAATCCCAGGACCCTGAGATCATGACCTGAACTAAAGGCAGACA
Source organism: Ailurus styani (assembly GCA_002007465.1). Taxonomy (NCBI): domain Eukaryota; kingdom Metazoa; phylum Chordata; class Mammalia; order Carnivora; family Ailuridae; genus Ailurus; species Ailurus styani. Next base: position 526,987 of record LNAC01000357.1, read on the forward strand.
CTTAACCAACTGAGCCACCCAGGTGCCCAAGTTCTGTATGTTTTTTAATTTCCTTTGAGACTTGCTCTTTGACCAGGTATGATTTTAAAGTGTGTTGTTTAATTTCCAAGTAGTTTAATTTTCCCGTGGCCTTTCTCTCATTGATTTCTAATTTGATTTCATAATGGTCAATAAACCTACTTTGTATGATTTCAGTTCTTTTAAATTTGTTAACGTTTGCTCTCTGGCCCAGCATGTGGTCTATTAACCAGCGCTTAAAAAAAGAAATGTGCATCCTGCCATTGTGGATGGAGTGCCCTATAAATGTCAGTTAGGTCCTGTTGGTTTGTTGTGTTGTTCAGGACTTCTATATCTTTGCTCTTTTTCTAACTCTTTGTTCTATCAGTTGCTGAGAGGGGGATGTCGAAGTGCACAATTATGATTTCAGAGATCCATGTTTTATGAAAGATCAATTTTGGAGCCCATGTTTAGGAGAAAAAATATAAAATTTAAAGACAGACTTAGGTAAGAAAAATGAATATTTATTATAATGAGAAAATAAATCACAACAAAAGATAAATCTTCAAATGCTGATATAAAATCCACAAGCATTACAAAATCAAAAAAATATATAATGTATTTATTATTTTATTGTCCAACATACTTTTTTTTTCTTAAGTGGGCTCCATGCAGGGCTTGAACTAACCACCCTGAGATCAAGACCTGAGCTGAGATCAAGAGTAAGATGCTCAACAGGCTGAGCCACCCAGGCTCCCCCTCCCCAACCTGATATAATTTTTTTATTATAGTTGATACACAATGTTATATTAGTTTCAGGTGTACAGTATAGTGATTCAACAACTCTACACTGCTATGCTCCCTACAAGTGTAGCTACCATCTGTCACCATATAATGCTATTACAATACCAATGTCTATACCATACACACACACACACTGTTTATGCTATACTATACTGACATACTTTTCCTCTGCATTTTGGGGTTCTTTTTGCTGTTGTTGTTGGTTTGGTTTTGGGGTTTTTTTGGTCTGGCTTTTCATATGATAATCATTTTATTCTATCAAATTTATATAGATTGAACAGAAAGATAATTCAGTCTTCAAGCATCGTTGATCAAAAAAAATTGTTATTACTGATGGGGTTTTTTTTTTCACCTTGACAGCTTGTTATCAGTAATAGCTTGCAATTCAAATTGTATCTGAAACACAACTTTCCCTTAGCTGGATCCCAAAAATGACTATAGCAACTCTAATGCTACCTGACACAAGGAAACCTGTGCCAGAAAGGAAATAAGAAGAGACAATGACCTTAACCAATACAAGTGAAATATATTGCTTTTGCAGATTTCAGGAAAACTTACAGATATGTGAACATATTGCTAAAGCATCCTCTGGGACCTTGGGAAGGACCTGTGCAAGCAAGGGCCTTTGAAGTTTAACTCCACTAGTTTCATGAAAATTAAGGCCTACTGCTGGCATTTTAATGGGATATAGAAAGAAATAAGCTTGGTCCACCACCTTGAAGCAGAAATTTCTTGGATTTTAAAAAACTCTTTATTATGAGAATTTCCAAACAAACCTAAAAGTAATGAGAATAATAATAATGAGTATTCATAGTACTCATCATCTAATTTCTAAAATTATCAAATTTATGGCTGGCTCAGTTGGACTCTTGATCTCAAGGTTGTGGGTTCGAGTCCTATGTTGGGTATAGAGATTACTTAAAAATAAAAGCTTAAAAAAAATTACCAAATTTTGCTGATCTTGTCTGTTTGGATGCTTCCAGTTCAAGACAATATGGGGAGATAGATACAAAGATGAATGAGGGTCACCTGGGTGGCTCAGTCACTTAAGCGTCAGATTCTTGAATTCAGCTTAGGTCATGATCTCAGGGATGTAGAATTGAGCCCTACATCAGGCTCCATGCTCAGCAGAGAGTCTGCTTGAGATTCTCTCTCTCCCTTTCCCTTTGCTCCTCCCCCCACTCTCTCTCTCTCAAATAAGCAAATACATCTTAAAAAACCAAAAACACAAAGATGAATGAGATGTGGTCTCTGCCCTCATGTATGTACCCTTGTGAAGAAGATGATGCATGAGTCCCACAAACTATGTCATATTACTCAAAGGAGAACTCTGGACCATAAAAGGAGAGATCACCCCTAACCAGGAATGGCCAGTAAAGGCTGTAAGGAAGAAATGGGCTACTGAGGAAACAAGTACATATTTTTATTTAAGTTCTTAATTTTCATTCCAGCATAGTTAATATATAGTGCTAAATTACTTTTAGGTATCCAATATAGTGATTCAACAATTCTATACATTTCTCCGTGCTCATTATGGTAAGTGTATTTATCTTAATTCTCTTCACCTATTTCACCCATCCTCCTACCCACCTCCCCTCTGATAACCATCAGTTTGTTCTCTAGAGTTAAAAGTCTGTTTCTTAGTTTGTCTCTCTTTTTTTTGTCCTTTGTTCGTTGAAACACGTACATATTTTAACTGGTCTAAACTGAGGCAGAATTGAAATACATAAAATACATATTTCTAGCTTTTATTCTAGAGTATTCCTCTTGACTTTGGGGAAAGAGTTCAACCTCCTTACTGTTTATCTAAATCTCCAACTAGATATTCAGATTCGTTCAGATTCAAGTGACGCTTATTGCGTGCTTGCTAGCTGTTGTGCATTTTCACATACATTATTTCACTGAATCCTCATGAGCCTGAGAGATAGGTATTATCAACCCCATTTCTGAACGAAGAAGATTCATAGAGGCAGCTTGCCTAAGGCTTCACAGATAGGAAGCGTAAGTAAAATCCAGGACTCCTAATTCCAATTCTAGTGTTCTTAAAATTACATCTACACCTGCATGGTAACTTTCTTAAACTTTTCAGAGTACCTCCCCAGTTCAGAAACCATCAGGGGCTCTCAGTAACTACACCTTAAAAAAAATTAATAAAAGTCCATCATTTTTTTTCTATAATCCAGTCTTGTTTTCATTCAAGCATATCTTTCATCCACAAGATTGCATCTGAACCCCCTTCCTTTGTTAGGGAAATGGCCTTTCTTCTGAAGCAGAACCCACCTTTCACTATGGAAATCACAAGTCCATATGCTTCTTTTGCTGGGCTCCCTATAAAGCTAAACTATCAAATATGATAGCCACTGTATTGAACCCTTGAAATACAGCTAGTGTCACGTGTTGAAATGATAATATTTTGGATATATTGGGTTCAAAAAAATATTATTAAAATTAATTTCAGGGCTCCTGGGTGGCTCAGTGGGTTAAAACCTCTGCCTTCAGCTCAGGTCATGATCTCAGGGTCCTGGGATCCAGGCCCACATGGGGCTCCATGCTCAGTGGGGAGCCTGCTTCCTCCTCTCTCTCTGCCTGCCTCTCAGCCTACTTGTGATCTCTCTCTCTCTCTGTCAAATAAATAAATAAAATCTTTTTTAAAAAAGTCTTAAAATTAATTTCACTTTTTTCTATGATTTTCTTGATGTGGCTACTAGGAAATTTAGGATTATGTATGCAGCTTGCATTATATTTCTATTGGACAGCATTGAGCTAGAATGTTAACATATGACTGGGTTGTGTCAATCATTTGCCCCCAGGCTTGGGACTAAAAGCAAGTGTGGTTAAGTCACAGTTACCCTCTGTTCTATTGAGAGTAGTGGAAACAATAGAGACTGTATCTAGTTTCCAGGTGGGAGTGACATCAGCCAGTGTCAAGGGCAAGTGATATTGGTGGTCCTAGTTTTGGTATCTGTACCCCACAGTGGCTGCAAGGGTGGTTTCTTGGGACTACTTCTGGGCATAATGTCCAGTATTGATCCTGAACATCCCACAGATATCCAATATTCTTCTAATCAATCCCTTTTTGGCTAAGATCCTTTATGAAGGTTCTCTTCTCCACCCCAGTCCACAGTGATCCTTCCTCCTTTTGATATCAATAGGGAATTAGGTCCAAAGCATGCACTTAGCACTTGGCCTGTGTTGGTTATCTTATACAGGAACGGGCCTTTCAGCCAGAGTGTGAAATTCCCCATGGCAGGAGTGCTGTCTTTTACATAATTGGTTCTCAATAGTTGTCAGGTCATCTTGGTCACAGCATCTCTGGAGGAAGACTTGGTAGTTATCACTGCAGATCTCTGAGGTAGGTATAGCAGCTGTCATTATCCCTGTTTACACAGATGAGGAAGCTTGCTCAGTGGGGCGGAGTGACTAGCCTCAGGTCTTGCTGCTGGTTTGCTGCCAAGGTAGGACTGTAGCCCAGACCTCACTGCCCCTTCCCACCCCTTCCTTGTATTCAAGGCCCCTCCATATACGTAAGATGATGTATTCATGTCTAGGTCAGCTGTAACAAAGTGCCATGAACCGGGTGACTTAAAACAATGGAAGTTGATTGTCACAGGTCTGGAGGTCATTAGTCTGAAGTCAAGGGGGCAGGGCCATCCTCCCTCTGAAACCTGTAAGGAAATTCTTTTTTTTTTTTTTTCCTCGAAGATTTTATTCATTTATTTCAGAGGGGGAGAGAGCACAAGCAGGGGGAGTGTCAGGCGGAGGGAGAAGCAGAGTCCCCGCTGAACGGAAAGCCTGATGTGGGGCTCGATCCCAAGAGCCTGGGATTGTGACATGAGCTGAAGGCAGATGCTTAACTCACTGAGCCACCCAGGTGCCCCATCCTGTAGGGAAATTCTTGCTGGCCTTTTCCTAAATGCTGGTGGTTTGCCAGCAATCTTTGGTGTTTCTCGGCTTGTAGCTGCATAACTCCAGCTCCACCTTTGTCACCACACAGCTTTCTCCCTGTGTGTCTCTTCCTCCATATGGCAGTCCTCTTATGAGGACACTAGCTACTGGGTTCGGGGTCCAATAAACTTCAGTATGACCTCATTTTAACTTAATTAATTATATATGCAACAACTCTGTTCCCAAATAAGTTCATATTCTTTAAAACTGGAGGTTAGGACTTCAACATATCCTATTTTGGTGGGGTGGGGGAGGGAATGTTCAACCCATAACAGATGGTCACCATAAGAGGAGAGAATACCACAGAAACTGAAGACATCATCTTGTTTCTGGGATTTATTCCAAGGAAGAACTACACTACAGCAGGGTGGAAGGTGAGTCTTTTCAGGTATGTATTCCCACCTACTACTGGGCTTGCATATGGACTAACTGGGTTCAGTTGACAAGAGTATATTGTCATGAGTTATAGTCTATTACTTCCCTCATACAAGGAGTGAGTGGCCCCAGATATAAGAGAGGAGCCCCATCCTTTCCTGTAGTTCTCCCCAGCTATCCTGAGGCAGCTTTCCTGTTTAGAGGGAAATGATGGTGTATAATTCTGATGAGTAAATGGGATAAGTGATTGTTGTGGTGAGCCTGTCATTCTTCACCAGAGAACTGTCTTTGATGTATAAAGTATTACTTGGGACCTAGATGAGAGAGCTAGCCGTACAGGAAGAAGCCTCACCAAGGGAATGCAGCTAGCAGTTAGGATATGCACCCATTTTTCTGGTATCTCTCTCTCTCTCTTTCTTTTGATGAAACATATAGAACTTACTAATAAGAAGAAAAAGAAATTTCTAAAAAATCATGAAAAGGAAATGGTAAAATGAGCTCTGCTCCAGTCCAAAAGGAAATAATGACAGCAATTTCCAATCAGGCCCTTTGTTGAGAGCCTACGAGAATAGCAATACAACCAGGATTCGTAAGTGGCAGTAGCTTAAGTCTCTGATGAAAGCCTGCTAATGATAGAGTCAAATCACCAAATAGGCCCATCTTCAAATCCAGTTTCTCTAGATGGGCAGACCATGGGCTTTAGGGTCAGTACTGTCTCTTAACATGTGACTTCGGGCAAGTGACTTAATCTCTCTGGATTTTTCTATGTATTAAAATGAGGGTAACTACCTAGCAGGGCTATGGTGAGGGTTAAGTACCTAGCATAGTGCACAGCACATAAAATAGGCATTCCATTAAATTGAAGCCTTCCTTTTCCCAGTCCTGCAAACATATGCAATACAGTCTGCCCACTGCCCCACCATCACTTACTCTTCTCAATCTTATTCTTTCTCCTCCCCCAACCCCGTTTTAAAGTTCTTATTTGTAAATCTAGTTGAGGAGACATATAAACAGGAAATGACTTGCATTTAATTTTAAAAGCTGCCAAGTGAAAAACAATGTTGAATGCCACTGACTAACCTAGGTGCTGACAAACTTTCATTAATTTCATTTATTTCAAAATTTCATTTACTGAATGACCACCCATGCCAGGCATGGTGCTAGGCACAGGGAGTTCATGGGTAAACAGAACATTGTCAGTCCTCATGGAGTTCACAATTTAGTGGGACAGTGAAGAAACAGTAATACATAATTTAAAAATATGTTGAATAGAATGGTGAGAGTGGACATCTTTGTCTTGTTCCTGATCATAGAGGAAAAGCTCTCAGTTTTTCACCATTGAGAAGATGTTAGCTGTGGGTTTTTCATATATGGCCTTTATTATGTTGAGGTATGTTCCCTCTAGACCTACTCTGATGAGGGTTTTTTTTTAACTATTCTTTTAAAAAGATTTTATTTATTTATTTGACAGACAGAGAGACAGTGGGAGAGGGAACAGCAGCAGGGGGAGTGGGAGAGGGAGAAGCAGGCTTTCCTGCAGAGCAGGGAGCCCGATGCAGGGCTCGATTCCAGGACCCTGGGATCATGACCTGAGCCAAAGAGAGACGCTTAACAACTGAGCCACCCAGGCACCCCTCTGATGAGGTTTTTTTTTTATCATGAATGGATGGTGTACTTTGTCAAATGCCTTTTCTGCCTCTATTGAGATGATCACATGGCTTTTAGCCTTTCTCTTATAAATATGATATATCACATTGATTGATTTGTGAATATTGAACCATCCTTACATCCTGGAATAAATCCCACTTGATTATGATGAATGATTTTTTTAAGGCATTGTTGGATTTGGTTTGCTAATATTTTGTTGAGGGTTTTTGCATCTATGTTCATCAGAGATATAGGTCGGTAGTTTTGTGCGTTTTTTGTAGTGTTTTTATCTGATTTTGGTATCAGGGTAATGCTAGCCTTGTAGAATGAATTTGGAAGTTTTCCTTCCTCTTCTATCTTCTGTAATAGTTTGAGAAGAATAGGTATTAATTCTTCTTTAAATGTTTGATAAAATTCACCTGTGAAGCCATCTGGTCCTGGACTTTTGTTTCTTGGGAGATTTTTTATTATTGATTCAAATTTTATTGCTGGTAATTGATCTGTTCAAGTTTTCTATTTCTTCCTGATTCAGTTTTGGAAGGTTGTATGTTTCAAGGAGTAAACTCTCACCACTTCTATCAACATAGTCCTGGAAGTCCTCGCAACAGCAGTCAGGTAACAACAACAACAAAAATAAAAGGCATCCACATTGGTAGGGAAGAAGTAAAACTTTCACGATGTGCAGATGACATAATATACATAACATACAGAAAACCCTTAAGATTCCACCAAAAACTACTAGAGTTGATAAATAAATTCAGTAAAGCCACAGGATGCAAAATTAATATGCAGATATCTGTCACATTTCTATACACTAATAATGAAGTAGCAGAAACAAAAATTAAGAAAACACTTTACAATTGTACCCCAAATAATAAAATACCTAGGAATAAACTTATCGAGGAGGTGAAAGATCTGTACTCCAAACACAATAAAACACTGATGAAAGAAACTGAAGATGATACAAACATATGGACAAATTTTCCATGCTCATTGATTGGAAGAACCAGTATTGTTAAAATGTCCATACTATCCAGAGCAATCTACAGATTTAATGCAATCTTTATCAAAATACCAACATTTTTCACAGAACCAGAACAAATAATACTAAAATATGTATGGAACCACAAAAGACCCTGTATACCCAAAGCAATTTTGAGAAAGAACAACAAACTGGAGTATCACAATTCCAGATTTCAAGTTATACTACAAAGCTGTAGTAATCAAAACTGTATGTATGGTACTGGCACAAAAACAGACACATAGATCAATGAAACTGAAGAGAGAGCCCAGAAATAAACCCATATATGGTCAATTGATCTACAACAAAGGAGAAAAGGATATACAGTGGGGATAAAAGACAAATGGTGCTGGGAAAACTGGACAGCTACATGCAAAAGAACAAAACTGGACCACCTTCTTACGCCATACACAAAACTAAACTCAAAATGGATTGAAGACTTAAATGTGAGACCTGAAACCATAAAAATCCTAGAAGGAAACATAGGCAGTGATTTCTTTAACATCAGCTATAAAAACATTTTTCTAGATATGTCTCCTCAGGCAAGGGAAACAAAAACAAAATTAAACTATTGGGACTATACCAAAATAAAAGGCTTTTCACAGTGAAGGGAACCATCAACAAAATGGGAAAGCAACCTACTGAATGAGAGAAGATATTTGCAAATGATATATCCAATAAGGGGTTAATATCCAAAATATATAAAGAACTTAAACACTTCAGTAGCAAAACCCCACAAATAATCCAATTAAAAAATGAGGAGAGGACCTGAATTGACATTTTTCCAACGCAAACATACAGATACCCAACAGACACATGAAAAGATGCTCAACATCACTAATCATCAGGGAAATGCAAATCTAAACCATAATGATACAGCACTTCACACCTGTCAGTCAGAATGACTAAAACGAAAAGGACAAGAGATAACAAGTGAGACATAGGAACCCCTTGCACTGCTGAGGGGAATGCAAATTGGTGCAGCCACTGTGAAAACAGAGGTTCCTCAAAAAATTAAAAATAGAATTACCACCATGTGACCCAGTAATTCCACTATTAAGTATTTACTTCAAGAAAGCAAAAACACTATTTTGAAAAAATATACGCACCCCTATGTTTATTGCAGCATTATTTACAATAGCCAAGATATAGAAGCAACCCAAATGTTCCTCCATAGATGAATGGCTAAAGATGTGATATATATATATACATATATATATGTATATATATATGTATATATATGTATATATGTATATATAATGGAATACAACTCAGCTATTAAAAAAAGAATGTGATCTTGTCATTTGCAACAACATGGATGGACATGGTGAGAGACAAATATACCACATGATTTCACTCATGTAGAATTTAAGAAACAAAACAATTAAACAAACAAAAAAAGACAAACCAAAAAAACCAAATTTTATTCTTTTAGAGAGAGAGAAAGAGAGATAGCACAGGCATGAGCAGAGAAGGAGAGGAAACGAGATAATCTTAAGCAGGCTCCACACTGAGGACAGAGCATGATGTGGGGTTCCGCTGGGGCTTGATCCCACCACCCTGAGATCATAACCTGAGCCAAAATCAAGAGTTGGATGCTTGGGCGCCTGGGTGGCTCAGTGGGTTAAAGCCTCTGCTTTCGGCTCAGGTCATGATCTCAGGGTCCTGGGATCGAGGCCCGCATCGGGTTCCCTGCTCAGCGGGGAGCCTGCTTCCCCCTCTCTCTCTCTTCCTGCCTCTCTGCCTCCTTGTGATCTCTCTCCCTCTGTGAAATAAATAAATAAAATCTTTAAAAAAAAAAAAAGAGTTGGATGCTTAAGGGATGAAGCCACCCAGGCTTCTTAAATACAGGGAACAAACTAGGTTGCCAGAGAAAAACAAAAATGTTGAGTGCCATGGAAGAAATGATCAGGTGCAATATTGGAAACTAACTGGAGAGCAAGAGTGAGAGGTAGCTTAGGAGGGATGGCCGTTTGAGCTGACAGTTACACTGAAACCTGAAAGATGACAAGCTAGACATTTAAAGAACAATAGTAAGGATCTTCAAGACTGTGTGATCAGCACATGCAAAGCATAGGCAGTCAGGAAGTATTAATATTTGGAAAACAGTTGCGACCATGTCAACAAGGTAGACAGGACCCTTGCGGTAAACTCCAACTCCTACCATGGCCTCAATGCCCTACTTAATTTGACCCCGCCTCTCCCTGACCTTATCTCCTCCCACTCTCCTTCATCTTTTGGTGGTTTGCTCTCTTCCCATCCCTATCACTATCAAACATTAATCTGTGATTTGTCCTTTATTGTCCATTCTTTCCCACTAGAATATAAATTCCATGAATTTATATTTCTTAGGAGCTGGAGCCTAGGACTATATCAAGTATATAAGAGAAACTCAAATATTATTTGTTGAATTAATGTTGAATGAAATTAAGCTAGAGAGGTATTTAAAGGTAAGGAACAGGTAAAATTGTGTGAGACAAATGCGGACTTCCCAGAACAGGTATGCTTTGAATTAAAATGGGGGCGGGGGCGAGAGAGAGGAGGTGGTGCATAGCTACAAAACAAGAATTGAGAATTACTCGTTCATCTCCGTCTTTTTCACTAGATTATGAGCTCCGTTATGGCTGGAGCCAGGTTTTATCAATCAGTCATCAGCACCTAGCCTAGAACCCTTCACTCTGTAGGCGCTAGGTAGGTGTTTGCTGAATAACTGTGGGTGTGAGAAGGGTTGTATTAATTGGGCCGCTAGCCAGTCAAAGAAAGGCAAGTTGGTGGGACAACTGAGATTCCGCTTTCCAAATAGGAAGCGCTCAAGGGACAGGACAGCGAAGACCCTATGGGTCTGAGCGCGGCGACAAAGCGACTGCGCATTTCAGCCCCTCCTTGCAGAGCTAGAGGACGCCGGCGGTCCCTGCGCACGCACGCGCGCTGTATTCTTCCCGCCTCCAACAAGATGGCGGAGGCCAAGTAGCAAGGGGGCGGAGTGTGGCCGCCGGAAACCCGGCCGCTGCAGGGGGGAGCTGCGGGCGAAGGCCCGGGAGCAGCGGGCCGAGGCTGGCACGATGCTGTTCCCGGGAAGCGTTGTTAGTTACTGCTGAGAAAGGTGAAGCACAGAGTTGCCTTCCCGGACCCCCGGCGCTCCCTATGTATGCCTCTCTGGGCTCGGGTCCGGTCGCCGCTTTGCCTGCTTCTGCACCACCCTCTACTCTCGGGTCCTCGGGCTCCGGCAGCGGCAGCGGCAGCGGCTGTGTCCCGCAGGAGAGGAAGCGCCCAGGCGGCGTCCGTACTTCTGGCCGCGGGGCGAGCGTCTGGCAGGTGAGTGAGGCGCAAGCATTGGCGTCTTTGCCTGCCGTTGCTCCAGACCCTAGTGGTGCTCGGCCGGACTCTGCCGCTTTCTTGTCTCCACGTCCCACCCTCTCCCCGCCCTGTGCCCCCTTTCAGGCCTCCAGTTGGACCCTGGCTTTGCAAGTCCTCCATTCTCACACAGTGGGTGGGGGTCGCAATGTCTGCTGCCCTCCGCACCTTTCCTGGCTCCTGGTGAAGCTTCACCCGTCTAAGCCGTCTTCGCTTTAGGTGGGTGGGTCGTTGTCCCTCCTATTTTAGTCGCCTCCCCATCTTCCTGGTTTTGACCCTCTTGCTTCCTTTAAAAGTTTAACTGGGAAGAATACCCCGTAGCCTCGTATGTAGAGTTAGAAAAGAAAAAGCTTCACCTGGATGAGGGAATCAAGTCCCCAGGAAACGGGTGGTTTGAAGAGTTGGAGACTCCTTGGCCCGTTGAACTCCTGCAAAGCAGAGAATGGTGCCTGTGATGCAAATGATTGTTAATGGAAATTAATCTCTAACTATAGTAAATCTTTGGTCTCCGGCGGGGGCTTAACGTTTTCTAGATCTAGTGAAAGAATTGGGAACTGTTCGTTTAAAAAAAAAAAAAAGGCTTTGTGATTGTAAGATACGTAATAGCGCAGGAAAGGTTAAGTGATTTATTCTTTTATTCGGTGCTCGCTTAAAGTGCCCAGTGAAGCTTTAGAATCCCATATTGTACATGCTCTTTGTTTTATTTAGAAAGAACTAAAATGGAGAAAAGCTTTTTAAACTCAAAACTTCTCAAATATCTTGGATTCTCGATTGTTCCTACTACTTAACAATTTAAAATTCTTAATTTTTTTAATTTCGCTACAGGACTTGATATTTTCTGCAAAATTTAGGCTGTGCCAGTCTCAGTTCTCCCTCCTTCATTACTGGGGCAAGGGTGCTCAGGATTAATGGTGTAAGAAACTGTCCTAAATAACCTGGTATCTTGCCAGAGTTTATAAGTGCAAACTGCAGGATTGAAATGGTAGTGGAGGGAGTTGCCATGACTGTTTTTCCCATATTTTCTGTCTTTCTGCAGTTATCTCAACTCTGTCCTGTTTGGGCTTCGTGCTGGGACTAGCTTCCCTCCTAGTAAAAAAGATGGCTATCAGCAAGGTTCATGTGATAGCCTTTGTCATTTACTTCCAAAAAGAGAGAGAAGCGGTTGGATAATTTCTCAAGAGCCCCAAAATTGTAAAAATTAGATTATAGATATAAATAATAGCTTTTCCTTTGAGATAGCAAATGGGTGGACTATTTTACTAACATTAAATTGAATAATATCATTTTGTTGAAGCTATGCTAGGTGCTCTCCCAAGTTATTGAAGCACAGACTATCCTTGCCCTATTGGAATTCTGTACGAACAATCTTTAATATGTGGGTTGTATAATTGGCCTGACAGATTTGTTTACTTTTCATTCTGCCTCATGACACATAATCTCTTTCCCTTTGCTGTAGACTTTGACCTCGTAATGAATTTCCTTTTTTAAAATTTTTTTTAAATTTCTTAAATTTAGGGATAAAATTGTTTAGTTCAAAAAAAGGTGAGATATTTTTATGTTTGAGTCCTGTTTGGGCTAGTTCGCGTTCATTTGTTTTTAGCCTTCATTTTTCTACAGTCCAGGGCTGTATGTTTTTAGAGGGGGTTACCTCAATTCTGTGCTTTTGGCTGAAGGGATAGTAAGACTGCTGAACTCCAGTCAATGGCTCTCTACCTCTGGCAAAATAATTTGAAAGATTGTGTCATAACACATCTCTGATTACAAAACTGTTATTAAAATCTCTCACTCTTCCACTCTTAGGGAACCTGTTTTCTCCCTCTCACACACTGTCTTTATGAACCCCTCTTTGTCTCTCTATTTATCCAACCCTTTAGTCTACTGCTGATTTCATTTGCCTCTTTAAACCAGGATCCCACAGTCATCAGTTTTTACTAATGATGCCCCAGAATGCTTTCTTTTCTGTAGATTTACCTTTTCTAGTCCCCAATCCAGAATAAGCCACATCACTAGCTCTTTCAGTTTGACCCCTGAGCTGAAGGATACAAGGGACAAGTTGTGGGTGGATATTGGTTAGTTTTCATACCAGTTGGTGCTCTGGTCTCTGCTGGGTCTTTAGTGTTGATTGTGTTTTTTACTGTGTCATTTCCTGAAGGTTTTTTTTTTTTATAGGAAATAGCTTGATCTCTTCCTTTCCTGAGAAAAATCTCAACTGTCTGAGGTATATTCTTTTCTTTCCTCAGTATCATTTCCTTATTTACTCCTATCTCAGAGGAAGAAATGTCCTTCCCCTTTTTCAAGAGTAGTCCCCTCCCAGAAGTGTCCACAATCATCCCGGCCTGTCTTTCTTTAGAACTGTCCTTTATCATTCGTTCTTCAGTCTCTCCCTCTCTAGCCTATATATATGCTTCTATGTCAAGGCTGCCAAATACAGTGCTGTATGGTGTGCAACTCAGGAAAGCCAGTCTGAATTTTGAGCCTGCTGTGCCATTGTATTTTTATTCTTTAATTCCAGGAGGCTGGTGTAGTAGGAAAAACACTGACCTTTGAGCCAGATAAATCTGGGTTTGAAGTCTATTAAACCCACTTAGTGGCTATGTGGCTGTGGGCAAGTTACTACTCACTCTATTCTTTATAAAACAGAATGTTAAACTTGCTTACAGAGTCATAACTGAAGGAGTTTAACACATGTTAAATGTCCACCCAAGTGTTTGGTACATTATGGAGTTCCTAATAAATATAAATTATTCTTTCCTTTGCACTCTGACTTCCTTTACCATTTCAGCACTGACATTGCTACTTTAAAATTCACCTATGAATTCCTAACCTCCAAACCTAATGGTCTTTCCTTGGTTTTCCTTGGTTTCCTAAGATCATTTGTGAAATATACTCTATAGGGATAAGATTATCTCATTTCTTGGTTCTTCTGCATTGTATGTCCTGATTCTCTTATGTCTGTCAAAGTTTTTTTTTTTTCACATTTCCTGCACTTCTTCCCTCAAAACATAGAGGTTCCTACATTAGTTAGGATGCAAACTGAATTTAAAAGCAAAAAGAATGTATTGTCTTATATAATTGGCAAGTGCATAGATAGAATTGGTTTAAAGAATAGGCTTATGTCATTGGGGCTGAAGTTCCATTTTTCTGCTACTATCTCAACTTTGTCTTCTGTTTGTGCTTTATGCTCAGACTGACTTCCCTCCTAGTAAAAAAAAAAATGGTTATCAGCAATGTTCATGTGACAGCCTTCTTTATTTCCAAAGGGAGAGAGAAGGATTCTCTTCAAGCCTTTTCCCAAAAGTCCTAACCTCTATTCTGATTGAACAAATGAAGAAGGTCTTGCTGCCAAGTCTGTCACAATATCTTTGTCAAGAGGAGTGGAATTATTCTAATTGGCCTAACCAATGGATGAACCTCATCTAAAATGACAGGAGGTAACCGCTGTACTCAAGGATCTCTGTGCTTTTCACTATGTTCTCTTGGTGGTTGTGTCCTATTTTTAATGATATAAATCATCATTTTTGTGTGGATGTTTCTCCATTCTGTAACTTGACTTCCCACGTTGCTTGCTGTTTATCTCTTAGATATACCATCATAAGCTTACCTTGTACCAAACAGAATCACATGGGATTTGATTTTAGTACACCTACCCTCACCTAATGTGTTTACATGTGCATGTGTGTATATGTGTTTCTCTTCCTTCTAATTTCTCTTTTTTAAACACCTATCTCCCAGGCAGCCACTCTAACCCTGCAGTCATCTTGGTTCTCCTACTTTCAGCAGCTGTCAGATCTTGAATATATCTTAAATTAGTTTGGCCTCGGGTTATGTAATACCGACCAACAGTAAACAGTATTTCACATAAAAAGAAGCCCAGAGTTGGAGGATTGCTTGTCAGACAGTGTAGCTGTACAATGACCTTATATCAAGGATTGAGGTGCTTTTCATCTTTATCCTTAGTAGACTCATCCTCTTATTGCTGCACATTACTCTTTCTGTTCCAGACATCATATTCTCACACAACCACCAAAGATAGGAGGAAGATTGCCCCCCAGTCTCTTGATTAGGCAAATAAACCTTTCACAGAAGCCTATGTCAGATGTCATCCTGGCGTGTTCATGTCCTACTTGCAAGGGGGCTGGAAAAACCATTATCTGGCATTTCAGTGTAGGGGAAGTTTAGGTGAATGGCTCAGGGGAAGGTGACCAACAATACCAGTGACATGTCTCTACAGTATTTTATGGAGAATTAAGTTTAAATAAATAAGAATTTTCCAATAGTAGGAGCAAACTTACAGCAAGAGTTGGCATAAGCTATGCATAGGATTTTGGCCAAACACCAAGACAGTCGTAAATCACTGATTAAAATTGGATTATGTAAAATTAAGACATTTAAATGATATATCCCTGTTCTTTTAAGGTTGATGTTTTTCTTTTCTTTTTTTTTTAATTTAAATTCAATTAATGTATCGTGTATTATTAGTTTTATTGGTAGAGTTCAATGATTCATCAGTCTTTATTTGTTTGTTTATTTGACAGACACAGAGAGAGAGAGAACATAAGCAGGGGGAGTGGGAGAGGGAGTAGCAGGCTCCCTGCTGAGCAGGGAGCCCGATGATGCAGGACTCCATCCCAGGACTGACCCAAGCTAAAGGCAAATGCTTAATGACTGAGCCATCCATGCACCCCAATTCATCAGTCTTATGTAACACCCAGCACTCATTACAACCCATACCCTCCTTAATGTCCATCACCCAGTTACCCCTAAGATTGATGTTAAGTACATTTATGTGTACCTCGTGGAACCACTGAGAGAAATGGGTACATATAAAACTATTAGAAAATAGATTTGTTTTTCCCTTTGGGGTGGGAGGCATTTGGAAAATATATAGGGACATTTTTGGTTGTCACTGTGGTTATAAGGGCCTACTGACAATTAGTGGGTAGAAGTCACATATACTAAAAGTCCTGTGATGTCTCCCACAAAACAAGATTCATCCCTTCAAAAATGCCAGTGGTGGCCCTACACCTTGAAATAAGCAAATGCTTTGCTTTTTGAAAGGATTCATAGACATTCATTTGTATTCTTATATTGCAAGTGACAGAAAACCAAATTCAGACTGCTTAAACAGTAAAGGGAATGATTAGATCTTGTAGCTGAACTTTAACTAAGGCTTTATCCAGCCTGAAATCATCAAGGGCTTGGCTCCGTTTTTCTGTGATCTGTTCAGCTCTGTCATTCCCCTTGTTTTGGTTTCATTCTAAGGCTAGCTTATCTCATGGTAGCAAATTACTGTAGCACTTTAAGACTTAAAACCCTCATTTCACATGTAAAGTAAACTGAAGGATACCTTCTGTTTTTTGATTTTGTGAGTATTTGTTGGGTATCATCATTACTAAAACTTTACACCTACCCCTGAAATGTTGATTACTTCCCCTGTTGTGCTACAATTTTATAATCTATATCTCGAGTATATGTCATATTCTATAAGTATTATTTTTATATGTCTCAAGGCATTACCTTGTCTTAATTATTTTTGTATTCTTGGTGTCTAGAATACTCTGGCTAAGACATACACAATAACCATTTATGGAAAGAATTAATGACATAGGAAGGATGTGGGAAGGGATAGAGATTGTAAGAGGGCCCCATTCCTTAGTTGTGATTGAACCCTGAATTATGTACATTGTAATCCTTCTACCACCAAAGCATGTATATAATGCTTTTGTGATTAATAGAATGTAAATTCATTTGAAAGCCTTACTGAATTCTGGTAGTGTATTTTTCATTATTTTCTCAACAAAACTAAAAGCAATTACCATCATTCATCCAATAAATATTCTTGAGGGTCTGCTGTGTGCACATAATGTGGCATCAGTGGTGAACAAAACTGAGCCTATGCTCTCTCTGAGTGTAAATGTTGGTTAGGGATGCCATTGAGAAACATTATCCGTGTGAACACACACATACACAGTAGTTAATAGACTTTGACATAAATAAAACAGGTTCAGTGGATAAAAGAGTAACAGGATGCTACTACTTTAGATAGGTTGGTGAGGGAAGGGCTTTTTGAGCGGCCCTTTGAGCTGAGAGATCTGAAGGAAGTGATGGGAGTAAGCCGCAGAGCTATCTGAGGGAAAATGTTCAGGTAGAGGGAGCAGCGCCTTCTGAGATGGAAGTGTTTTGGCATGTTGGAAGAACAGTAGGCCAGTGTGGCTGATGTAGAGTGAGTGAAGGGGAGAGCGGTGGGTCAGTTGGTAGGACAGGCAGAAGCTAGATCAAGTAAGGCATTGAAGGTCATTTAAAGACTCGATTTTACTGTGAGTGAAATGGAAATCATTACAGTGTTTTTAGCATGGGAATATCCAGATTTGACTTGCTTTTTGGTTTGGGGGTTTTATTGTTTTGTTTTGTTTTGGAGGATTACTTTGACTTATGTTGAAAATTGAAGGCAAGAATAGAAGCGGGGAAGCCAGTTAGGAAAATCTTACAATAATCTAGGTTGGAAATGTGCTGCTTGGAGAAGGTAGTAGTAATAGGGAAGCAAAGAAGTTGTCAGATAAGTGATATACTTAGAAACTAGAGAGGCACCTGAGTGGCTCAGTCAGTTAAGTGTCCAACTCTTGGTTTTGGCTCAGGTCATGATCTCAGGTTCATGAGATCAAACCCCATGTCGGGCTCCACACTCAGCCTGGAGTCCACTTGAGATTCTCTCCCTCTGCCCCTTCTTCACACGCACTCTCTCTTCCTCTTTCTCTCTCTCAAAATAAATAAAATCTTTAAAGAAAAAAGTAGAATAATTAGGATTTACCGATGGATTAGACGTGGAGTGTGAGGGAAGGAGAAGTAAAAGATGATTCCCAAGTTTTTCAACAGAAGCAACTGGTTGAAAAGTGGCACGTTTTATTGAGATGGGGGCTATGGGGTAGGGGGTAGGTGGGAAACAGATTTAGAGAAGTAAATCAGTTTTGTTTTGGGTGTGGCTATGTTTGAGATACAGGTATTCAAGTGGAGACATTGAATAGGCATATCTATTAGGAGGAGTTCAGGGTGAGGTGGAGCTGGAAGTATGTGTTTGGAAGTTATCAGTGTATAGATGGTATTTAGGGCCATGGGACCAGATGAGATCATTTGAGGAGTGAGAATGAAATTCATGAAACATTTTGATATTAAAAATCGTTTCTTATATTAGACGTTGGGAGCCACTGTGTTAGATAGCAGTTATAGTATTCAGAGTATGGTGAAGATAATGAATAATTCTCTGAGAAAGAAGTGGGACTTAACCCAGGCTTCAAAGAATAGAAAAGATAGAAAAGCCTTTTTCCTTCTCTCATTCCAAGCACAGTGCCTGGCATATGGTGAGCATTCTATAGGTGCTGGTGAATGAACAAAAAGCACTTAGGCTGGTGAGCAGCTAGAGCAGAGGTTTGGCAGGAGAGAAGGCTAGAATATTTTAAAAGGACATCAGACAACTAAAGGAAAAAAGTTTGTGCTGGCAAGTAGTGAAAAGTAGGATTGGGTTAGTCTATTAAAAGCTTTAAATTGTAAAATGACAGTTATATTTAACCCTATGACCTAATAGTTTTCAGTTCTTTTTCTGTTGTTTGCACAGTGCCTGGCCTCTAATAGGTGCTTAGAAAGTACTGAATAAGTGAGTGTGGAATTCCCAAAATGTAAGATTTATCTCTACTGTGTTCTTTTCCTCTCATTAAAGTATACTGGAATGCAAACTATGTTAAGTCATATAGGGTTGATCTTATGTTTGCTTCAATTTATTATTATTTCTAATGGTAAGCATTAAGCACGTTTATACTTTATGATTGATAACAGATTACTTGAGACATACCTCACAACTGAGCAGAAAATACCAGGATATTGACAAAACTGAGGTTGAAAATGGTTGCTTCAGAAAGTGAGGAGCCATAATAATCTTTTATTCAGAGACTAACAGTTATTTTGCTTTTACAGAAATGTCCACTTGAAGCCTGTTTATAGATCATTTTTTAGCTGTTAGAAGCAAACTGGTTTAGAATTATGGCCAGAAAACTGGAGATGATATATCTTTGGAGATCTAATTTTTATTATTTTTAAGGTTATAGGATTTAAAACACTAAATATAATTAGAAATTATTATAAATAATTAGCAAATTATATACCTACACAGTTTAACCATTAGAAAGTAGTTTACCTGAATAAAATCATACTGAGATAAAAATTGAGACTTTAGTTACATTTTGAAGTATTTAAAATAAGATACATTAGGCTTGTGATTATTTTCTTCAGTTCTTATATACCCCATTATTAAAGCTTTATATAGTCATTATAGGAAATTCAAGAAATAAAAAGTACAGGTAATATGCATAAGCTCATCATATAAAGAAAACCAGTGTAGCTTTTACCTCCCCCAACCCCTCTCTCACTCCTTCTCATTTTGTCTTTTTTCGGTGCCTAAGACATATCCCCCGTTAGTCGTAGTATATGTTTGTGTGTATATATTTCCAATTTAAAAAAGATTAAGTTATGTACATTTCTTAGATTCTTTTTGTAAACCTTATTTTTATTGACTGTATAATAACCCCATTGTGAGAATTATTCTTCTTAACTATTCCTTGTAGTTGTTTAGTTGTTTTCCATTTTATTTTCATTTGTGTGATGAACATCTTAGCACATTACGGATTTCTTTTTATCTTGGCCTTTTTCCTTAAGATG
The DNA here is from genome assembly GCA_002007465.1 of Ailurus styani. Lineage (NCBI taxonomy): Eukaryota > Metazoa > Chordata > Mammalia > Carnivora > Ailuridae > Ailurus > Ailurus styani. The sequence goes on from LNAC01000357.1 coordinate 546,836, forward strand.
GGTTTATAGATAATGAAGTCACTGGACGATAGGCTGTAAACATCTTTAAGGTTAATAATGCATGTTGCCAGATAGGCCCAATAAATGTTAATTGGTTTGAAATCATAATGGGGGAAAAATTAGGACCTACAGAGTTGCTGAGCTTTAGTGATAGTCTTAATCAGCCTTTTGTTCATCTCCCAGTATTTCTTTCCTTTTTTCTATAACACATATTCTAGATTGTACATAAAACATAAAATGAAGAACTTAATATGTTATTGTAAACACACATGAATTTATTACCCAGGTCAAGAAATAGAACACTGCATCATCCCAGGGCTGCTGTCCCTGTCTTATTCCTGATCTCAAAGAGAAAGCTTTTAACATTTCACTCCCAAGTACGTTTGCTGAAGGTTTGTTTTTTGTTTCGTTTTTTGTTAAAACCTTTAATACATTAAAGAAGTTCCTTGCTTAAAATCAATCTACAGAAATCTGTTGCATTTCTTTACACCATAATGAAGCAGCAGGAAGAGAAATTAAGAAAACCATCCCATTTACAATTGCACCAAAAATAATAAGATACCGAGGAATAAACCTAACCAAAGAGGTGAAAGACCTGTACTCTGAAAACTATAAAGCACTGATGAAAGAAGTTGAAGACAACACAAAGAAAGACATTCCAGGGAATGCTCATGGATTGGAAGAACAAATATTGTTAAAATGTCTCTACTACCCAAAGCAATCTACAGATTTAATGCAATCCCTATCCAAATACCAACAGCATTTTTCACAGGACTAGAACAAACAATCCTAAAATTTGTGTGGAACCGCAAAAGACTTGACTAGCCAAAGCAGTCTTGAAAAGCAAAAGCAAAGCTGGAGGCATCACAGTTCCAGACATCAAGTTATATTACAAAGCTATAGCAATCAAAATAGTATGATATTGGCACAAAAATAGACATATAGATTTATGGAACAGAGTAGAAAATCCAGAAATAAACCCACAATTATGTGGTCAGTTAATCTTCGACAAAGCAGGAAAGACTGCAATAGGGAAAGACAGTCTCTTCAACAAAAGGTGTTGGGAAAACTGGACAGCCACATGGAGAAGAATGAAACTGGACCATTTCCTTACACCATACACAAAAATAGACACAAAATGGATTAAAGACCTAAATATGAGACCTGAAACCACAAAAATCCTAGAAGAGAGCACAGGCAGTAATTTCTCAGACATTGGGCACAGCAACTTTTTTCTAGATAGGTCCCCTTGCTTCAAAAGCAAAAATAAACTTTTGGGACTACGTCAAAATAAAAAGCTTCTGCGCAACAAAGGAAATAATCAACAAAACCAAAAGGCAACCTACTGAATGGGAGAAGATATTTGCAAATGACATATCTGATAGAGGGTTAGTATCTGAAATATATAAATAACTTACATAACTCAACACCCAAAATCCAAATAATACAAATGGAAAAAATGGGCAGAAGATATAAATAGACATTTCTCCAAAGAAGACATACAGATGAGCAACAGACACTTGAAAAGATGCTCATCTCACTTATCTTCAAGGGAAATGCAAATTAAAACTTAACACCTGTCAGAATGGCTAAACTCAGGAACACAAGAAACAACAGGTGTTGGTAAGGGTGTAGAGAAAAAGGAACCCTTGTGCATTGTTCGTGGGAATGCACACTGGTGCAGTCAGTGGAAACAGTGTGGAGTTTCCTCAAAAAGTTAAAAATAGAGAACTACCCTACAATCCAGCAATCACACTACTGGGTATTTACCCAAAGAATAGTAAAACTAATTCAAAGGAATACATGCACACCTGTGTTTATTGCAACATTACTTACAACAGCAAAGATATGGAAGAAGCCCAAGTGTCCCTCCATTGTGGAGGTTAATATATATATATATATTATATATATATATATACATATATATATATATTATATATATATATATACAATATATATATATATGATAAACTATTACTGAGCCATTAAAAAGAATTAAATCTTGCCATTTGCAAGACATGGATGGAACTAGAGAGTATAATGCTAAGCAAAATAAGTCTGAGAAAGACAAATACCATATGATTTCAGTCATTTGTGGAATTTAAGAAACAAAACAAATGAGCAAAGGGGAAAAAAAAGACAAACCAAGAAACAGACTCTTAACTATAGAGAACAAACTGATGGTTATCAGAGGGGAGGTGGGTGGGAGGATGGGTGAAATAAATGATGGGGATTAAGGAGTACACTTGTCATAATGAGCACCAGGTAATGAAAATAAAAACTAACAAAAAAAAAAGTTCCTGCTATATCTCATTTACTAACAATTTTGTGTTTTGTTCTGTTTGAATTTAATGCTTTTTTTTTGCAACCTTTCATTGCCATATGAATTTTCTCTTAGTGTGTTAATATATTGTATTTTATTTAACTGTTAAACCTAATCTGATTCCTGGGATACATCTAATTTGGTTTTACTGTATTATCTTTTTAAATTATTCTTGGGTTCAGTTTATTAATATTTTGCCTGTGAGTGTGTTTTGCATCACTGTTCATAAATGAGATGGCCTATATTGTTATTGTCAAGAAATCAATGTTATGCTAGTCTCATAAGGTAAACTGACCCTTATTTTCTGTTTTGGAAAAGTTTGTGTATAATTAGAATTTTTATTCCTCAAATTTTTGCTACAATCTGGCAGAGAAGCCATCTGTGCTGGGAATTTTCTTTGTGAAAATTAATTGCTATTAGTTGGATTTCTCCTTTCTAAACCTATTCAGGTTTTCTGTCTTTTAATTATTTTGGTAATTTTTCCTCTAAGAGGTTGTCTTTCTCATCCACACTTTTTAATTTACCTTCACCAAATTACTTATTATTGGCTTCAGGAAAGAATTCCCTTCTTATCTCTGACACAGGCTCTAAGAACCTTTTCTTTTTCCTTTATCAGTCTGACTAGAGATTTAGTAGTCTTTCAAAAGAACTAAATTTTGAATCTTGCTGGTCCTTTTTATTGCATGTTGTGTTCTAGGATACTGATTTCTGCTTTCTTTCTTTCCTTCTATATTTTGGGGGGTTAATTTCTTATAGTTCTCTTGTTAATTTCTTATAGTTCACTACTTTTCAGCATTTCTTCCTTTTAATTACATGCATTTAAGACTAAGCACTTCCTTCTAAGCATTGTTTTAGCTAGCTATATTACTTAAATTATATGTAGTATTTTTACAATTCACTTAAAATGTTTTCTAATTTTTATTGATAGAAAACTGACTTTTGGATTAGTTGGAAGTATTATATTTCTTAATTTCTAAACACATGGTGATATTCTAGTTATTTTTTAATTTGTTTTTGGATTTCTAACAACTGTAGAATATAATTAGAGAATCCACTCTGTTGCAGTGGTCTGTTATTTCACACTTTTAAAACTTGAGCTCTGCATTATGGCCCAGTATATTGTCTTTTTTTTCCTCTGCAGTTGAGTGCAGTGTTCCAAATGTTTTCATTGGGTCATGTTTGTTAATCTTGTATTTCATATCTTTAGCATCATAAGTGATCTTTTTTTTTTTTTTTTTTTTTTGCTTATATCAGTTATAAAGAAGGGTACGTTAAAATATCCCATTAGGATTGTGGATTTGATTATTTCCTCTTATAGTTTTCTCATTTTTGTTTTATGTATTTGAGGCTGTGCTGATAGATGCATGGAAATGCATAGTAGTCATATCTTCTTAGAGACTATTCTGAAATGTTCCTCTTTTATTGGGATAATGTTTTTTTGGTTTTAGTTTTTTGTTGTTGTTGTTTGTTTTTTTTGGGTTTTTTTTGCATTAAAGTTTAGTTTGAGATTGCTATAACAACACCAGCTTTCTCTTCACTATTGCTTGCGTGGTATATCTTTTTCTATTTTTTTTTTACCTCCAACCTTTTTGCATTCTTGTTTTTGGTGTGTCTCTTGTGTGACATGGTTGGTTTTAACTCTCCCATCTTACTATGTACTTTACCTTTGCCCTGTTGTTAGTTCCCTTTTCTCCACTTTCTTGCTATTTAGGCAAGTTGACTGTTTTTTCACTTCAAATTTTTTTTCCTCTTACTATTTGGAAGTTACAACCTCTTTTTTCCTCTTTTACTAGTTACTAGAATTTTTACTTGGTTCTTTTTTTTTTTTTAAGATTTTATTTACTTATATGACAGAGAGAGAGAAAGAGAGAGATTACAAGTAGGCAGAGAGGCAGCCAGAGAGAGAGGAGGAAGCAGGCTCCCTGCCAAGCAGAGAGCCTGATGCGGGACTCGATCCAAGGACCCTGAGATCATGACCTGAGAGCCGAAGGCAGAGGTTTTAACCCACTGAGCCACCCAGGCGCCCTACTTGGTTCTTTTTCATATCTACCTTGTCATTTTGTATAGTTTTCAGTTCCATGCAAAAATAGTTAAGCTTGACTTTTATCCCCTTGAATGTAGTATTTTTCAGTCCGTGTCTTGTAATTCTAACATGTCAGCTCTCTGTGGGTCTGATTCTATTGTCTGTTGCAGAAATAATTTGATGGATAAAATGAAGTTAATTTTTCTCTAGAGAAGATTTTCATTTGCCATTGCCAAGTGTCTTGGAGCCATGAGACTGTCTTAATCCAGTTTCAAACCTTTAACTTTTCTGGGCCACCTTCTGGTTCCTTCTTACTTGTCTTAGGATGCATCCCTGTGGAGTCCAAGCCCAAAGCCAATGGTGTTTTTATTATAGTCTTTACCATTGGTGAGTCCCAGATTCTCATCTTTATTCCCCAGTCTGGAAGTCAGGCAGCAAATCAGAGTTCAGACTCTTAAATATTTCTTTGTTGACAATCCCATGGAAGACAAAAGCTGAGCCCACCTTTTTGGGTTTCGATTTTCAGTGGATTTGAGCTGGTTATTCATTCCTCACTATGTTGGTAGTTACTTGGTGCTTTTAAGAAGATAATTTTAATATTTTGCCTAGCTTTTTAAATTGACTTCAAAAGGATAGCTATTTGAATTGCACAGTCTGCTATTCCTACAGTCAGAAGTCCAAATATTTCTTTGACTAACTTGTTCAAAGAGGACTTGACATTTCTACAGTAGTAGTCATTTCTTTGTGTTCAGGCCCCTTTTATGTTACAAATGAGATATCTGGAAAAGATAAACATTAAAGTATGGTTGCCTTTTAATACTTTAGCATTGTTTATCACATTATTCCGTTACTTTGCAAAGCCTCAAGGGAAGGAGCAGAGGATATTTTCTTTGGCTGGAGAAGTCAGAAATGTGCAGTGAGGATAGTAGTATATTGGGATAAGAATTGTCCTTTCCATGAGCAAAGAGATAAAATGAGAACATTTTTTTGAAGTGGACATATGTGGAGAGGGAAGGAGAATGCACTGAGCTGAGGCAGGACTGCAAACATTTGTACTTCAGTATTTTTGTTGGAGATAGGGTTCATTTCCAGTATTTGTGACAGCTTGCTATATGCCATATGGATGTTGTGATTTCTATTTTTATTTTCCTAAATATTTTTGGTATATCTCAGGGACCAAGTGTGATTTTTGAACTTTGAACCCACATCTTTTAAAAGTATTATATGTATAATTTGCATTTGATTTCAGAAGTTGATAAATAGGTTCAACACACAAGTTAGAAATTTTACTAGGCAAACTAAACTGTACTAATCTACATAAGTTGATGTTCTGTGGTTGGAGGGGTGTTGAAAATTTTGTGTAACATACCAATATATTTTTATTTTAAAGACATTTAACCTGATATTAATCACAGCTGTTCCCATGAAATGCCGTCTGTCACTTTGTGATTGCATTGTTGCATCAATAAACTATAAAAGCAGTTCTCTTTTAAGGAAACCTAGAATTCTTGTATTTTGTTTACTTGATTCTTTTTTCTCTCTGCTAAAAGAAAATACTGTTTCTTGTTAATTACAGTTCCCTTCACTTCCCTACTATGTCAGGTTTAAACAGCTTCCTTGTTTTAGATTTGCTCACTTCCCTTCAGTGAACCGAAGAATGAAGTGACAGAGAATTTTAGAACTGGAAGAGACTCTGGACAGCGAGTCTGTCATGTGCCCTCTGTTCCTGCCCCTCTCCCATTTTAAACATGTTAAAACAGAGCCCCAAGGAAGTCTGGGTGACTTGATTTCCCTAAAATTATAATGATGTAATAGCCATATCTCTTCCTCTTTATAATTTCTTTTCTTTTTTTTTTTTTTTTAAAGATTTTATTTATTTGATGGAGAAAGAGACAGTAAGAGAGGGGACACAAGCAGGGGGAGTGGGAGAGGGAGAAGCAGGCTTGCAGCTGAGCAGGGAGCCCAATGCGGGGCTTGATCCCAGGAGCCCGGGATCATGACCTGAGCTGAAGGCAGACGCTTGACGACTGAGCCACCCAGACGCCCCTCCTTTTTATAATTTCTTTTCTTTTTTTTTTATAGATTTTTTTTTTTTTTGACACAGAGAGAGAGATTACAAGTAGGCAGAGAGGCAGGCAGAGAGACAGGGAGAGGAGGAGGAAGCAGGCTCCCTGCTGAGCAGAGAGCCCTATGCGGGCTTTGATCCCAGGACGCTGAGATCATGACCTGAGCCGAAAGCAGAGGCTTTAACCCACTGAGTCACCCAGGCGCCCCTCTTTATAATTTCTTGAGGTTCTTTTCAACCATACGATACTATAGCTATACGAGACACAGCTAAGATGATGATTTATCAGCAACTATCAAGAGCTGATAAAATATTAATGCATCTTAAATATCTATATACTTATTACAAATACAATTTTATACTTTCTAAATTTAATTTGTGGAGTATGGTGTTTAATTCCTTAGTTTGCTGGCTATGACTAAATTCAGATATGAATTGCTCTCAGCCATTCAGTCTCAACATTTGGTTAATGTCTGTGCTATTCCTAAATTGGACTTACATATATGTTTTCTGAAGATTTTTATTTCAATAGTATAAAAAAGCAGGTCTTATGTTAGAATAAGTACCTGTAGACAATGATGAAAAAGATACCATTCTACCATAATAATCTTTAGCATATTTAGTTAGTGTGCTTATTAACTCTTGTTTCTAAAATCTTGGAGTGCTTCCATGCCACTGTAACACACATTTTCCCTATTATATTCTTTTATGTTCGTTAGAGTTGGATTTTAGGCCTATGACGTTCTACTTTTCTTATTCTAGTCTTTCATTTCTTGTCTTTTTCTTTATTATAGTTTCATTTCAGAGACTCTTATCTTTTCTAATATTTCAATAGCATTTCTTTTATAGCTCCTTAATTCTAACACCAGAGTTCTTCCTCTGTTTTTTCTAACGTCAGTTTATACATTAGCATCACTGAAAGATGATACTAGCTATCAGTTAAGAAAATAAACTTGGAAAAATATGTCACACTGGACAGAACCTACAAATGTATTTTAATTATTGTGCTCATTTGGTTGAACACTCATATCACATATATTCTAATGAATTACAGATTGATCTAAGTTGAAATAAGTTACGAATTTTCACAGAAAGTTAATGCTTACTCAAAAAGACTGAGAAAAATCTGTTGTATTACACCAATATAATGTATTATGCCCACTTTAAAATCCAGTTGTTGCTTCACTTTCATAGAGAATTTATATACTGTCTTTTGGAGGTATGTATTGGTAGGATTTTCTCCCTACAACTTAGTGATATTTTATGATGAGTTACCACATGCTATGATTTTATATTAGTTTATATTATACTAATGAGATTTTTAATTTTGTGTAGAATTAGGTCTTTGACGAAAGTTTAGTTTCTCAATTCAGATAACCACCTGCTAATCAAATATTATTATTAGCACCGTGAAGACCAGACTTAAACCATGACAGTTTTCTTGCCAAAATGTTAAATGTAAAGAACTGACAGGAGTAACTGAATGGGAAAAAAGAGTTCTCATTTTCTGTGACTGGTGTTTGGTATATTGCTTTATATGCCCCCAAAAGCAGATTATTGTTTGTGGGGGGGTGATTCGGTTCCTAATGTATCTCATTGTTACTGAGTTGCAAATTAAAATCTTTCATTTGTTTTTATTGGTTGTTAATGGAGTTGTTGAAGGACCTCTGTAAATCTAGTAGCGGATGCTTCTGGTTTTATTAGTTGTGTTACCTATGTTCATCATTTAATTTAATTAGGGTATTTTACATGATCTTTACCTAGTACATATATCCTCATTATAATTGTCCCATTTTTATTGAAATTAAGACCCAACCTGTGGTACAGGACATTTCTCTGTTAAAGATAAATAGATTTCTAAATCAGAAATAATTGACTTTGGTTCAGTGGAGAATGAAACCTAGAGTCAAATATTTGGCACTGTCTTTAACTAGATCAGGACAAATCACTTAACCTTCTTGTAATTTAACTTATGTGTGTACAAATTGAGGGCATACTAGGTTTTAACTATGTTTTTATTCCAAATATTTTTCTGAAGTGGTATAAGGAGCAACCATCTCAGGTAAATTTCTAAAGCTGATCTACATGTGAAATATAAAAAAATCATATGCTGTTTTTATGTTGTCAAAGCCAGATTATTTCTTGTCACATCATTTGGGTTGTTTCCAAAGTTGTAAAAAAGTAACTTGCTTCTTGGCCTCAAACTTAAATGTAGGCACTGTTAAGATACCAAAATAATGTCTTACTTAGCAGACTTTAAAAAGAAAGGTAATGAGCATGTTTTTGAATAAGTACTAAAGTTGTTTCAGGTGTCTCTCATTTACACAAAAAAATATAGCTTCGTCAGGAAAAGAGACTTTATTATCTTTGAGCGGTATTATCAGGGAGCAGATATTACATGCATATAGCACACATTTCAAAAAGTGCAAGAGAGTATGTATGAAATGAAAATAAATCTAGCCCTGTCCTTCAGCCACCTGCATCTTCTCTGTGGAGGCAAACACTGTTACCATTTTTTGTTTAGTCTTTCAGACTGTAGTCCACAGAAACCCATAATTTCACAAACACTATCTGTGAATGTTCTTTAAGAAGGCAAATACATATGCTAAAATGGTAGAGTGATTTGTATTTTCATCAAAAATTAACATTCTGGAACATAATACGCTTAAGAATTTTAAATCATAATGATAACTCTTATTTGAGCTCCAGAATGGTTTTTCACTTTAAAAGATATGAAGCAGATACTGCAAGAGGATAAACAACTTTCTATTTAAATCTGATTATCTGATACTTAAGTGGGAAAATCCTGCTGGTTTGGAGTTTAACAAAAGTGATCCCATGATTAAAAGTTAATTTGGGAAAATGTGACTGGAATAGCTCATTTGCTAACCACACAGAAAGGTGGTTGTTAGGAATTTCCATTGTGGATTACAATTAGGTGAGAGAATCTGTATATTCTCCTCCTTCCCTGTCTACACGAGCAACATTTGTTGACTTTACTGGGCCTAGAGGATCTGCTTCCACTCACTCATTTGGCTGACAAGTTGGTGCTGCTTTGGGCCCCAGGTTGGCCTTTACATTGGGTTACCTGAGTATCCTCATAACATGGTGGCTGGCTCTGGTATGCTCAGAGTGAGCAATCCAGGAGATCAGGTGGAAGCTACAATGTCTTTTGTGACCTAGCTTTAGAAGTCACTCTTACAGTACCTTATTGATCTGTAAGTCAGATCTATTAAGCATGGGACAGCAGCATCAGAAGACTTGAAGACCGGCATTTTAAAGATTAGTGGGGATAATTTTGGAATGTGATTGAAGTACTTCCCAACCATAACACCTCACCCCCATTTAAATAAGGATTGGATCAGCACTCTTACATTTGATGTTTGTGATAATCTCAAGGTGAATTTATGCAAAAGAGCCTAAGGCTTTCAGGGTGCTGTACCCCTTTCTATTATTTATGTGCTGTTCAGGAAAATGCATGTTTGATTGCCAAGCTTTTTGCAGTGATTTATTTTTTTATTATGTTTGATGTTTGATGAGAAGGAAAATCACATGAAGTGGGACTATCTAAAGATACTAACACTAGGGACGCCTGGGTGGCTCAGTCATTAAGCGTCTGCCTTTGGCTCAGGTCATGATCCCAGCGTGCTGGGATTGAGCCCCATATCGGGCTCCCTGCTCAGTGGGGAGCCTGCTTCACCCTCTCCCACTCTCCCTGCTTGTGTTCCCTCTCTCGCTGTGTCTCTTTGTCAAATAAATAAAACCTTAAAAAAGAAAAAAGATACTAACACTAGCTTCCTCTTAATAATTGTAGGATATATCCTTTAGCTTTAACATATTGCTGAAATCTTTGCTACATCGTCTATAGATGTTATTGCTTTAATCTAGCCTTTGAATCCAGATGTCATCTGGAAATCGGAGTGGAAATAGGGCATCTTGCACTCATAAAATAATGAATTCTGACTATAAAATGCAGAAATTTAAGGTGTTGGCATATTTATGCCACTGGAATAGTCTGGAAGAGTAAGGCTGCTACTATAAGATAAAACAGGGAAAAAAATTGCCTGTGTATAATGTTAGAGAAGTGAGAATTAGAAGATTTAAGTGTGGCGGGAGAGGGGGGTGGCAGGGAGATTTGTGGATCAAGTGTCTGTTTAGTTTAAATATCTCAACTGGGTGGCTCAGTTGGTTAATAAGCATCTGCCTTTGGCTCAGGTTATGATCCCACAGTCCTGGGATCAAGCCCCATATTGGGCTCCCTGCTCAGTGGGGAATCTGCTTCTTCCTCTCCTCTGCCCCTCCCCCCACTTGTGAGTGTGTGCTCTCTCTCTTTCATGAATAAATAAATAAAATCTTTTTTAAAATAAAAAAATGTTTCAGACATCCAAATGACATATGAGGTACTTGGATATTCAGAGGAAAGGATTAAGATGGAGATAAAAATTTGAGGTTTAGCATCATATGGATGTTGGTTAAAACCTTGGGACTAGGTAAGAAAACAACAAAGAGAGAAAATAGCTCTAAAGTACTCACTTAGGCATTCCATCTTTTAGAAGGACTAGTGAAGGGCGCCTGGGTGGCTCAGTGGGTTAAAGCCTCTGCCTTCGGCTCAGGTCATGATCTCAGGGTCCTGGGATCGAGGCCCGTATCGGGCTCTCTGCTCAGCAGGGAGCCTGCTTCCTCCTCTCTCTCTGCCTGCCTCTCTGCCTACTTGTAATCTCAGAGAGAAAATAGCTCTAAAGTACTCACTTAGGCATTCCATCTTTTAGAAGGACTAGTGAAAAGCAGAACCATTAAAGGAAATTAGAGGGAGAGGAAAAGCGGGAGAATATCATACAGGCCAGGAGAAGACTTTATTTTAGATAGAAGAGAGAGCTCAGGTTTGTCTCATGTTACAAAGAGATTGTACTAACAGTGGCATTTGGCTATATGGTGGTCATTGGTGACCTTGGCAGTTGAGCTTAAGGAAATTGTTTAAGATTAGGGAGGGTTAAAGAGTGAATTAGAGTTGAGAAAATAGAAACAGGAAATGATGGTCACTAGATCAAGAAGTTTTGCTGTGAGTAGAACAGAGAAGGGGGTCCTATCCAGTTTATGTGTGGTGGGCTAAGGTCAAGAGAGGGGTTTTAAAGATGCGTGATACTAGAGCATGTTGTGTTTCATTAGAATGATCAAGTAGAAGAGGAGAAGTTGGTTATGCAGGAGAGAGGGGTTACTCAAAGGCGAGTTCTTGGAAACAAAAGAGTAGTTGGAATCCATTGCCCAAGTGAGGGTATTGGTTTTTGATAGGAGCAGGAGTGCTTTATCCATTTTAATAGGAGGGAAACAGTGTAGACTTGGTAGGGAAATATAAGAGAATTTCTCTCTAATGGAGTGAAGTAGGTCTTCAACTGAAAGTGGCCTGGGTTACAGGCTTAAGGAGAGAAACAAGGTATGAAGAAGGTAATTCAGAGAGTGGGAAAGCAGGCTTTCTAGGAAACCCATTAATCCTGCCAGGCAGTGTTGAGTATCTTAGCATGTTTATAGTTGTAAATGTAATGTGAAATGAGCCAGCTCCATTATCCCACTACCATTACCGCCCTCCCCAGCCCCCACCACCCCTGCCTGAGGGGATGTGAGAGGGGAAGAAATCTCCCCTTGAGAAAGTAGCAAAGAAAGTGGTGTCATCAGATTTAAACTAAGGTAATAAACTAAGATAAATAGGTTAAGATGTGTACTGAAACGCTTGAAGTTATAGGGGAGTTATCTGATTAATTTATTCATATATTTTTAATACAATAGTGTTAAAATATACTGTTCGATTATGTGAGTTACATAAATTTCTGTGCTGTTATATTAAATATGTTAAACACTGTATCAGACCTGCTGTGATGAGATTAAGATTTTCTTTTGTGGGGGGGGTGGTGGAGAGGTGGGGGGGAAGAATATTAAGAGAAGACTATCTAGGGGCACCTGGGTGGCTCAGTGGGTTAAAGCCTCTGCCGCCTTCAGCTCAGATCATGATCTCAGGGTCCTGGGATCAAGTCCCGAATCCGGCTCTCTGCTCGGCAGGGAGCCTGCTTCCTCCTCTCTGCCTGCCTCTCTGCCTACTTGTGATCTCTCTCTCTGTCAAATAAAAAAATAAAATCTTTAAAAAAGAGAGAGAATATCTAGTATTCAAAAATCTAAACCTCTCAAAAAAATAAAAAAATAAAAAGACTGAAAAAAAAAATCTAGACCTCTGGTATGGACCCACAGAAATAGTGTTGACTGTTATGGTTATGTCCCACCTCTGCCCATAGACTAATAGTCTAATCCATAAGCGGTGTTAACTCCCATAACTACTGGGGATAAGAGTAAATACCACTATTTCTATAGGAAAACGCATTCAGCATTTCAGTTTGGCATGCCAGCAGCACCCTTATATTTTGTTGCCCTGGGGAAGATTTCTCTCCTTTACTTACCATTTTCACCCCTTCCCCAAGTCTTTGCAAGGCATTTAAAGTGGGACTTTTAGTAGCTGCCTATCCCTAATCATAAGCAAGTGCAAAATGTTTTTAGAACTTTATGGTGTCTTATTATCATAAATAGGAGAAATAAGTAAAAAATGGTTATAAGTGCATAGGAGTCTAGTTGGAGTATAGCTAGAGTAGTTGGGTGCCCTGGAGAGGTATGAAGGGCTCATATCATAAGGATCTTACACATATGTTGCTGATGAGCTTGAATTTTTATTTTGTCACCAGTTGAATGCTATGAAAGGTGGAAAATACTAATCTTGAAGGGTCTTTATAGAAGCTAACAATTATGGATATTTGTTGTTGTGAAGTGTAGCTTAGTGCTTTTTTTGTTTGTTAATGTAGAATACAGATCACTATTAAAAATTTAAGCAGTAAAGAGGGTGCTAGGCCGGCTCGGTCGGTAGAGCATGTGAGTCTTGATCTTGGGGTCGTGAGTTCAAGCCCCACGTTAAGTGCAGAGGTTACTTAAAACCAAAAATTTTAAGCAGTAAAAATGAAAGCACCACTCAATTCGACTTCCCAGAGGAAACTGCTGTTAAGTTTCTTGAGTAGTTTTTAAAACATTCAAGCAGCATAAAAAAAACTATTTCAAAAGAAGTGGCCAGGGAGTGTGGGAAGAGGGTGAGCATCAACTGTCCAAGCTTCCAGGCAAAGAATATTTTATGTAGATTGTTTGCATAAAATAAATGGTTGCTAAATCCAGCCAAGATGTCTTATCACTATGTAGGAGACTTGTAAAGAATTTTGTATTCTCTGTTGTAAAAGAGTGAACATCAGATAGATCTCTTTTCTCTGAATGTTTCCATTGTTTTATTGAGCAGATCTAACTTTGAATTAAATTGCAGACCACCTTCAGGAAAAGATTAAGAAAATGCCTTTTCCATATTGTATTAGGTACACACTGGTTTGGGGTCAAGATGCTTATTGATTAATGCTGGTGTCTACTGAGAGAGGTAGTAGAATGTGAAATAAAATTTGATCCAGTTCTTAAGAAATCTTACTTTTTGCTTCCATAAAAGCTATGTGACACTTCAGATAATTCTACCCAATCTTGGAGGACTTGGCAAAGAAAGTTTAAAAAGACTTACAAAGTAAATGTGAAGTTCTAGTTTTAAAAACATTATACTGAAGGAGGAAATTACATTTATTCATTTGCCTTGGTTTTTCTTTCTCTGTTCCCTCTTAAAACATAATATTAAGTATTTATTTTGGGTTCTTTTTTTTTAAGATTTTATTTATTTGTCAGAGAGAGATCACAAGTAGGCAGACAAGCAGGCAGAGAGAGAGGAGGAAGCAGGCTCCCCGCTGAGCAGGGAACCCGACCTGGGGCTCAATCCCAGGACCCTAAGATCATGGCCTAAGCTGAAGGCAGAGGCTTTAACCAACTGAGCCACCCAGGTGCCCCTATTTTGAGTACTTTTATTAGGTGATTCATTATCCTAAATCTTAAAATGAATCTATATGTTAGGTACTATTGGGGGTAGTTCAGGTGACCAGAAGTTTCTGACTTGACTGATACAGTCCAGTAATTCTTGGTAAGATTTTTTTTTCATTTTATTTAATAATAATATGTTTGAATTACTTAACCTACAATAGCAAATATTTTTATCCTCAGGTATCCAGAAGTGAAATAATTTTTTAGTCTATACTTGGCCTTACATGTTTAAAATTCAGCAAAAAGCAAGAGGAAGGGAATATTTTCAGAAAGGAAGCAAATGATTTGAAACTATGCAATACCAGTGGCGTCTGCGTGGCTCAGTGGGTTAAAGCCTCTGCCTTTGGCTCAGGTCATGATCTCAGGGTCCTGGGATCGAGCCCCACATCGGGCTCCCTGGTCAGTGGGGAGCTGCTTCCTCCTCTCTCTCTGCCTGCCTCTCTGCCTACTTGTAATCTCTCTCTCTCTGTCAAATAAATAAAATCATAAATAAATAAGTAAATAAAGCTATGCAATACCAAATGCAATTGGTATATAGGGTGTTGAAAAGTGATTATGTCCTCATCTAAGGTAAGGGTTTGGGGATATTGGTATGAGAATAAAAATCTTTACTCAAGGATTTGGTGTAAGGTTGTAATAAAGGAAGTAAGTGCCATTATTAGAGTGTAATTCTTTTATGTACACCAAATTTTGTTTTTAACATCAATAAAAACTGGGTTTTTCCTTATTGATTCTGATATATTTCAAGGGCCAATGTGTATGTTACAAATTGATTAATGATCCATCAACTAATCTAGGTGTTTTTATGGTAACTTAAATGTTAAAGTGATAATTAATTTTTAATTATGTTTCCCTTGGAGAAAGTCTACTTTATGTATTTATTTTAAAGATTTAATTAATTAATTAATTAATTAATTATATTTATTTTTTTTAAAGATTTTATTTATTTATTTGACACAGAGAGAGAGAGATTACAAGTAGGCAGAGAGGCAGGCAGAGAGACAAGGAGAGGAGGAAGCAGGCTCCTTGCCGAGCAGGGAGCCCGATGCGGGCCTCGATCCCAGGACGCTGAGATCATGACCTGAGCCGAAGGCAGAGGCTTTAACCCACTGAGCCACCCAGGCGCCCAAGATTTAATTTTTTTAAAGATTTTTATTTATTCATTTGAAAGAGAGCAAGAGATCAGAGGAGAGAATCAGACTTGTCACTGAGCGGAGAAGAGCTGGATGTGGCGCTCTGTACTGGGATCCTGAGATCATAACTTGAGCCAAAGGCAGACGCGTAACTTACTGAGCCACCCAGGTGCCCTGAGATTGCATTTTTTTAAAGATTTTATTTATTTGAGAGAGAAAGCATGAGCAGGGAGAGGGGCAAAGGGAAAGAATCTCAAGCAGGCTCCCCTCTGAGCACAAAGCGTGCTACAGGGCTAAATCTCACAACCTTGAGATCATGACCTGAGCCAAAATCAGGAGTCTAATGCTTCACTGATTGAGCCACACAGGCAACCCTAAAGATTTTATTTTTAAGTAATCTCTGCATCCAACGTGGGGCTCGAACTCATGACACCGAGATCAAGAGTCACATTCTTCACTGTCTGAGCCTGCCAGGCACCCCATGAGAAAGACTATTTTAAAAAACCCATTCTGTGTGCTTCCTTTTCTTGAATTCACAGTGATAACCATATGATAACCATAAACATTTGGTGCTGTTTTGGTAACTGAAGTCCCTGAGCTGTTAGGGTTGAAATGTTACCTTTATGAATAGGGTTTGTAAGTTTGTATTGTAAGTTATATTTTGGGGAGCAATATTATAGTTGTTTTTGTTTTTTGGTAAAGATCCATGTTAACAACATTAAATAAGACATACTTTTTTAGGGGAAAAAAAAGGGAAACATAAAGTCTTGTTTTAAACAATTAGTTTTAAAAAATCAATCAGAATTTTTTTCCCAAGGGGATAGTTTAAAACACTGGATGCCCTAAACCTGGAGCTTTATCTGATTAGGTCATGTTAAGAATTTAGAAACCAGGGGGTGCCTGGGTGTCTCAGTCAGTTGAGCATCTGACTCTTGGTTTCAGCTCAGCTTGTGATCTCGGGGTTGTGGAATTGAGCCCCCTGTTGGGCTACGTCGGGTGGGGAGTCTGCTTGGGATTCTCTCTCTCCCTTTCTGTCTGTCCTTCCCCCTCCCCCCAGCCCCACATATGCTGTCTATCTAGCTTTAAAATAATAGATAAATAAATCTTAAAAAAAAAAAAAGAATTTAGAAAACAAAATATCCCCCACTTAAAAGTAAATATTTCAGTATTAGTTGGATAAAATGGTTGCCAAAGATGATTTTGTGGTTTGTTGTTGTTTTGTTAACAACATAAAATTAATAAATGACAGTGTTGTGTTGTCAAAATTGCTAAAATAACACCAAATAAAGCAAAATTAAATTTCTTATAGAGTATAAAATTTAGTGTTTTTCCCTGCCATTATATTTTCCAATGGAAAAAAGTCTTTGGTCATTAAATTGAACTGTAAGTTAGTAGTAATATACATATAATTTCTGATTATCCTCTTACATAAGAACTAGAAACTTATCTTTTTAATCTTTGTGGTTCTTGCCTCTTATCGTGTATCCTAATTTATTTGAAACACCTATATTTTTGATTGCCCATAAGGTGAAGTCTAAATTTTTTAACCTAACAGACAAAATCAAAATTTTTGCCCTGAAAAATTCCTAAACACCTTTCAAGGCTGTTGCTTGTTCTGTTGCTGTTTTCTGTTTGAAATCTTTCTTGATCACCTAGCCAGAAATCATCTAATCTCTCATGCTTTGATACACCTTGCCTTTTATTAAAACTTTTGCTGTAAATGCTTTAGGTTCCCAACTTGATTCTAAATTGATGTTCCACTCATCTTTATATCATCTACATTAATACATTCAACAGTACTGTTCTAGGTGTGAAGGAAACGGCCGTGCACAAGAATCTAGGATCCTCTCCTCATGGAATTTATATTCCAGTTTAGCAAACAGTGAGGGAGACAGAAAAATAAATACATAGATACATGGATAGAGCCTTTCAGGTCTTAAATGATTTGAGGATAAAACAGCATGCTGTGGTAGAAAGTTTAAGGTCAGTACCAATGTTGTTAAGGTAATCATGGAAGGTCTCTTTGAAAATGTGACATTTATGCTAAGATCTGAATGATATGATGGAATAGTCATATGAAGATTTGGGAGTAGAGTTCTTGAGGCTGAAAAAAAGGCAGTACAAAAGCGTAAGACAGAGCAGTGAGACGGTGTTATAGGGGAGAAGAGTAGGAATGGAAGCAGGAGCTAATTTATGTGATTTTTGGTAAGGATTTTGAAATTTATTTTAATTTCATTGGGAAGTCATTAACTGCTTTGAAGCTTTTTGAGGACTCATTTGATTACATTGGGCCTACTCAGGATCATCTTCTAAGTTTTTATTTTAATTTTTTTTTAAAGTAATCTCTGTACCCGACATGGGGGTCAAACTCACTACCCCAAGATCAAGAGTCGCATACAGCCAGCCAGGTGCCCCTGTGTGTCTGTTTTTATGTCGATACCATACTGTTCTGATTACTATAGCTTTGTAATGTTGTTTGAAATCAGGAAGTATGGTGCCTCCAGTTTTGTTCTTTCTCAAGATCACTTTGGCTATTCAGGGTCCTTTGTGGTTTCATACAAATATATTAGCATTGTTTGTACTATTTCTTTATAAAATGCTATTGAAAAAATAAATAAATAAAATAAAATAAAATAAAATGCTATTGAAATTTTGATGGGGATTTCATTAAATGTATAGATTGCTTTGGGTAGTATAGACATTTTAACAATATTCTTCCAGTCTATAATCATGGAATGTCTTTGTATTTATTTGTGTTTTCTTTAATTTCTTTCATCAGTGTCATAGTTTTCAGTGTACAGATCTTTTATCTGTTTGGTTAAATTTATTCTGAAGTATTTTATGCTTTTTTATGCAATTGTGTATCTGACATAATTTTAATCCTCTTTAAGTGTATTACAAGTATAATTAACCAAGTTGTTATCAATCACTGAGGGTGTTTCTAACATTTCAGTGGTGTAGACAATATTGAAGTGTCTTTGAATATAACTCTTTGTGCATGTATCTAATTATATATAGGATAATTTCTTTTAACTGGACTTACTTTAATTTAAGCATTTTAAACATTTTAAGGACCTTTGAAACTACTGCCTATTTCATGTATCCTCGCTGACCCACAATATTATTTTAATTTAAATTTCACCTAATAGGAACTTTTTTCTACTGTAAGCAGATGTCTCAGGCTGTATAGCACTCTAAATTAAAAGGCATTTCAAAAATGGCCTCCCTCCCATCATGCAATAGGAACTTTGGGAGCAAAAGCTAACATAGTGCTTGCTACTTCTCAGTCTTGAGACTGAGGCACATACTAATGCCTGGGCCTCATTTTTCAGAGATTCTGACTTAGTGGTGTTTTAAATTCTTCCAGCTCCTAAAGTGATTCTACTGTGCAGTCACCTAGCCTTAGAATCTTAGTCCCAGGGCTACATCATTTTTTTTCCACCTACAGGGCTCAGGGTTTTTTATTTAAAGTATCCTGTTTCCTCTGTAGAAAGTTATATTTTGCAATAGTATTCATTATTCAGTATTTGCTCTACTTTTACTCCACGAGAATGTCTGCACTGATGCCTTTTGGAGATTAATTTTAAATCATTCCTTATACTAATATTTAGTGAATACCTATAATGCACAAAATATTGTGGTACACACTATGAGACATACAAGATAAAATCAAGTGTGACTCTTCCCTCAAAATTGGTATAGTCAGGAATGGGAAAGAAGATGTGCACGCAAGGATACAAAATGTGTGCCACAAAAGAGATAGTATCAATGGAGGAAAGAGGAAGTGAATTGATCTAGATGGGATGATAGATTACTCAATGGAAATGTATATTTAAGCTGAGCCTTGATTTGGACCAGACTGGACAATTAGTAATCCTTTACTTTAAAAAATTTTATAGTTTATAAAATTTGTTCAGAATTACATATTTGATCCTTAAACAGCTCTATATGATAAGCCAGTTATTCTTCATTGATGAAAAAGTAGCCAAATTTTAGACTAGTTAAATGACTTATCCAAAGTCATGTAACTACAAAATGAAAGATTCAGAACTTTGAGCCTTAGTCTTCAATTTCTTTATTTTTTAAAAGATTTTATTTATTTATTTGACAGATATCACAAGTAGGC
This sequence comes from Ailurus styani, assembly GCA_002007465.1. Classification (NCBI taxonomy): domain Eukaryota; kingdom Metazoa; phylum Chordata; class Mammalia; order Carnivora; family Ailuridae; genus Ailurus; species Ailurus styani. The sequence goes on from LNAC01000357.1 coordinate 566,438, forward strand.
AGAGAGGCAGGCAGAGAGAGGGGGGGAAGCAGGCTCCCCGCTGAGCAGAGAGCCTGATGCGGGGCTCGATCCCAGGACCCTGAGATCATGACCTGAGCCGAAGGCAGAGGCTTTAACCCACTGAGCCACCCAGGCGCCCCTAGTCTTCGATTTCTATATGGTGGAACCTTCTACTGTATCACATTAGAATAAAGGCAGAAGTCCTACATTTAAGGTGAAAGTATTTAGTTTGATCGGACTATTATTAGGATGCAAGTTCTGAAATAGTTAAAGATTAAGCTATAGTATGGTAGGCAGAATAATGGATCCCCAAAGTTGTCCACCTCTTAATCCCCAGAATTTGTAAATATGTTAGATTATGTAACAAAGGGGAAGTAAGGTTGCAGATGGAATAGAGTCACTAATGAGGTAACCTGAAAATAGGGAGATTATCCTGGATTGTTGAGGTTGACCAGTGTAAGAGTCCTTGAAGTGAGTCTTTAAAAATGTAAGAGAAAAATAGAGTAAGAGCCAAAGAAAGAAATGACAGTAGCAGCAAGATCAGAGTGCTATAAATTGAGGACTCAATCCACTGTTCCTAGCTTTGAAGATGGGGGAGGGAGGCCTTGAACCAAGGAATGTATTTGGTCTCTGGAAGCTGGAAAGGGCAAGAAAACAGAATCTGCTTCAGGGCCTCCAGAAAGGAGGTCAGCCTGGTAGATTCCTTGATTTTAGTTTACACTTGATCTTAGCCAAAAGGCCAAGAAGCGATCCTTGATTTTGGTTTAGAGTGAGACCCATTTTGGAATCTGAACTGCAAAAGTGTGAGATAACACATTTTGTTGTTTTAAGCCATGGACTTTGTGGTAATTTGTTATGGCAACCATAAGAAACTTAATCAAGTAAGGAAGCCTTTTAGTATAGGAAGACTAATTAATTACTATGCCATTCTGATTAAACTCTGAGCTGTCTCAATGCCACTGTTAGCAGTGGAAAGGCATGAAATGTTCTTTATGTTTAAAAAACTATTTTGGTATTTGCAGATTAGAGAGGAGAAAGATTGGAGGGAGAAAAACTATTTAGGCTTTAAATATTGGTTCTAGGAAAATTTATTTTGGGAAATTTTTCTCTTGTGGTAACATAGAATATACAGATAAGTAGAAGACTTAATTATATCTCCCACTTAGTTTATACATCACTAAAAATCACATTACCATTATAACAATTCAGCTCCTTCCCATGTCCTGTGAAAAATATAGAAAAGGTGGGAGAAGTGGTCTTCATAACCCATTTGGCCTTTGAAATCTCATTTTATTCTCTTATGCTTTTTCATCTTACTATAAGCCATAAATCTAAAGACCTGAGGTTTCTAAATGAATCTGAGCTTTATCTGGTCGCTTAGTGCCTGGAGAATTTAGATTTACACTAATATGTGCTTTTTCAATACATAATTGTTATTTCTAAAGAAAAAAAAAACTTGTGTTGATAATCTGCATAGGCATAAATCTATTCTATTTCACTATACCTGAGGTCTCCAGTAAAGAGAGTTAAATATTGACAAAGCACAAGAGTGGATTAAGATAACAGAAAGGAGCACAAATTTTAACTCCTTTATACTAGTTAATAATGTTGCCCACATTATTCTTGTCAGTTTTTGAAATCCCAAGCCTTAAAATTAGGCCAAATGTGTCTGTGTTAAAATGGAGTGCAAGATTTAAGACATCAAGAATCCTATTCATTTATTTAGTCATTAATTTTTTTAAGCTGCAGAAGGTTTTCTTTTTTTTAAGATGAACCCATGTGTTCATATTTATAACATTTACTTACTAACCTTTACTAAAAACAGTCAAATCTGATCATAAATGAGCAGATATTTGAAATCAAAGGGATGTTCACCAGTGCATTCTTGCAATAGCCTTAAAATACATTTATTTCTGTAGTATTTCACTTTAATCAGAAAATATTTTTAGTGCATATGTATATATGTAGTCTTAATGCTAACATTTTTATTTAAATAGGGATGTATGAAGCTGTCCTCTGAGATAAATACAAACAAACATGGTAGCACCAGTTAATGTTTTAATGATCTTCATTGTGTTCAGACTTGGCCCAATACCTTTTAATTGTATATGTTTTTAATTAATTGTTTTTAAAATGGCTAAATATATTTTTAAAATAAAATTCAAATCAGGGGCATCTGGCTGTCACAGTCGGTTAACCGTCTGTCTTCAGCTCAGGTCATAATCCCAAGGTCCTGGGATTGAGTCCAGCATCTGGCTCCTTGCTCATCTGCTCATTGGGGAGCTTACTTCTCCCTCTGCCTGCCGCTCCCCCTTCTTGTGCTCTTTCTTTCTCTCTCTGACAAATAAATAAAATCTTTAAAAAAAAATTCAAACTTTTGTGGAATACTAAAGAGAAGAACTTACTGAATAATTCAGTTGGCAGTATTGTAAATTGTGAAGTTTTTAGATTGGCTTGCTTTTAGATTTGAATTATGATTAATGGACATGTAATGGTCAGAGTTTTCTTTAAAATTTTGTCATTTAAATCACTGATTGACTTGAGTAATACGTAACAGTAAAAATTTAGACAAATATTTTATCTACAAACTGGTTTACTAAATAACAGCTTGAATCATAGTCTGAGTCAAGAGTAATAGAATTGTTTCTTAGGATACTCAGAAGTTATTTTTAGGAGCTTCTAAAGTGTATTGTTTGTTTTGAAGGGTACTTTTTCTTTCCAGAAGTTTAGGCCTTATGAGGAATTATCTATTCTGAATTTGTCACAAATGGTCAGTGACTATATAAATAATTAAGTCTTGTTCAGTGAATCACGCACTTTCAGTAAGAGACTCTTGAAAGCCTTTTGTAAAACTAAGTCATCCTGACGAAAGGGCTATTTGAGATAGAGTCAAACTGATTCACATTTCTTTTCTTTCAAGTATGAGGGAAATTATTTCTAAATATATTTAAACTTTAATATATAATTGTTCTAATTACTAGTAATATATGGTCAGTGTTTGCTCATGTGTTCAACAAATAATTAGAGATTATTTGCTATATATATATCAGGCATTATAAGATAGACACAAAGAAAAACTATTCAAAAGCACAAAGGAAAAAGAGAAAACTCGAAAATCCTAATTTCCAAGGATGACCACTGAGCACTGGTTGTGTGCATATCTATGAGCATTTTGCTATGTCTGTTACCTTTCTAATTCATACAATTTTTGATAAAATGGAATTACTCCAAATATGCTATTTAATAGCCTGCTTCTTTTCATGCTATTAACTTAAAAAATTGAGAAAAGATTATCATAAATAACATTTCCTTCAAAAACCTGAAATTAAGTGTCCTTTTAAATTTAAAATAGATCATGGACACACTGTTCTCCTTCCATTTAAACCAAACTTGAAATCTACTTTAAATTCTTGGCAATTTGAATTTGCCCTTCCAACTTACAAATATTAGTCATTTAAGCCTCACTGGGTTTGATTTTAAATGAAACGTAGAATTTGCATTAAGAAGTTTTAAGTTTCAGGTTAGTAGTAGCTGACAGCACTTAACTGTGTCAGGGACTGCTCTGAATACTGCATCATTTATATTAACTCCTTTATTCCATACTTCTCCCATTTTGTAGAGGAAATTGAAGCACTGAGCCTGTAAGTGATTATAAAGTCTACACAACTACTAAGTGGCAGGAGCAGACTGTGTGACTCCATGATTCTGATCTCAGTCACTCTATGCTGCCATCCTAGCTTTTGTGGTGACTGTGTTTATTCAAACATAATTCAAGTGATTTACCTAACAAATCAGTGACTTGTAATGTAAACTTATTTGTTATAATGCATTTAATAGAATTCTTTTCCTCTGTGCTGCAAACATGTAAATCTCAGCAAACGAGATGCAATTAGTCACCCACCTACCTCCAGCATCTCGTGCTAATCTTTCTGCCCTGTAGACCTCCCCCACCCCACCCTATTATGCTAGTCAGCTTCCTTGGCTTCCGTGTTGCCTGGGGATCCGGGCGGCGAGGGCGCACCCACCAGCCCTAGGTGCGGGCTGAGGTTCGGCTGCTGTACAGCGGGGCGGGGCTTGGTGCCCTACTGCGGAGTGCGGGTCGGGAAGCCGAGCGTGAAGCAGCTGTGTAATCTGCTGGATGCGGACCAGGGCGCTCCCCATTCCCGTCGGGGACCCGCCGATTGGCTGGACGCAGGCACACGTGACCGACATGTGGCTGTATTGGCGCAGCCCGCCTGGGTGTCACTGGAGACGGAATGGAGGTGCTGCTGGGCTCGGAAATGGGGTAGGTGCTGGAGCCACGATGGCCCGGCTTGCTGCAGGGAGAAGGGGGGGGGGTTCCCTCGCACTGTCTGAGACCGGTGGCCTTTCCTTGGCACAGGGTCCGTTGCCACATGCCAAGCCAGGAGGCAGGGGCGTCTCCCCCCTCCCCCTCAAATGCAGCACAGGAGATGGATTTCCTGTGCTTCTGATCCAGGGTTTTTGACAGAAGAGGAAGAAGGGGGGGAAGGGTAGGAGTGTTAAGGGGAGTCTGGTGAGAGAGCTGTTTTTGAAGCTAGAAGGAGGTTTTGTTTTTATAATGCCTGTGGACAGAGTGCAATAACAGTATCTAAGGAAACGGGTAGAGGACAACAAAGAATGGAGCATATTCATGGCGAGGAGCAAAAGCTGTAGCCCATTGAAAGGCTTTTTTTCCTTCCTGGCCACAAGGACATATGCAGTGGTAGCCAAGTGAGGGGATACAAAGCTGCTGCTGATGGCTTACGTGAACCTATTGGACAGGGCTACTTGGGAAAGGAGGAAGGGGAGGCGGCAGGTACTGCAGAGCTTGAGTGGTGGTTTTGGTTGATTGGAGAAATTTTGGTTACCAAAAGTGCCTGCTTTTGCAACCCATCTAAATGAACGGTCTCTGAATAGGGTGGCAAAAAATTTTTACCAGCGTCTTTGTTAGTTACAAGTCGAAATGGTAGTGGCTTTTTGTAGATGACTGCAGTAGTGCTCTTCTCCCTCTGTGAGGCTGAAAGGACAACTGCAGAGGAATAAGAAACCTTGCAGCAGTACTGGTGGTAGAAGTCCATTTACAAGAAACCATGGTGTATAATTGCAACCTAATAGGAGAAAAAAAAATGTTTAATTTTTTAAAGTAGGAAAAATACAAGGCTGAAATGTTTGACAGTGGAATGTATGGGACACTTTGATTCTGCATCACGAAAGAGATGTTGGAATTCTTTGCTTTAACATAAATCCTATAGGAAATGTTAATAAATTATGTATGAAGCAGTGTGGCTCTTTTCCTTTGTTAGGGTAGCTTTATGCCATCGATTAGGTTATTCAGGAGTAAATCCCTATAATATGAATTACTTTATAAAAAATTAAAAATTATAGTGACAGATTTTTTTGTAGGCTTAATATTTAAGATCTATATCAAGTAATTTTATATTACTCTTTACTTTTGGATATTACTGAATAAACTCTAAAGGCAAATATTTTAAATTAAAGTACCAAGGTTTTTCTTTTAGATGTATTTCTGTTTGGTAAATACTCATAAGATATACTCTTGATATAGAGTGTTTTCATTGCACTTATTTTTTTCTTTTTCTTAAATATCTAAAAACATGGTTCAGATTAAATATGGTTTTAAATACTTTATCTTTATGCATATTATGGTAGCTAGCCTGCCACACCTCCCTACTCCTCCGAACAGGATGGCAATGGCTTTGTAAAGCCCTCCAGGATCAGTGACAGTGTCTCTTAAATTGTGCTTATATAGTAGAAAGTCTTCAGAGAACCTGGAATTTTGTTTCACTAATTTTTTCTCAACATAATAAGGAATTGGTCTTGAATAAATTAGGCTATATAATGTTTCCTCTGATAAAGCAATTTTAATCTTCATTTAAACAATTATTTCGGCTTTAAGAATTACTTGATCATGAGTATTAGGGTTAATAGTCCTTAAGATCTCTTTTTTAAATCTGATGGAAACTGTAGCTAGAATTAAAGATGTCACATTAAAATTGCAAATGAAGTTTAATAGCTAATACCATTTAGTTCTTTGAACCTCAAGTTAGGATAGTCTTTGAGAGTTTATGATTGTCTTAACTTTCACTATCTAAATAGCTCAGTGTAGCATTATTTTCATTTTAAATGTTAAGAGTATTATTAATTATGTTGTGACTTTATCCAAGGTTATGTATTGTATAAGGATGTAAAGAACGTAGGTCTATAAAACTATTTCATAATATATCTCATTACATAATGTACAGAATAGTATATAATAGAAATTATTTGAAAAGCAGTATAAGTCATTGACATATTATTCATTAAATGAAAAATAAATCTTACTTGGTATTGAGTTTTTAATCATAATGTAAGAATGCTTTGTGAAATACCTGATTGCAAGCAATTGGAGAGACAGCAGTTTTCATAATGACATTCATAACATACTTTTTAAAAGATCATCTTATTAATTATATGCACACTTTTAAATACAATAGCCTTAGATTGGGATATTTTCTGGAATTAAATAAATAACTAAAATAAGAAAAGTTGATTTCTTTCCCCTTGTGGTATAAAATACCTAATAGAAGACTGAACTATTGGCTTTTGTGGTCTTTGAAATGGAACTATTAAGGAATTCAAAAGTTAAATATTCATAAGTGTACCTATGAACTGAAAGCTATTTATTGATGCTCTGTGGATTTTTGTCTTACCATTTTTCTCTATTTTTTGTTGTCATTAATTACACATAATTTAGCCAGCCTTTTAATATTAAATGTTCTCCTTAATGTCTCAATTTTGACCTTCCCCCCTCCTTTTTTTTTTTCCTTTCTCTCTCTCTCTCTCTCTCTCTTTTTTTTTTTTTTTTTTTACAATCTGAGTAAAACATTACATAGTATACAAGATGAGACAGGGCATTTTGATATAGTGAAGATGACTAATACCTGAGGATGTACCTTCACTGCGTATTTGGGTACCTACTAAATGCCAGACCTGTAAAATGTTCTGGAGAGTCAAGTAAGACATGGAAACTTACCTCTAAGAAACATAATANTTGTATTACAATCTGAGTAAAACATTACATAGTATACAAGATGAGACAGGGCATTTTGATATAGTGAAGATGACTAATACCTGAGGATGTACCTTCACTGCGTATTTGGGTACCTACTAAATGCCAGACCTGTAAAATGTTCTGGAGAGTCAAGTAAGACATGGAAACTTACCTCTAAGAAACATAATAGAACTACGTGAAATGTTATTGCTAGTTAAACACCGATTGCTTTGGCTACTGCTAGGATCTTTAAAGGTTTATATCATGTAAAACATCTTCGAATTTAGAGGAATATAATAGTTTGCTATGTGAAACTTGGTGCTTTGTAAAAATCTACTTGGAATCACAGATAATTCTGAAAAGTAAATTACCTTGAAGGATCTTGAATATAAAATGAGAAGGTTAGATGAAGTGATTTCTAGATCTTCTCTGGTGCTCATGGTCTATAATCTGTAGTTCTTGATTTCTGTTAGGGTCAACTTCTAGAAGGAAAGTTACACCGCTCTTGTTCTGGTATCTGTGGCATCTCACATGTTATGTATTAGATATGTTCTTGAAAATTGTTTTTTTGTAAATCAAATCATGACATCATCAGTCTGTGTAGGGCAAGCCTTATCTCCTTTATTCTCACACCATAATTCCACTCTCTTTTGGCACTCATTCAAATGTGTTTTTAAATATGCATCAGTTCTGGGGCACCTGGGTGGCTCTGTCAGTTAAGTGTCTGCCTTTAGCTCAGGTCATGAGCCCAGGGTCCTGGGATCCAGCCCCATATTGGGCTCCCTGCTGAGCGGGGAGTCTGCTTCTCCTTCTCCCCCCTGCTCATACTCTCTCCCCCTATCTCTCTCTTTGTCTCTCTCAAATAAAGAAATAAAATCTTTAGAAAATATATGCATCAGTTCTTGTGAAATATTTAACATCATTTTGTGTGCCTATTTTTTCTGTAGTTAATGAGGATTTTTATTGTGGTAAAATATGGATACCTAAAATATACCATCTTAACCTTTTTTGAGTATATAATAGTTCTATGGCATTAAGTACATTCATATTGTTGTGAATGTACCACAGTCAATCTCTAGAACTTTTTCATATTCCCCAACTGAAACTGTAGCCATTAAACACCAACTCCCCATTTCCCCCCATCTACAGCCCTGGCAACCACCATTTTTCTTTCACTTTCTATAAATTTGACTTCCCAGGAACTTCATATAAGAGGAATCATACAATATTTGTCCTTCTGTGACTGGCTTATTTCACTTAGCATAATGTTTTCAGGGTTCCTCCATGTTGTAGCGTGTGTCATAATACCCGTCGTTTTTAAGGCCGAAAATATATACCACATTTTATTTATCCGTTCATCTGTGCATGTAATTTTGCGTCACTTCCACCTTTGGCTGTTGTGAATAGTGCTGCTGTGAATGTGGGTGTACAGATTATCTCTATAAGTCCCTACTTTCATTTCTTTGGGAAATGTATTCAAGTTTGGCTTTTCTTTTTTGGGGGGGGATTCTCAAGCAGGTGCCACAACCCTGCGATCGTGACCTGAACAGAAATAGTTGGATGCCTAACTGACTGAGCCACCCAGGTGCCCCATCCTAAATTTGTTTTTTTAATTTACATAATTTTGGAACATTTATTACTCAATACTGTTTTTAAGCTCCATGTATTTTACTTTATATCTGTCTAGTTTTTGATGCTAACTCTTCTATATAGTGTTATGTGATATCTATGACTGTTCCTCTAGTGAAGGTCCTCAGTTTTTTCCAAATCTCTTTTACCACAAATGATATGGTGTATATCCTTCTACATGACTCTTGTTACAAATCCACATAACAAATTACCTGAAGTCTTAGTGGTTTAAACAACAAATATTTATCATTTTAAAGGTTCTATGGAGCAGAAATTCAAGAACGTCTTAGTCGTCGTGTCAGATTCTGGCTCAGAATCTCTGGTGAAGTCAACATGTCAGCCAGGGCTTCGATCATCTGAAGGCTTGACTAAACTGGAGGATCCACTTCCAAGATGGCTCACTCACATAGTCTGTTTCTCTTGACTGTTGACAAGAGGCCTCAGTGCTTTGCCATAGGCCTCTCCATGGAGCTGCTTAAATATCTTCATGACAGGGCCACTGGCATCTTCCCCTGATCCCAGAGAGAAAGAACAAGAAGGAAGCCATCTATGACATAGTCTCAAAAGCCATACTGCTACCATATTTTCTTTATTAGAAATGAGTTATTATTAAGTCCAGCCTGCAAGAAAGGAGATAAATTAAGCTCTACCTTTTGAAGGAATAGAGTCAAAGAAATTGTGGGTGTATTTTAAGATCACTACATGGCCAGTAATGAGTTTAAGTGATCCTTTCCTAGGAAAGATCTTTCCTAGGAAAGGATCACTGGGTCATAGGGCATTTTTCCCCATTGCTGTTGTAACAAATTACCACAAATTTGGTGGTTTAACACGGCACAAGTTATTTTCTTACAGCCCTAGAGGTCAGAAGTCTGAAATGGTTTTCAGGGGCTCAAAGTCAGAATAGCAGCAGTGCTGCACTTCTCCACAGGCTATAGGAAAGAACCTGTTTCTTTTTTTTCTAGCTTCTAGAGGCCACCTATACTGGCTTGTGGTCCCTTCCTCTGTCTTCAGTGCCAGCAGCATATCAAATCTCTCTCTGACCTTTTGCTTCTGTCGTTACATATGCTTCTGTGACTCTGACCCTTCCATCTCCTTAGAAGAGCCCTTGTGATTACCTTAGGTCCACCTATATAATTCAGGAAAATCTTCCCATGTTAAGACCCTTAACTTAATCACATCTGCAAAGTCACTTTAACCATGTAAAGTAACACACTCATGGGCTTCAGGGATTAGGATGTGGACATCTTCGTGGGGTCATTATTCTGTCTACTATAGGTGTATATATACATAATTCTTTTTTTTTTAGGCTGAAGTTTTTGAGTTTTGTTTGGGTTTTTTTTTTTGAGTTATACTTTGGTGAACAATGTTACTTTGTTAGGTAAATTCACATTTCATTTAACAGATTTATTCAAAGTATAGTATAATGTCACTCACATGGTAAATGAATAGAACATTGAAGAATATTAAAATATATTTCCACCAGCTATTTTTAGATTCTTGGTTTTATTATCATTTAATCTGCATCAGTATATTAACTACTTCTGAGTCTATAACAGAAAGTGAGAAACTTTAAAGCAACATGACCTTATACCTTTTAGGCTTGATATCATACCATTTCTGTAGCTACTCTATCCAGACCTCCTCTTCCTTACATTGTGGAATCACATAGCCACAATGTGGTTCCAGTCCATATTTATGCTCTTACTCCTCCCTCTTTTCCCTGATTCCTCTATACTGAATTTCAGCTAAATTAAACTGCCATCTATTCCCCCCAATATATATCATTTTTCCAACCTCTGAACGTTAATTATGCTATTCTGTTTTCTCAAATACTATTCTTTCACACTTACTTTTATTAGCAATTATGCCATCTTTCAAGTCCCTTCTTAGATGCTTTTACATTCTGAATGCTTTCCCTAATTTTCTCAGCAAGGTGTAACTCCCACAGTATTCTATCAGATGCTTTTAAATACAAATTTGCCTTTGAATTGTAGGTAATTTGTATCTTAGCCTGGGTCCCCTGTAAGTCAGAATCTTGAGACAAGGCTTTGGGTGAAATACTTTCTTTGGGAAGTGATCCAAGAGTAGAGGACTAGAAGGAGTTAAATAATGGAGAGGGACAGCCAGCATAAGCATATGTTCTCAAGTTGATCACCACTTTGGACAGCTGTGGCTTGATCTGTCAGGACTTTTGAGGAGCCACGTAGAATTGTCCAACCATAGGAAAGAATTATATCTACTAGCTTCCATTTCCCCGTAGTCATGGATTGCCCCATCAAACGTTCATCCTTTTATAAGTTGTACATGCGTGAATGTTGGGAACTTATACTGGGGTATCTCTAGGACAAAATGCAAAAGATACCCGGTGCAGCTAATGTGTCATCAGTTTACATCTGCAGTGAGCTGATTGATGCACCAATGACTACAGTTAAAGGAAGCCAAGAGAATGTAAGGTGGGACACAAACATATTTGTATACTGACCCAATTTACCCTTGCTACTGGAATATTACTCCTTTGCTAGATAATAAGATACTTGAGAATAAGGAATGTGTCAACTTATCTTTCCCCACCCCTAGTTTTATGAGCTCTTGTGATAGAGTACCACAGACTGGTGGCTTAAAGCCATGGAAGTCTATTCCCTCACAGTTCTGGAGGCTAAAAGTCCAAAATCAAGATGTCCTTAAGATTGGTTCCTTCTGGAGACACTGAAGGAGAATCTGTCCTATGCCTCTCTCCCTAGCTCTTGGTCGTTGCTGGCAATCTGTGGCATTCCTTTGCTTGCAGCTCTGTCACTCAACTCTTTGCATCCATTGTCAGATGGTGTTTTCTCTAGGTCTCTGTGTCCATTTCTTCACATAGCCTTTCTTTAAGGATACCAGTCATTGGATTTAGGACTCACACTAATCCAGAAAGACTTTATCTTAACTTGATTGCATGTGTAAAGCCCCTGTTTTCAAATAAGGTCACTTTCAGAGATACTAGGGGAGATATCATAGCTACCTGTGACTTAGCATAACTTTTTGGGGAACACAGTTCATGCCACAAAGTCTCCTTATAATATGTTTATGGTGTCTTGTGAATATTAAGTTCTCAAATGTTCGTTGATTTGAATTGTATAGCCACAGAGAGAAATCCATCATTCTTACTATTTTAATGGGAAAGTCATCTTAGACATTCTTTGAATTTGTACCACCATTTTCTCTCCTTTGCCCCCTGTGGCTGATAAAGCACTGCTTCGGTTTATTCTTGCACGTATTTGTCTTTTTGTGGCTGTCACAGAATAAAGCATTTTGGGAATTACAAAGCTAAGTATTCAATAATAAACCTTGTCTTAAAGGTGGAGAAACAAAACTCACTAAAGTAAAATGGAATGATTAGGGGCGCCTGGGTGGCTCAGTTGTTAAGTGTCTGCCTTCAGCTCAGGTCATGATCCCAGGGTCCTGGGATCAAGCCCCGCATCGGGCTCCCTGCTCAGTGGGGAGCCTGCTTCTCCCACTCACTCTGCTGCTCCCCGTGCTTGTGCTCACTCTTTCTCTGTCAAATAAATAAATAAAATCTTAAAAAAAAAAAAAAACTTAAAGGAAAATACCTAAAAAATATTTATAGAAATCTTAAGAGTAAGAGTATAAAATGGTGAAACACTAAACCATTCCTATTAAAATCAGGGATAAGATCACTATTCAACATTATTTTGAAGTTTCCAGCAAACAATTAAGAAAAAGAAATGAGGTATAAGTACTGGGAAAGAAAAGACAAAATGACCTTTAATTATAAATTATATGATTATACCCAGAAAACCCACAAGAAAAACTATTAGAATTCATGGGATAATTTGAAAAGGTGGGTACATAAGGGATATGTATTAAATAAAATCAGTAGCTTTTATCTATACTAGCAATATCTAGCATGGAATGGTGGTGTTTATTCACACACACACAAAAAAACCCAAACAGAAATAAATTTGATTTAAAAAGGAATAGAACCTTCTCTTGAAAAAAGCTAGAAAATTTGAAGGACTGAATTATTCATGACACAGAGAGCTAAGATTTAGTATCATGGAAATGTAATCTGTCTCAAATTAATATAAATGTATGCAGTGACAGTTTTAAGTATACATGAAAATTTAGCATATGGTAAGAAACACATTTCTGTTCAGTTGAAAAGAAATGTTTTGTTTAATAAATAGTGCTGGTATAATTGGTTATCCATATGAGAGAATAAAGTTAAAGCGCTATACCCATACCATATATAAAAATAGAAATTCTATGTGAATTAAAGACCTTAATGTAAAAATAGAATTCTGATGCCAGCAAGTATATTAATCACTTGTATTTATCACCTCTTTCTTCTAAGACCCCATTTAAGTGATGGTAAAAAAATTTTTAAAGATATGTACTTATAATGCCATAGAGTGAGAGGGGACAAAATAGAGATTTGCAACAAATTTCTAAAAGATGAGGAAGTCCTGGAAATTAAAAATGATTGCTGAAAATTAATCAAAGACCTAAGACTTCCTAGTTCTCTGTTCTTTCCAGCATAGCAGGTTACTTCCTGTTATTTAAAAGTGAAATACTAATCTTGAAAATTTTTAATAGACTTTGAAATTATTTGTCATACCTTGGGGTATTTAAAAGCCAGAATTGGGAATTCATGCTCTGAGCCAGGGGTCAGCAAACCATCAGTGTTTTTGTAATCTAAGTTTTGTTGAAACATGGTCATGCCCACTTATTTTTTTTTTAAGGTTTTATTTATTGAGAGAGAGAGAGAGAGTGCACTTGAGTGAGGGGAGGGGCAGAGGGAGATGGAGAATCTTAAGCAGACTCCCTGGTGAGCGCAGAGCCCAATGCTCAGCTTGATCCCAAGACCCCAAGATCATGACCTCAGCCAAAATCAAGAGTTGGACAGTTAACCAACTGAGCCACCCAGGCGCTCCTGGTCATGCCCATTTATTTATGTATTATCTGTGGCTGCTGTTGTGTTAGAAGCAACAAAGGTATTTGGGACAGAAATCATAGGGCCCATAAAGCCTTTATTACCTGACCTTTGCAGAAAATGTTTACCAGCCTCTGTTTCACATAATTTTGGTGGCCGTCTAGGAGCTTGACCTCACTTTGGGCTTGGATGGAGCCTAACCAAATGAAGTAGCCATCTACAGAATGTAAGGAAGAAAGAAGGAGCAAAGAATATAGCAGATAAACTGAACATCAGGGGCGCCTGGGTGACTCAGTGGGTTAAGCCTCTGCCTTTGGCTCTGGTCATGATCTCAGGGTCCTGGGATTGAGCCCTGCATCGGGCTCTCTGCTCAGCAGGGAGCCTACGACCCCCCACCCCCACCTCTCTGCCTACTTGTCATCTCTCTGTCAAAAAATAAAAGAAACTGGACATCATGACTTACTGGGTCTTAGTAGAGACTAGGAAGAGAAGTAGAATGGAGGATAAGAACCTACATTGGTTGCTAAATAAAGAGAAAAGAATTAAAAATAGGTGAGGTGCTCTGCTTGGAATTAAAATGTTTTTTGTTATATTGATTTTTTATCTGACAAACTTGTTAAATTTTTATACTTAAGATTTTTCTGGGGCGCCTGGGTGGAAGCATCTACCTTCAGCTCAGGTCATGATCCCAGAATCCTGGGATCATGTCCCATTTTGGGCACCAGTTTCTCTCTCTCCCTCTCCTGCTTTCCCCTGCTTGTGCTCTCTTGCTCTGTCAAATAAATAAATAAAATCTTAAAAAAAAATAAAAGATTTTTCTGTTTTGTTTCTGCCTTTCCAGTCATTATTCTTTCTAATAATTTACTGTGCTAATTAGAATTTCCAGGATTATGTTGAATGAAAGTGTTTAAAAGTAAACATCCTTATCTTGTTTTTGATTTTAAAAAGAATGTCTCGAATGCCTGGGTGACTCAGTTGGTTAAATGTCTGCCTTCTGCTCAGGTCATGATCCCAGGGTCCTGAGATGGAGTTCGGTTAAATGTCTGCCTTGTGCTCAGGTCATGATCCCAGGGTCCTGAGATGGAGTTCGCCATGGGGCTCCCTGCTCAGTGGGGAGTCTGCTTTTCTCTCTGCTCCTCCCCCCCACTCAGGTGCTCTCACTTGCTCTTTCTATCTCTCAAAAATAAATAAAATCTTTTTAAAAATTAAAAATAAAAAGAATGTCTCTAACATTTCACTATTAAAAATGTTTACTGTTCCTTTTTGGTAGTTTCCCTGTTTGCTATTAAGAGTTTTTATCTTGAATAGCTAATGACTTTTGTCAAATGTTTTTTCTTTGTCTATTGAGATGATCATATGATTTTTCTTTGTCAGTATTTTTTTTTTAAGATTTTATTTATTTGAGAGCACATGCACGTGAACCAGCACAGGAGCAGGGGGAGGGGCAGAAGGAGAGGGAGAGGCTTACTCCCTGCAGAGCAGGGAGCTCGAGGCAGGCCTCCATCCCAGGATCCTGGGATCCTGACCTGAGCTGGAGGTGGACGCTTACCTGAGTGAGCCACCGAGGCACCTCTTATCTTTAGTATTTTAATGTAGTGAATGAAACATAATTGATCTGATGTTAAACTATCCTTGGATTCATAGAATAAACTCAGCCTGCTTCTACTGTAGCTTCTTTACTGTATACTAATATATTCTGTTTCCTGATACTTTGTTCAGGATTTTTATATCAACATCATGATAATATTAGCCCTTAATTATTTTCTCACTATCTTTGACTTTCATATGGCGATTATATTGGCCTCATTTATTGCATTAGAGAGTATTTCCTATTTAATTCTATTCTTGGGAAAATTTTTATAAGGTCAGAATGATTTGTTTCTTAAATGTTTGGGGGTTTTGTGTGTTGGGAGGAGAAGAGAGAAAATACTTAACGATGTTCTAATTTTTCAATAGGTATAGAACTATTAAGATTTTCTATTTCTTCTTAAATCAGCCTCCCTACTCCTCACATTTTGTTCAAGTTCTTTGTTTGGTCTCTTCTCTCTGTGTAATCATATTTAGCCTTTTCAAAGAACCAGCTTTTTGTTTTGATCTTCAAACTACCAAAGGGTAATCAATAAAAAGGAAGGCTGCTTCTTAGCCGACCTCAGACCTTTTATTTCTAAAGGGAGTGACTGTATTTTTGCATATCCTTTCAATGACGTTTTTTATCCTTACATAGTTCTTTTAAATTTAATATAACGGGATGGACCATATGAGATGTAGTGACCTGCACTTTTTTTTTGTTTTGGCTTTTTTTTCTTAACATCGGCCTCATTCTTTTAAAGCCAATGTAGTATTCCACTGCATGGTTGTATCCTACTTATTTAAAAGTAGTTATGCTTTTGTACCAAATAAAAACCTTCCTTGCTTGAAGTAACCTGATATAGTAACAGACGTCACTTCAGAGAACTTGAAAGAGAGGGTATATTCCATTTAAGTATCTTAAGTTAAAAAACAAAACTGTTTTCATACTTTAAATGCCTTGTAATGTTCTGAAACATTTAACTTTGTTCCTTTTGCAGTTTACCTTAGTATGTAGTATGATGAATAGATATAATTTTATCTTGTTTCTTACGGATGCCCTTGTGCCTGATGCCATTAATTTAAAGTCCATCTTTTCACATGTATTTGAGATGCTACCTTCATTATGACTAAATTTACATATATTTACTGCTGGATTTGTGTGTGTGTGCTCATGCATGTGTTCCCATGGTTGATTTATTCTTATGACAATATCATAGGTTTTTAAAAAACTTTTGTGTTTTTGAAATAACTTTGGACTTACAAAAGAGTTGGAAAAATAGAACAGTAAGTTTCTGTATAACCTTCACTAAGCTTCCCAGCTTCCCTTAATGTTAACATCTTACATATCCACAGTACAAGTATCAGGACTAAGAAATTAACTTATTGGTACAATGCAGTTAACTATGTACTGTTTTCTTTATAAAGGCTTTGTACAGTATTTTAATAAGTGGTAGGTCTATTCCTTCTCTTCTCTTTTCATACTTTGCCTTTTTTGCTTGTTTTTCCAAATGTCTAGCTGCAGAAAACAAAATGAAAACAAATCTTACATAGCATATTTATTGGGACTATATAAGGTTTATAAATTAACTTGGGGAAATGACATCTTCATGATACTGAATCTTTATATACATGAACAAGTTACGTTTATAGTTTTCCTCATATATATTTTGGATTCTTTTTGTTCAGTTTATGCCTAAGTGTTTTATTCTTCTAAAAATTATAAATAGGACCTGCTCTTCCATTTCATCTTCTATCTGATTTCTCTTTGCACATAAAGGAAAGATTTCTGTATATTTTGGACTTCTTGCATTATTGATGATAATGGTTTTCCCCATTTCATGAGATAAATTTTGATTTTTTTAATGTTGAGTGATTTGCAGTTAAGATACATTTTCTTGTGAAATTCTAATGATTGCATAAAAGGCATTCTAACGTAAATTTATGGTTTTTCAAATTTTACATAAAGCAGTTTTGAGTTAGGGGTGGCGGGAACATCTTAAAAGTATACAAGGAAGTATTACTCCATGAAACATCTTCATTTTCCCATCAAATTATATAAAATACCCCGCTTTCTAGAGCAGAAATGACTTAATGCTTGTGAATCTGGAGGGGGGAAAGAAGAAAATGTTCAAATGTTTTAATTGTCCATTTGAAGGGTTGGATTTTCCCCCCTCAATAAAGAGTACTTCGTCTATGCTCATTTTGCCCGTCTGGCTATTTCTGTGATTGAATAAGGTTATAACCTACATATCTTAACATACCTGTGTATACCTGTCTCTTTCTCTGGGTTATTACCTTTTATATTGTTTTATTATTTTAGTGTAAAATTGCCTGTTAAAATTTTACTTGAAGTAAAGAATTTCAGAGCTTGCATTATTAAATTCTGTCAGATCCTCACTTCTGTTACATTGTTTATAATGTGTTGTATATTTTCAGAACTGCTTGTTAATGGGATGACTTAAAGCAGATAAATGATCATACCTATGAATTTCTCCTTCATTTTTGAGATGTCTCTGTCCTTTGCAAATAGCTGAATTACTTCTTTACCTCTTTTCCCTTGGTCAGGGGGCAGAAACTTGTAACAATAGATTGACATTAGGTCTTACTAAGGAAGATGTGTTACATGTGTATTTTTATAACATAATTTATATTACACAGCACTTTTCAGCCTGCCTTTTCTTCCTAAATTCTAACAGTATCCCTGTAAATTATATTTGCGCAGGTAGCAGATAACCATTTTCCAAACGGTGAAATGAATTAAAATGAAGGGGGAAAGTAAACCATGACCAACCCTGAATTTAAGACCTGTGGCTCCAAATACAAATCTAGTTCTCATTGTTTTCAATCATAAGGACTTTTGTGAGTGATTGCCCACCTCCCAGGACTTACTTTCCTCCTCAGATGACAGTGGGTTACATCAGATTTATCGTTAACTCATTGGAGAAGTAGTTAGACCTGAGTCCTTTGATTTCCCTTGTTAAAGGTCTTCCAGTTGCTAAGCTCCTATACTGTCGTAACTAGCCAGTGCTAAACCTGTCTGCCTTATTTTGTGTAGTGGATTTTATTACAGAAGCATTTTCTTACATCAGGATCTTTAAGTATTGTTTATGAAAAAATTTCGTAATGCTTTTTAGCTCTAAAAGAATTAAGATAGAATTTTATTGATTCCAAATTGAGTTTGGGATTAAATTAAAAAGAGAATCTGGGTCTTCTGAACTTTGTTAGTCTTAATCTAACTCCTGGCATTCTCTAATTCATGCTAAGGACCTCTTACTACCTGGCTATCTTCTCTATCTTTATTTTCTCCCCTCTTCTTTCACAGTGATATAATTAATTGTCAGACTCTGCCTCACATCTCTGATAATTTCGGCTTCTGAACTCATCCATTTTCTTTAAGACTCTTTTGGCCTCAGTTCTGAGCACAGTGGGTCCCAAGACCACATATGCTATAGCATGGCCTATTATATTCATCTTTTTGAATAAATATAATAGAACTTTATATTAGTAATTCCTATTGTCTTCCTATCAAAAAGATTGAAGTCTCAAGCTAATGCTCTCCTTTGTATCCATTTTGTTAAATGGCTGCCTTTTCAATGAGGCCTTCTTGGAAATTCAGAACTACTTTACCATGGATGATATTTAAGTCTAGCCTTCTATCAAAGTGATAAAGTGTAATACCCAATCTCATTAATTCATTCTGGCTTTAAAATTATGTAACTATTGAGCAAAATCCATAAATAATACTACCAATATGAACTTCTTATCAATGATTACATTTCATTACATAAGTTTTCCTTATGTACTTTACTTTAAAGTTTTACTTTACTAAGGTATCTTTAAAAACTTGAAAAAAATTCTAGCCTGACAGAAATCTTATCCACCTGTGAAGAAGCAAATGTAGTCAAGCACGACTGAGGTTCTCTTCTATTTTAGTTCTCCTTGTCTTCAGCTAAGACTGTAGCGTTTCATCCTCTTAGAAGGACAGTGCTGCTTGAACAATATTGTTATTAAATGTCTCCAGAGTTTTGTTTCTTTATCCCTTTCTCTGTAAACAAGCAGCCACGATATTTTTAGTAGTGAATTTCAAAATCCTTTTTAACCTTATAGGTCCAAGGGTAGCCAAGGATGGCTGCAGCTTCATATGATCAGTTGTTAAAGCAAGTTGAGGCACTGAAGATGGAGAACTCAAATCTTCGACAAGAGCTAGAAGATAATTCCAATCATCTTACAAAACTGGAAACTGAGGCATCTAATATGAAGGTATCAAGACTGTGGCTTTTAATTGTAGTTTATCCATTTTCATTCAGTATTCCCTCCTCTAAAGTTGGGGTTAGATACTTAAAAGTGTATTTTAAGTTAAGCAGCAATATGTAAACTTTCTTGCAAAGTTAGCGTGTATGTTTTGAACAAAATGTAAGAGATTTAAATTAAATCAATCCAGTGAATCATAGAAAGAAAATAAGTGTAAAAACCCAATAGCTAGTTAATTTGTTCTTAGTTATTTTTAAGCTTAAAAATAAGAGACCAAGTTTAGTATCACTATACTGAGGCTGGGTGTTCTGCATAATTCATACAAACTAGTTTCACAACTTTAGACTATATCTCAGTTATTAAATATAGTCTTCCTCCCCAACTCTCCCAGATCTTGTCTCCACTTAAGTGCAGCAATGATAAATGATCAAGAAAAACAGAATGCCTTACTGGGAGCAGTCCAGAACTGAAAGTCAGTACCTGGTCCTATTCCTTGTTTTGCCAAAAGCCGAGCTGTATCACCTCTAGGTTCCCTTCTGGGCTTAAGGTGCCTTATTTGGAAAATACAAGTGCCACACAAGCCTAGATGATTTCCACGGCTCCTTCAAGTCCTGAAATTGATTTGCCAAACAGCATTGAAAAGTTATGATAACCTCCAGGAAAAGTTATAAAATATTCAGTCTGCAGTGGGGAAGATAATGTTCTAATTTCAGGATAATTGAGATTAAAATTTTGCTGTTTTAATTTCCAGTTACTTAGATTCCCTTCTCACTGAACTTAATAACTTTATAGATTTGGAGATCATCGACAAAACTGTTAACCTCTTTCTCTTTTAAAAATTTTTCTGCTTTGTGTTGTTTCTGCCCCTTGGCTGTTTAGCATCTGGGTGCCTGATGCTGTTTTTCCTGTCTGTCCACTACTCTTATTCCTTATTCATGGCTATTTTCTTCCTTTTCTGTGCATTTTGAGGTCTCTTATTCTTCCAGCTTCTGTACCTCACTGAACTATTTTCGCTCCCCCTTTACTCTTTATTGTCCATATCATAACAGTTCAATATTTTACTCATATGTACTATTCTATCTATCCATAAATCTTTTCTACTCTAATTACCTGTTTCTGTGGTTAAAAACTGTCCTCAGTGAGGACAGATGTCCAAGATACCTACCTCCAGTCATTTTGGAAATAAGGTGGACTTTAAGCAAACATGTTTTCTCACCACAACTGTGGGTGTGACCTTAAAAACAGCCAAATCAGCTATCTAATATTAAAAAAGAATAGTTTGCTATTTTAACACTGATCAACACAATATATCTAAAATTATTGTACATGGCATGTGGTTTTAAAAGTTTAAAGATACAAAATGTATAATTCCCAACAGGACTACTCTTTTATCTACTTTGGGAGGTATATTTTGTAAAGAATTCCTATTGCGGGTCTATCTGGGTGTTCAGTAGTGCACAATTTTGAGATCCCTTTAATTTTTGCTTAATTACTTGAACAAATTCAAAATTTATTTTTGGGAGACATTTTAACCTACCCTTAGACCCATCTCCATGCTGAATAGGAATGTCTTGTGGTAAAAATACAAGTCAGACCCTAAAATTTCTCTGGTAGAATATCTGGTTGACCACTTATCCATGCGGTGTATTATATTGTACATCATGAATATTGACACTTAAGATATGTCTGATTCAACCATGAATTGATAATTACTCAGCAAGTACTTCTGCAAACATCCTTGAAGAGCCATCCACTTATTTCTTTAGGATTGGACATACGATACGGTATCACAGTAGTTACACCTTATAAGGAAAATATTTATGTCTCTCTCCTTAAGAGGATTTAAGCTGTTCAAGAGCAGCAATGAGACCATTTGTTTTGTCTTAGAATACTGATTCGGAAAAGATACTTGGAAACATTGGCACTTCCCATGTTGGATTAAAAATTAATCCAAACCAATGGTTATTTATGCAAATCACTTATTATTCTTTGGAATACATTATATAATCTTAAATCCTGTTTCCTGCTCATTAACCTATTTACCCCAAAGAAAGGCAAGGTGGGTCCCCTTCAACTAGGTAATGTAAGGATTTCTGAAATGTATGCAATAGTACCATCTAGTGGCAAAAAAGAATACTGTTTTGCTGTTGATTACAAGGCATTGATAGAAATAAACTATAAAAATATTTTGTGTCCGTGTGATAGGGAAATATGTGTACAACTAGTTAGGGAAATGTGAACCCTGACTATGTATTTGAAAACATTAAGGAAATGTTTATTTTTTAGGTATAATGACGGCACTGCGGTTGTGGTTAGAAAGAATCCTGTTTAAATATATATCTGAATTCTTTTTAAGAAGTAATATGATGTCTGAAATTTATTTTCCAAATGAATTTGAGTCATGGAGGGGAATAGAGGAAGTGGGTATGGATATAGATAAAACAAGGTCATGAGGTGATCATTACTGAGATGGGATGTGAAGATACATGGGAGATTGCTATAATATCTATACTTATGTTTATATTTGACATTTTCTGTAATAAAAATATAGTAAAATAAAATAGAGATTTCATGGGATTTAGATGACCTGGAATTAGATAAATGCAGAAATTGTAGCTAAATTTAAAAGGAATTGCATACTGTACTTTTAATTCGGGGGCTAGAACTCAATTTGATTTACTTTAAAATGCTGAGCATAGCAACAAGATAAATATGGTCATGTATAGATGTTAAGCATTTAAACTGAAAGATGGGGACGCCTGGGTGGCTCAGTTGGTTAAGCACCCTGCCTTCAGCTCAGGTCATGATCCCAGGGTCCTGGGATCGAGTCCTACATCAGGCTCCTTGCTCAGCAGGGAGCCTACTTCTCCCTCTGCCTCTGCCTGCCACTATGCCTGCTTGTGCTCTCTCTCTCTCTCTGACAAATAAATAAATAAAATCTTTAAAAAAATAAATAAACTGAAAGATGTCATTATATTAAAAAAATTATCTGCAGGTAAATTATTAATGAACCACTTATGTCTTTGTGGTATTTTTGACAATGAAATTTTATAAATTGTTCTGTAACTGCAAAATCATATACATGTAGAATATCTTATTTGCAGAGTGTAAGAAGAAATTAGGAAAAAAACCTCAGATTGACACATTTCATAATATATTTGAAGAAAATATACTTGTATTCGGTAGTGAAAAGAATCTGTAACTGATGTAATGACAAAAACAGAAATGGATCAAGTAGCAGCCTTCCTGACACAGTTGCTCACTGATAAATATTTCCTTTTCACTGCCATTGGCACAGAACATTTCATCTCTAATAAATAATCCTTTAATGTTTCTAGACTCTTAAAATATTTTAAGAAACAATGTGTGATTATATAACATAAATAATTTTTTAAATCCAAACTTCCAGGATTTATAAATACAAGTGAATATTCTCTCCTTCAAAATTATGTATTAATGTTAAAAGCTGTCATTTCTCTAAGCATTTTTTAAAATACTTTATTTGGAATTACTTTGCAGTTATGTCGCATTTTTTTAAAAAACTCTTTGAAATTGAGGACTACTTATTTTAGGTTGTATGCAGTACTCAGCCCCAGGCAATCATTCCTACTGCAACAACTAAAAAACACTGGACAAAATACAAAAGTCATACTTTAAAAGACCTTGGAGAACAGAATTGTGGCGTCATCAAGGACTGTATTAACTAAAAGTCATAAGAGGAAAGAGCCCTTTCTAGAATAACTGACATTGCACGTGATTTTCTTCCCCAGGGATATTTTAATTCTGAGCACAGTCTGCTGTTTATTGCTGGCACAAGCAGGACTCCACTGGAGGAAGGAAACCATTGCAGGTCTTGACAAACATGTGGCCAGATGTGAAGTATTGACATTTAGAGAAGCTCCAAATGGATGGCTAGCTTTTCCATGGAACGTTGGTTGAGTCTTGTGAAGGATGCTAGGGACGGAACTGGGAAAGCTAAATATTACAAGGCAAAGTCTATAGGAAAGACCCATTACTTTCACACAAGAGGTCTCATCAAGACATTTGCCAAATTTTTAACTTTGTGGAGCAGGAAATTAAAGACCCAAGCTCTACCTCCACGGGGCAGAACTTTTAGGAGTCACGCACCACCTGAGAATAAGGCAAAGTGAAATATTCTGTAGTCTTGCAGTGCTTGAGAGACACTTATGAGAGGGAAGGGGCCTGTATTAAACATAGCTGGTTTTCCTTTCAAGATAAATATCAGATTTGAGGGATGTGTAGGGTAGTAGGCTAAGGGCTGAGGAGACACATATTCATGGAACTTGGCAATCAAATCAAATGTGAATTTTGCTTCAACTACACCTGCAGGCCATTCTTAGTTCCTGATTGGATGGAGGAGTTAGACCTCAGGGGTAGAAAGGGCAAACTCTTAAGGAAAATATGTCTTAAGTCTCTCTTGTTCTGTATACATAATGATTGGCATACAGCTAAAAGTTCCAAGAAATGCAAGAAACAGGAAAATGAGTGAACATCAAGGAAACAGATAGTTAATAGAAGCAAATCCAAAGGTGATCAAGATATTGGAATTAGCAAAAATTTTAACATAGTTAATATAAATGTCTTGAAAAAAGAAAAGATAAATGGATGAAAATTCAGAAAATGTAGACGAAGAATTATAACCTATAATAGTCTAAAACTGAAGAATAGTTTTACTAATAACTTATTAGATGGGCTTGTAAACACAGAATTAATAAACTAGTGACAAGATAAAAATTAGTGAACATGTAAAAAAAGTCTATAGAAAATATCCAAACTGAAGCACAGAAAGATAAAAAATGGGAATAAAAACACTATGGGGGCACCTGAGTGGCTTAGTTA
This sequence comes from Ailurus styani, assembly GCA_002007465.1. NCBI lineage: Eukaryota > Metazoa > Chordata > Mammalia > Carnivora > Ailuridae > Ailurus > Ailurus styani. The sequence goes on from LNAC01000357.1 coordinate 590,731, forward strand.
GTTAAGGGCCTGACTCTTGATTTGTTTTTGGCTCAGGTCATAATCTCAGGGTCATGAGATTGAGCCTTGCGCTCAGTGGGAAGTCGGCTTGAGATTCTCCCTCTCCCTTTGCCCCTCCCCAATGCGTGTGTGCATGTGTGTGCGCGCACGCGCCACACATGCTGTCTCTAAAATATTTTTTAAAAAACAGTATGTAAGAGTTATGGGAGGCACAGGCAAATAGATACAGGCAAATCTGAAGTGTCAGAAGGGACAGGGGAAGGAAATGGAGCAAAAGTAATATTTAAAGAGATAGTGGCTGAGAATTAGTGTAAAGTTGCAAAGTTATTAAGACAATGTAATAATAGATTGGACTAGTCGCCCAGCAGAAATAGTGGAGAAAAGTAGCTGCACATATGTGGTTATTTGATTTATGACCAAGGCTCCCTGCATTTCAGTGGGGAAAGGGTGGTCTTTTCAATAAATGGTACAGAGGCAACTAAATACTTGCATAAAGAAAAAAAGCTCAGACCCCTACCTCATAATATATGCAAAAATTAATTCAGGATGGATTATAGACATAAGTGTGAAAGACAAAATAGTGGCTTCCAGAAGGAAACAGGGAACAGCTTCGTGTTTTTAGAGTAAGCAAAAATTTCTTAAACAGAATGACATAGCACTAAACATAAAAGAAAAAATTGATACTTTAAAACCAAGATCTATTATAGTGCTTTTAAAAGAAGATACAAAATAGTATCTCTGTGACCTTGGGGAAGGCAGGATTTCTTAGGACACAAAAAGGACTAAACATAAAAGAAAAAAGATGTAAAATGGGCTTCATCAAATTAAAAACTAAATTTAAATTAAAATCTTTTCAAAGGACTTCATGAAGAAAATGAAAAAGCAAGTCATAGACTGGAAGAAAATATTTACAATACATATATCCAACAGAGAACTCAATACAGAATATTTAAAGAATTTTTGCAAACCAAAAAATGAAGTTTTCCAGCCTCCACCGCAGACTTAGTGAATGAGCAGTCTATATTATAACTAGTGCTTCAGGTGATTCTGATCCATACTGAAATTTCAGACCCACCCCTGTAGACTTTGGAGAAGAATCTTGTATGGAGACCTGATCAGAGCTATGCTTTAAAAGCCTTACTCTAAAAGTAATAATAATAAAAATAAATAAAGTAAAATAAAAGGCTTACTCTGAACACAAAAGTCCTATGCAAGGTAGAAACATATAATAAGAGATTATTTTAGTAGTTTGGAAGGTTAATAACCAGTATAGTGACAGTAAGAATAGAAGAGATGATTTTAAGAAAAACTAGAGGTTGAATACAGAATTTGATAACCGATTGGTGATACAAAGGAGTTGATGCTAAGGATTTGAGTGTCTGGGGAAGAAAAGGCTTAGTTACATTTAACTGACAAGATACAAGGCAAAGAACAGATTATAGTGGCACAAAATGATAATTCTGGACACTTACATAGGAAGTGCATATCATCCAGATGAAAAGCATCTATCAGTCAGATTGGGAAAGTGAACCTGAAGTTTGCAAGTAAGGTTAGGATTAGAGACATATAATTTGAAGTTATCTGTGGAAGACTAGTTTTTGAATTGCAAGGGTGGGGAGTATAATTATAGAAATAGGGATAAGATTAAAGGATCATTGAAGCATTATAAGTAGTAACAGTGGATGGATGGATGGAAGGAAGGAAGGAGAATTGGGATCCTGAACAACACAGATAGCCTAGAATCATAGTTCTCAAACTTTACGGAAGCACTGGTATCCTGAAGTTTATAGGAGATGTTGTAGAATACATTCATTCAAAGATGGCATCCTGTACAAGTTTGTTTCCTGTCCCACAGATGTGATACATTTCAGCCATAATAATCTGAATATGAATATCAGTCACCTCTATGTTCCTATATCTACTTATCAAAACCTTTCAACCTCCAACATGGTCTGTTATTTGAAGGTCAGATCTTAAGACCACAGGGTGTTTCTTGTTAACATAGGTATTCTTTTTTTAATGCCTATCATGTCACTGTCAAGGTAAACCAGTAAAGTTGTCTTTGCTGCATTCACTCACTTTTTGACAGATTTCCTTTTCAATCTCTTTATGGTCATTTTTCATTTTGAAGGATACTTCACATAGTTACAAGGTCATAAATATTCAAGAACGTTGTTTTGCACTTAGAAACCTAACTGGCCAGTAAGGACTTTGCTGGGAACGTGAATGGAATGCCCCAGAATATGAAAGATATAAAGATATAAATTGTTATTAAGGAACATGCAAAAAATGTGTTGGAATGTGACATTTTCCAACATTCTTTGAGGAAAATTTATCAAGAAAAGGATTTAGATGGGAAAGGAAACATTGGCATCAAAAGTCAGGAGGCAGCGAGCATAGTTATTTCAGTATCTGCTGAATGTAAATTAGTATGCTAATAGTATATACTTAAATATGGTATATAAAAACTTGAATATGTATTAGGGTGTTAAATAAAACAGCATATTATAATTGTTTATTTGGTTTTTTTCATGGTCATGTTGGTGCAAGCTTCAGAGACATGGATTCTGTACACATACCTAGCATTTTACAGCTTGTATAGGGCTTTGAGTCTTGATTGACCAATATGAAAAATGAGAATAATTCACCTTGTATGTTTTAAAAGTTAGGGATAATGAATCATATGGAAACTCCCCATAATCTCCATTATCACAAAATATCACTATTATTGGGATATAATTCATTACTCACAATTAATAATAGATAATATATATATATAAAGTGCTTTACAGGTTAAGATATATTTTCAGATTGATCTGAAACTTTTTTCCCTAGCACACCTAAATATCAAGAAACTTAGAACCATATCTAGAATCATTATGTAGAATTTTGTCATGGTAATATATTGTGTTCTTTTTTGCAGGAAGTACTTAAACAACTACAAGGAAGTATTGAAGATGAAGCTATGGCTTCCTCTGGACAGATTGATTTATTAGAGCGTCTCAAAGGTAGATTTTTAAAAAGTGTTTTAAAATAATTTTTAAGTTCCAGTTGTCAGCTCGAGGTGTGTATATCCAAATACAGGTTCTCTTGATTTGAATGTTACTTTCAGTTTTCTTGATATAACAGCTTTATCTATTAGGATTTAGTTGTTAAAATACAGATATGTAAAATGTGTATTTATTTGTCATTCCTTCAGTTAAACATTTAACTGGCTTTAAATCAACTACTTTAGACTCCTTATTTGATCATTTTCAGCTCTTTTTAAAGCTCTTTGCTATTCTGCCAGTCACTATATAGGCCTTTAGTAAAGCTGTATGCCACAGACTAGGCCTGTTGCCTTTCTTGTAGGAATAGCGTCCTTCTCTGTTCCATCCAGGATAGAATTGCTTTATCTTTTCAGTTATATAAGCTGGTTATATGCAATTTTTATTAGAATTTTGAAAAAATAACTTTCTTATTTTGTTGCTTAAAAATTCAAGTATCAAAAAACAGGGCAAGTGTTTGATTATTATAATTGGAACTAGACTGAGAAATTTTCTTTGAGTCCTTAAATATATTATTATAAATAACATAAGGAATCTAAGGAAAGATATTTTGTCTGATTTTCCTTTGACATACTCCTTTTCCCCCTGACTCAAGCTACTTTGGAGAGACAGTTTAGTCATTCTCTTCCTAAATAATTGTTTATTCAGTCATATGTATTTGTGGCTTCCTCTGTTAGAAATTTCAAGTTGCAGTGAACACTTTCTTTTAATGATTTGATATTTGTGTTTATTGAAATTCTACCTGGAGCCAGGAGTCAATGAAAATCTCACAACATTAGCATTTGTGATAAGGATTCTCTTCCCTGCATAAATTTGCTGCTCTATAGCTGGCATAAGTTAGTACTTCCATAGGCTTTATGTAATATAAGGTATATTAAATTATATTATAAAATGGGTTCAAATTTGAGAACTAAGATATGAACCTGATATTTTATTTTTAAGACACTATAACTGCCTTAGCAATATTTTAGACCATTTAAAGCAACTATTATATAAAAAGTTGTCTCTCTTTCATTTAGAACTTAACTTAGATAGCAGTAATTTCCCTGGAGTGAAACTACGGTCAAAAATGTCCCTCCGTTCTTATGGGAGCCGTGAAGGATCTGTATCTAGTCGTTCAGGAGAGTGCAGTCCTGTTCCTATGGGTTCATTTCCAAGAAGAGGATTTGTAAACGGAAGCAGAGAAAATACCGGTTATTTAGAAGAACTTGAGAAAGAGAGGTAACTTTTCTTCATTAAGTTGTAAACACCAATGTTTACTATCATTTTGTCATTTTGTAATACCAGATAGGAATTATGAAGCATGTGTGGCAGGTAATCAGTAATACTTAAGAGCGAATTTTGCATTTATTTATTCAAAGGTAGTATAGTACTGATCATACTTACATTAAATCTAAAATTGTAAAGAGGCATTATTAAATAAGAAAATGTAAAGGAGACAATTCTTGGGATTCTAAAAGACTTGTACTTTGTTACTTAAATACTTCAAATGCCCTGTACATTGAGTAAGCGCATGCTCACAATAGTTATGTCACATTAAAATATGTAACTGATTTTTAATTGAGTTTCTTGTTACCTTTTGAAATAAATTCAGTAACTAGAGAGCCAGTATGAGGTAACTGTTTCCATTAGAGAAAGCCTGTGGCCACAAACGTAACATTTCTTAACTTATCAGTTTCAGTGTCTTAAAAAACATTGCTTGACATATATTATCTGGTTTCTCAAAGCTAATATATTAATTCTTCTCTTACTGAAGTTAACATCATCTCATTACAAATACCAGAACATGTATCATTATCAAGAACTTTGTCAAGTGGTGTGTAAAAGATCATGAATTCCTTAATGCATGAATAACGTTATTTTAATACTCCTAAAAATTCTATTCAACATTCAAGAATATTAAAATGTATAAACATCGCGTATTAGCTCTGGGACCTTGGTCATGTCATTAAATTTTCTGTCATTTTCTTCTGTAAAATAGGGATATGGTTCTACCTTGCACAGTTGTGAAAAGTGGTTATTAGTGTGAAAATGTCCAGCGTATCTAAGTAAAAGGCAAAAGACCTTTTACTGATTTCTCTCTGGTTTTAGGTGTGTCCATCTGTAAAAATAGGATAATCTTCTGGACCAGAAATAATGTAAAGCTTTCTTTCATCTTGAGTTTACATGAGTCTCTGTGTCATACCTTGAAGCAGGACTATTTCTGTCTGACAGTATAGGAAACACTGTTGTGAGTAATAAGCTAACTGGAGTCCATAGTTGTCCATCTCTTGTCCTCTTTGAGCTCTGTGAAGAGACAAAGGACATGTGAGCATACCCTCTTTCCTAGGAACTTGCTTTGCTTCATGTAGATGAAGTCCCAAATTTATTAACAGAGAGAAAAGTGTGTGTGTGTGTGTGTGTGTGTGTGTGTGTATAGTTCTAATATATCTTGGGACTCCTTGGTTCTCACTGTGTTGGAGAGCGGTAGACTTAGTCCTCGCGTATACAACAGAATCATTAATTTGCTTTCGTGCTCGATTGATAGTTTAGATAAATCTAGGCTCAAACTCATTTTCCTTCTTCATTGTCAGTGTCTTTGATGAGAAATTTAATACCAATCTGATTCTCATTCCTTTGAAGGTTGCCATTTTTCTTTAGAAGCCTTTAAAATGTCTCAGTTTATGAGTTTTCTTCATTCGTCATGCTAGGTACTCACTGTGCCCTTTTAATCTGGAAGTTTATTTTCTTCAGCTTTTGAAAATTCTGTTATAATGTTATTTCTTTGATGATTTTCTCTGTTTTTTCACTCTTGTCCTCTCTTAAGTCATAGATATACTCTTTTTTTTTCTTGTTTTCTTTATTGCCCAAGATAAGTGCTAGAAAGTAATGAAGCCAGGTTTCAAACCTAGCTACACAGCTCTATAACCTTTTTCCAGTCTGAAGAGTGAGCCTAAGAATAACTACCCCAAAGAATGCAGTGAAGTTTAAATTAGAATGAAAAAAAATATTTAGCACTATATCTAGTACTTAGAACATTAAATAAATGTAAGCTATTATCATGTTAGCTATTCACTCATTTAACAAATATTTATTAAATGCCTAGTACATATGTGCCATGCTCTTTTAGGTTACCCTAAGTTAGCTAGAGGACTAAGACAACACAAAACTTATAATTTAAAGAAGACTGTTAACAATTACTAAAAAAGTCTAAACCCTAAAGACCTACCTGCCTTGGGGTTTAGACCTGTTCTCAGTTCTGAGCCGTAAGCACTGTGGTCAACCACTATCATTTAACCTTTTATTAACATATCGGCTCAAAACACTGTAACCTTGGCTTCCCCAGAGCGTTTTACCATAGTTCCACCTTAAACTTGACAGTAACAGCTTATCCCTATTCTCCATAGCCTCCCCATCACTCTACCACCACCACTAACATTGGCCTATCAGTTTAAGCACTTAAACACCCAGCTTTTATTTAGTGAGCCTATTTATTGGAGAATAATCAGAGGAAATAGTAGCATCACCTTTTGTTCCCCACCTAAGTCCTGGTAGGTCCTGTAGGTTCTCACCAGGGAGTGCTGAAAAACAGAATCAGAGCACATCTTTATGCCAGCTTGTGAAAGGGGTTTAGGCTTTCTGCAGTGCTTTCTTCTGCTTCTGTTGTCAGAAATGGGAGGGATGAGGCAACTTCTCATTGGTCTGCACTCCCCACAGGCTTGCTACATCGTAAGCAGGGGCTTACTGTCTTCCCATGGATTCTCTCACTGCTGAAGTTGACACACAAAAATGAAGGCTTATTTCTTATTTTTTTTTTATTGTTTCTCAGTAAAGGGAAGGGAATTTTAACAAGACTATAACCTTCCACATACTCACATGCATGCATATTTTTCAAAACAATATGATCAAACAGAATTTTAAAGTAACAGTATTAAAATGGGGATCATCTCTGTAAATGAGCAAACTGTAGAAGCAATAATAGAAGATATCCACAAATTTGACTACAAAAAAATCAAAATTTTCTACATGACAAAAACATCATAAACAAAATTAAAAGACAAGTGATAAACAGAAAATATATTTACAATGCATATAACCAACAAAGTACAATCTTTTCTTTTTTTTTTTTTTTTTTTTGAGTGAACACTTGGGGGGGCGCCTGGGTGGCTCAGTGGGTTAAAGCCTCTGCCGTCGGCTCAGGTCATGATCTCAGGGTCCTGGGATTGAACCCCGCATCGGGCTCCCTGCTCAGCAGGGTGCTTGCTTCCTCCTCTCTCTCTGCCTGCCTCTCTGCCTACTTGTAATCTCTCTCTCTCTGTCAAATAAATAAATAAAGTCTTAAAAAACAACAACAACAACAACTTAGGACTTTGCTCTTTTTAAAAAAAAATAATTTTTTTAATGTTATGTTAGTCACCATATAGTAAGTACATCATTAGTTTTTGATGTAGTGTTCTGTGATTCATTGTTTGCATATAACACCTACTGCTCCATGCAATATGTGCTCTCCTTAATACCCATCACTGGGCTAACCCATCCCTCCATACCCTCCCCTCTAAAACCCTCAGTTTGTTTCTCGGAGTCCACAGTCTCTCATGGTTTGTCTCCCAACCCCTTTCATTTTTCCCTTCTTTCTCCTAATGTCCTCCATGTTATTCCTTATGTTCTACAATATTTAATAACTTAAATTATATAATTATAAATTATAAGTGAATTTCACAAATAAGTGAAACCATATGATAATTGTCTTTCTCTGTTGATTTCACTTAGCATACTCTCCTCCAGTTCCATCCATGTTGATGCAAATGTTGGGTGTTCATCCTTTCTGATGGTTGAGTAATAGTCCGTTGTATATATGGACGATAATCTTCCTTATCCATTCGTCTGTTGAAGGACATCTCGGCTTCTTCCACAGTTTGGCTATTGTGGACATGGCTGCTATGAACATTGGGGTGCATATGACCCTTCTTTTCACTATATCTGAATCTTTGGGGTAAATACCCTGTAGTGCAATTGCTGGGTCATAGGGTAGCTCTATTTTTAACTTTTTGAGGAACTTCCACATTGTTTTCCAAAGTGGCTGCACCAACTTGCATTTCCACCAGCAGTGTAAGAGGGCTCCCCTTTCTCCACAACCTCTCCAACATCTGTTGTTTCTTGTCTTGTCAATTTTTGCCGTTCTATGGATGTAAGGTGGTATCTCAATGTGGTTTTTGATTTGAATTTCCCTGATGGCTCATGATGTTGAACATTTTTTCATGTGTCTGTTAGCCGTTTGTATGTTTTCTATGGAGAATTGTCTGTTCATGTTTTCTGTCCATTTTTTGACTTGACTATTTGTTTTTTGGGTGTTGAGTTTGAGAAGTTCTTTATAGATCTTGGTTACCAGCCCTTTATCTGTAGTGGCATTTGCAAATATCTTCTCCCATTCCGTGGGTTGTCTGTTTTGTTGACTGTTTCCTTTGCTGTGCAGAAGCTTTTTATCTTGATGAAGTCCCAAAAGTTCATTTTTGCTTTTGTTTCCCTTGCCTTTGAAGAAGTGTTTTGAAAGAAGTTGCTGTAGCTGATGTCGAAGAGGTTACTCCCTATGTTCTCCTCTAGGATTTTGATGGATTCCTGTCTCACATTGAGGTCTTTCATCCATTTAGACTTTATCTTTGTGTATGGCGTAAGAGAATGGTCGTGTTTCATTCTTCTGTATATAGCTGTCCAACTTTCCCAGCACCATTTATTGAAGAGACTGTCTTTTTTCCGTTGTCATTTTTCCTTCTTTGTTGAAGATTAGTTGATCCTAGAGTTGAGGGTCCATATCTGGGCTCTCTGTTGTGTTTCATTGATCTATACGTCTCTTTTTCTGGTATATCTGGTACTACCAGTACCATGCTGTCTTGGTGATCACAGCTTTGTAATATAGCTTGAAATCAGGCAACGTGATGCCCCTAGTTTTGTATTTCTTTTTTAACATTTCCTTGGTGATTCGGGGTCTTTTCTGGTTTCATACAAATTTTAGGATTGTTTTTTCCAGCACTTTGAAAAAATGCCATTGGTATTTTGAATTGGGATGGCATTGGAAGTATAGATTGCTGTGGGCAGCATAGACATTTTAACAATGTTTTTCCATCTTTTTGTGTCTTCTTCAATTTCTTTCATAAGTATACTGTAGTTTGTATAGATCCTTTACCTCTTTGGTTAGGTTTATTCCAAGATATCTTAAGGTTTTTGGTGCTACTGTAAATGGAACTGATTCTCTAATTTCTCTTCCTATAGTTACATTGTTAGTGTATGTATAGGAAAGCAACTGATTTCTGTGCATTGATTTTCTGTCCTGCCACATTACTGAATTGCTGTATGAGTTCTAGTAATTTGGGGGTGGAGTCTTTTGGGTTTTCCACATCAAGTATTGTGTCATCTGAGAAGAGAAAGAGTTTGACTTCTTTGCCAATTCGAATACCTTCTATTTCTTTTTGTTGTCTGATTGCTGTTGCTAGGATTTCTAGTACTATCTTGAACAGTGGCAAAAGAGGGCATCCTTGTAGTGTTCCTGATCTTAAGGGAAAGGCTCTCAGCTTTTTTCCCATTGAGAATGATATTCACTGGGTTTTTCATAGAGGGTTTTTATGAAATTGAGGAATGTTCCCTCTATCCTTACACTCTGCAGATTTTAATGAGGAAAGGATGCTGTATTTCGTCAAATGCTTTTACTGCATCAATTGAGAGGACCACATGGTTCTTGTCTCTTCTCTTATTTATGTGTTCTGTCACATTGATTTGCAAATGTTGAACCACCTTGCATCCCAGGAATAAATCCCACCTGGTCATGATGGATAATCCTTTTAATGTAGTGTTGGATCCTATTAGCTAGGATCTTGTTGAGAATTTTGGGATCCATATTCATCATGGATATTGGTCTTTAATTCTCCTTCTTGATTGGGGTCTTTGCCTGGTTTTGGGATCAAGGTAATGCTGGCCTCATAGAACGAGTTTTGAAGTTTTCCTTCTGTTTCTATTTTTTAAAAGAGCATCAGGAGAATAGGTATTATTTCTTTGAATGTTTGGTAGAATTCCTCAGGGAATCCATCAGGCCCTGGACTCTTGTTTTTTGGGAGGTTTTTGATCACTGCTTCAGTCTTATTACTGGTTATTGATCTATTCAGGTTGTCAGTTTCTTCCTGTTTCAGTCTTGGTAGCTTATAGGTTTCAAAAAGGCATCCATTTCTTCCAGGTTGCTTAATTTATTGGCATAAAGTTGTTGATAATTTCTCATGATTGTTTCTATTTCCTTGGTGTTAGTCGTGATCTCTCCCCTTTCACTCATAATTTTATTAATTTGGGTCCTTTCTCTTCTTTTGGATTAAGTCTGCCCAATGGTTTATCACTCTTATTAATTCTTTCAAAGAACCAGCTTCTAGTTTTATTGATCTGCTCTACTGTATTTCTGGTTTCTAATTCATTGATCTCTGCTCTAATCTTAATTATTTCTCTTCTTATACGTGGCTTAGGCTTTATTTGTTGTTCTTTCTCCAGTTCTTTAAGGTGTAAAGTTAATTTGTGTATTTGGGATTTTTCTATTTTTTTGAGTGAGGCTTGGTGGCTATGTAGTTCCCCCTTAGGAACTGCCTTTGCAGTATCCCATAGGTTTTGGACCAATGTGTGTTCATTCTCATTGGTTTCCATGAATTGTTTTAAGTTCTTTGATTTCCTGGTTGACCCAAACGGTCTTAAGCAGGATGGTCTTTAGCTTCCAGGGGTTTGAATTTCTTCCAGATTTTTTTTGTGATTGAATTCTAGTTTCAGAGCACTGTGGTCTGAGAATATACAGGGAAAAATCTCAATCTTTTGGTATCAGTTGAGACCTGACTTGTGACCCAGTATGTGGTCTATTCTGGAGAAAGTTCCATGTGCGCTCGAAAAGAATGAGTATTCTGTTGTTTTAGGGTGGAATGTTCTATATATATCTATGAGGTACATCTGGTCCAGTGTGTCATTTGAAGCTCTTGTTTCTTTGTTGATTTTCTGCTTAGAAGATCTGTCTACTGCTGAAAGTGGAGTGTTGAGGTCTCCTACTATTAGCATATTATTATCAATATGTGTCTGTATTTTGGTTAACAGTTGGCTTATGTAGTTAACTGCTCCTATGTTAGGGGCATAGATATTTACAGTTGATAGATTCTCTTGTTGGATAGACCCTTTAAGCATGATATAGTGTCCTTCTGTATCTCTGACTACAGTCTTTAGCTTAAAATCTAATTTGTCTCATATGAGAATTGCTACCCCGGGTTTCTTTTGAGGTCCCTGAAATGAAAAAATGGTTCTCCATCCCTTCACTTTCACTCTGAATGTACCTTTAGGTTCAAAATTAGTATCTTGTAGACAAATATGGATGGGTCATGTCTTTTTATCCAATCTGTAATCCTGTGCTGTTTCATGGGAGCATTTAGGCCATTCACACTGAGAGTGATTTTTTAAAAATAAGATTTTATTGTCATCGTGTTGCCTGTGAAGTCCTTGTTTCTATTGGTTGTCTCTAAATTTCTGTTCTGTATTACTCTTGGGGTCTTTCTCCTTTTATAGAACCCCCCCTTAATATTTCTTGCAGGGCCAGCTTAGTGGTCACATATTCCAATATCAGAATTATCATACAGAGGGAGGAACATCAGAATAATGTCAGACCTGTCCACAGAGACCTGGCAAGCCAGAAAGGGCTGGCAAGACATATTCAGGTTCTAAATGAGAAGATCATGCAGCCAAGGATACTTTATCCAGCAAGGCTGTATTCAGAATGGATGGAGAGACAAGGAGCTTCCAAGACTGACAGAAACTAAAAGAATATGTGACCACCAAGCTGCCCCTGCAAGAAATATTAAGGGGGCTTCTTTTAGTGTATCATCATAAATCCATGGCATTTTACTCCCAATATAATAGTGCATCACCTTTTATGCTCTTATTTTCAAATGACTTCTGTTTATATATAGTCGAGCCTTAAACAACATAAGAGTTACGGAAGGATACCAGTCCCCCCCCACTGCCACCAACTTCATACCTCAAGACCAACTGCTGGAGATACTCTCTTTGTAGAGATTCAGATATATCTTCTTACATCTTGGGCTGACTTCTTGGGCGTTCAGAATGGTCTGGTAGATAACTGCTCAGTTTAAGGGACCGGTTGAAATAGGGCTTCCTACTCCTCCACCATCTTTTCTCCTCTAGTACAGTCATTCTTAATATAGTTGAGGTCCTATAAATAAGTAAGAAAAAATTATAGGTAAGAAACACAAATGGTATTTAAACTTGAAAAAAATGCTTAACCTTATACTAAAAAATAAAATTAAAACCATATGATATACTGTTTTAAAAAAACTAGATATGCAAAAATAAATTGATAAAATATTTATATCGGTGAAAGTGGTAGGGGCATAAATTGGTACAATATCTAATAAGAGAATAAGTTAAAAACGTACATACCCTAGGAATTTATCTTATATACATGCTTGCACATTTGTGAAATGGGGTTATGCATAAGCAGATTCAATGCAGCATTGTTGATAATAGCAAAGGAATAGAAAGGCCCTAAATGCCCTCTAAAATGAAACTAGTTATAGTGTATCCCATTATGGATTCATGCATACTGTTATAGCTAGCAAAAATATGTAGGACCTTTTTATTTTCTGACACAGAAGAATCTCCCAAGATAGACTTTTTAAGTGAAAAAAAATGTTAATAGGATAATACATAGAGTAAGATGCTACTGTTCATGTTTAAAAATGCACATGTAAGTATACACATAGATCTTTGCATTTTTAATAGAATCTCTCTGGAATATACACAAGAAAATGATAATAAGGGTCACTTTGGGAAAGAAACACATGCTAGGAAATCATACTTTTTGTACCTATTGAGTTTTATCCCATGAACACCCTTATTTTGCATTTATGTTTAAAATGATCAGATACAGAGTAACTTGATATAGAATATTATTGAGGACATTGATTGGGTTGTTCAGAAGTTACATAGCAAATTCATCTTCAAATTCCAAACTAAGGGGCACCTGGGTGGCTCAGTTGGTTAAGCAGCTGCCTTCAGCTCATGATTCCAGGATCCTGGATTGAGTCCCACATCGGGCTCCTTGCTCGCAGGAAGCCTGCTTCTCCCTCTGCCTCTGCCTGCCACTCTGCCTACTTGTGCTCTCTCTCTCTCTCTCACAAATAAATAAATAAAATCTTAAAAAAAAAAAAATTCCAAACTAAGAAAAAGATTTTCTCTCTCAGAATAACTTCTTGTTACTACATAGTGACAATATTTTTTTAAAGTTTCTGCAACTCTTTTTCTTTTTTTTTTTTTTTTTTTTTTTAATTCTAATACAGTTAACGTATAGTGCTATGTTCGTTTCAGGTATACAATATATAGTGATTTGCCAATTCTTAATCCCCTTCACCTATTCCATCCATCTGCCTACCGGCCTCCCCTCTGGTAACCATCAGTTCATTCTCTACAGTCTGTTTTTTTGGTGTTTGTGTCTTTGTTTGTTGTGTTCCTTAAATTCCACATGAGTGAAATTGCATGGTATTTGTCTTTTTCTGACTTATTTCACTTAGCATTATACTCTCTAGATCCAGTGATGTTGTTACAAACGGCAAGATTTCATTCTTTTTATGGCTAAGTAATATTCCATAGTATTCATGTGCGTCTGTGTGTGTGTGTGTGTGTGTATTTGGGTATGTCTTCATATATCTATAAAGAAGTTGTGGGTGTAAATACATATATATCCATTCTTTATCTATTCATCTATTGATGGACATATGGGTTGCTTCCATGATTTGGCTATTGTAAATAGTGCTGCAGTAAACATAGTGGTGCATATACCTTTTTGAATTAGTGTATTCATATTCTTAACTTTTTGAGGAACCTCTGTACTGTTTTCCACAGTAGCTGCACCAGTTTGCATTCCCACCAGCAGTGCATAAGGATTCCTTCATCCTCACCAACACTTACTTCTTGTGTTTTTTGACTTTAGCCATCCTGACACATGCAAGGTGATGTCTTACTGTGGTTTTGATTTGCATTTCCTTGATGATGAGTGATGTTGAGCATCTTTTCATGTGTCTCTTGGCCATCTGGATGTCTTAATTGGAGAAATGCCAGTGACAAAGTATTTCTTCTTATTTTGCCTGCTGAGAAGTTCAAAGCCACATCTGTGTCCAGTGCAGTGACATCCTGTACTCTTAAGTTTGTTTTTTGTGTAATTACTGCTTTTCCTTACTCCTCTATTACCATTTTTTATTCTTATATTAATTTTGGGTTTTGTTATATCTGTACTTTTTTCTGTAAACCATCATCATATTCTCAGACTGCAGATAAAATGAAGAAAGCCTTTGGCTGAAATGTAAATATTCTAGTAAGGATATTGAGTATCTTACTTAGGTGAAAAAGTAAAAACTTTTTTGATATTCAAATTTTAATGATTATAATATTCTAAGTCCCACTTTCAAAACCCACTTACTCATTATTAATACTTTAGTTTAAATGGAGAACATGACAATTACAGCTGATAAGAATTACTGTTATGTACTCTATTAGCATTGTGTAAACTAACCCTTTTTTTTTTTTAAATACAGATCATTACTTCTTGCTGATCTTGACAAAGAAGAAAAGGAAAAAGACTGGTATTATGCTCAACTTCAGAATCTCACTAAAAGAATAGATAGTCTCCCTTTAACTGAAAACGTAAGTAACTTAGCATTATGACCCTATTTTAGGCTTTAATAACTTCAGTCTTTTAAAAATATCTGTGTTACTCATTTAAAAAATCCAGGATAATTACCTTTTTACTTATTTGTAAACTGTAATATGCTTTATTTTTATCTTAACTTTAAACTCAAATATATAATAATGAATTTTTATTTGTAAATGGGATAAAACTTCATTATGCTCAAGCAAATATTTAAGCCCCCAATTAAGAAAATATATTAAGTTTGAATTCTGAAGGACTCAGGATTCAACTAGGCAACTGGTTTTTTATTCTGTCTGTTGAATTACCAAACATACTCTGTAGAAATATTTGTTACCATCTATCTTTTGAACCACATTACATGCCATATAGTTTTTGCAATAAAAGTGTCTTTGAAGATAATATGAGTGCTGTTCCAGTTATTATAAATGACAATCTTTTAGCAAGGATCTTAGGACTTTTTATAAGTACTAAAATGTGTTTGTTTTGCAAATATAACTATGTGAAAAAGAGTTTAATCTTGTCAGCCTTTCCCTCCCCACCCAGACTCTCATGTCAGCCATTTTAATCATGGGGCGATACATGTAAGAACATTTCTCAATATTCTGGAATACATTAATAGTTTTAAACAAAATTGTATTTTAACTGACTGCTGTCTGTAAATAATTCTTATAACTTTTAAAAAGACAAAAAATAGGGTAATTAAAATATATTGTCCTCTCTTAGATTTTTCATAATAAATGACATAATAATAAAGGACATAATAAATGAAAAAATGAAAGTAGAAAGAAGGAACACTTTCAGAACATGTCCTTAGCCAGATTTCCTGAGTGGACATTGTCTGGCAGAACTAGAACCAGAAGCTTATGTGCATTGTCTCCTAGAACAATCAGACAAGGTTTTGAGAGGAAAAGAAAGGATCCCTTTTTCTGACAATGTCTTTGCCATCTTCCTGGGAGTTAAAGAGACCCAGATAGTGAAAGAACAGTTAATGAAGAGTTCTTGGATTAGGAACATGCAAAGATTAGGAACTCAGGAAGGTTTGGTGGGATTTATAGTCTTAAATAAAGAAATACCTAAGAATACTTTTGCTTATCATTCAAATTGATAACTAGAATGTACAAAATTTAGAGTCCATTGGTATGCATGTAATCAGGTTTAGGAAAGAGCTCAGATGTATGTGAGAGCAGTTGGTTAATCTGAAACAAAAATGAGTTGTCAAATAAATTGTTCCCATATTTATTAAATAATCACATTTATTTAATAGGATATATAAGACATTATAGACCATTTGGCAACATTACCAAGTGTAAACTGCTTGTGTGTCATAAATATTTTTTAATTTCACAAATTCTGCATTTATATTGGGAAGCAAGTTAAGAACACTTCCATATGGAAATATTATCAATATATTAGATATTACTTTTAACACATCAAGTCTAAACCACATTGTTACAGTATACTTTGTCATGTTCAACTATTTTTTTTTTTGCAGCGGGTTTTGGGAAGTGAAGGATAAGTAAGTGGAGCTAAAACTGGCTCATTGGGAATTAGAAATAACATACAGACTATTTCATCTGTGTTGCAACCATAATTTGGGTATGCCTGTAGAAATACATGATCTGTAGTATGTCGTTTGCATTATTGCAAGGGAAAAGGGTGAGAGCCCCCCTGACTTAATTGACAGTGCAATTTGGAATCCTTGGACCTATAGAATATTACTCTGAGTCAGATACATGTCTCACACAGCTGAGTATACAGAGCATAAAAAATCTATTGTACTTTCTCATTTCCTTCATGGCCCATTATCATTTAATCAGACTTTTAGCTATTATTACCTCTTGGTGTATGTGTTTATAAGTTTCATTACCTTGTCCTTTTCATCCTTTTGTATGCCTAGCAGTTATCTCAGTGCCTGGAATTTTAATTAGAGGGTTAATTGATTTTTGAATGAATTAATATCCCCTGCAGGAAGAAGTACTTCTTTTTGTTTATTTCAGCTTTGTTTCACTTTTGGATTTTTACCAAAAAGTTTGTGTTGTTTTACAATTTATGATTATCTGTATTAAATAAAAGCTTTATCCCATTTTCATTTTACAAATGGTGAGGTTTTCTCTGTTTAGTCTGCACATTTAAACAATCGTTAAATTGAGGTATAAACTTAAGGATAATGAACTGTTTCTTGATTTTTCTATGTTGTCCATATTGTGCTAGTTTTTAATAATTAAAGTAGTACCTCTTAAATGCAGAAGATGGGAACTGAAGAAGGCTTACCCTAGCTGGACCAATTATATATTTTAAGTGAATCAGTACAATTTAAACCCATTTGTGACTATGGGGCAATAAAAGTGTTTCAGCTCAGCATTTCACATCAGGGACCCAGAGTGAGCCCAACACCTATAATCAAATTTTAGGACTCCTTGAAATAAAAAATAATCTGTTATGCTCAATAACTTACTTGATACTCATTTTCTTTATTTGTATTTATATGCTTTTTTGCTTTTGATGATAAACACATAACATGAGGTATTAACATTTCAATTTAATTTGTGGTTTTAGTTTTCCTTACAAACAGATATGACCAGAAGACAATTAGAATATGAAGCAAGGCAAATCAGAGTTGCAATGGAAGAACAACTAGGTACTTGCCAGGATATGGAAAAAAGAGCGCAGGTAAATTATTTATTATTAAACTATAAACCAGCACAGGCTAGAGAAGAGCTATTAAGAATGTAATGAATTATAGCTCTGTTAACATTGATTAAATTTTATTATTAAAGATAATTATAAGTCTACCTTCACTTTGGCACTATTTCAGATAATAATTTATCATGGCTGCTGGGCACCATAACCAATGTTCACATAATTCTGCCTCTACCATATTTCATTTCCCTGATACTATTCTGCTCTGCAATGGAATTTTAAGAGAGGAAAAGGGTTAGGTGCTGGTCATCTGGTAGCTGATAGCTAACTTCACTTCTCCTTTGAGATTTTTACTTCTTATAATCTAAGTATGTGCAATGACATTTGGAATATTTCACTGCTCTTTAAGTTGTATGCAAAAAAGGGAAGTCCTCATTTATGGAAAGTAGAAAGGGAACATAGAAAGAGAATAGTGGGAAAGGTGAAATGAGTTGGATGGAGAACATTCCTGTATTTCTTCCCTCAGCTGATGTCAAGAAAGAATATTAAATAGCTTTGGTATTTGCTAAGCATTTTCATACATTACTGAATTTAGCACTTTGTATTTACATAAGTATATTACTCATGTTTTTACTGATGTTTTTAAGCCCTGAGGAGGCTTTGCTGTTTGCCTTGTCTATTTCAGAGCAAGTATGGGCATTTAAAAAAAAAAAAAAAAAGGAAAACTTTTAGGATAAACTCATAAGAAAACATTATTTGAAAGATTTTATTTAAAGGAATGGTAAATAAAAGGGAGTAGTGCATACATTTGTCTATGTGGTATAAATATATTTTTGTGTTCTAAAAAGTTTATTAATAGTATTAAAATTACTAATACAGGACATTTTATATCCTCAAAGTATAGTCTTTACCTTTTATATGGTAGCTTCCTAAACATAATGTATATTCATTTTATGCTACAGTATGGTGGTAGACTAAGGAGACACTTAAACACCAGTACCATGGTACCTTTTATAGTCCATACCTGTTAGTTTCACAATGGAGCTAGAAGCTCAAATAATATATCCATATTAGTTATGTTATAGTTTGTATATATAATATACTTTTTGTTACTTAGCCTCTCACCCCCATTCCATACAAAGTAATGTTTTAAATGCCAAAAGCAATACTTTAAAAACAAACCTTTTGGGGGGCCTGGGTAACTCAGTTGGTCAAGCGTCCATCTCTTGGTTTCAGCTCAGTCATGATCTCAGGGTCTTGGGATAGAGCCACGTCAAGCTCTGTGCCCAGCAGGGAGTCTGCTTGAGATTCTCTCTCTTCCCATCTCTGCCCCTCTCTTACTCCCGCTCTCTCTGTCTCTCTTTCTCAAAATAAATAAATAAATAAATCTTTAAAAAAATAAGCCTTTTGATAGAAAATATGTATGAATATCTTTCTACTATTGGGGTAAGAAAGGATTTCTTAAACCAAACATAAAACACTATTTTTAATAAAAAAGATTGATAAATTTCACTGTATTAGAATTCAGGACTTATCTTTATCTTATTTTTACTTTAAAAATATATGAATTTGGGGGAGAATGGTAAATAACTCAGTAAATATATAGGTACAACTAGCAGCCTAGTTGGGAGAAATTAAATTAGATCCCTAATTCACATATAAGAAAAATTACAGATGGATTAAATATCTAAATGTGAAAAATAAACGTAAAATTAAGGAAGAAAATATAGGACAACAAATGTAAATTGTCATAAAATTTTAAAACATTCTGCAGAAGATAAACTAAGGGAAAAAAAGTTTTTTTAAATATTTTATTTATTTGAGAGAGAGCTGAAAGAGAGAGAGAGAGGATGAGCTGGGGGGAGGGACAGAGGCAGAGGGAGATGCAGACTCTCTGCTGAGCAGGGAGCCAGATGGGGAACTCCATCCCAGGACCCTGGGATCATGACCTAAGCTGAAGGCAGACGCTTAACTGAGCCACCCAGGTGCCCCTAGGGAAAATATTTTTAACACATAAAAGGGGAAAAAGTCACTATCCCTATAATATTAAGAATTCCCACAACTAATAAGAAAAAGACAACTCTTTTTAATGGGTAGAGGTTGTAATCAACTCATTGAAAAAAATGCAGATGATTAGTAAATGCATACAACTGACTGGTAAACAATTTAGGGAAATTCAAAATAAAATCCACTTTTGTCCATGCCTGTGTTAGATTTTCCATCTTCAGCTATTCCTGCTAACAGTTTGGTTATTTATTTATTTTTTATTTGTTCAGTACATATTTGGGCATCTAGCATGGTGGCCCCACTTTCCTGTATACATGCAAGCAAAGACTGGGAAAATGTATACCAAGTTGTTAATAGAGCTTACTTTTGGGGACTGGGAATTGGTAAGGTGAAAGTTCCTTACACTTCCATTTTACCATAATTTTTTGTAATTATGTGGCTAATATAGTTTATATGTTTCCTGGTTAATGGACAGTTAGGTGCTTTGTAGTTTTTCACTGTTAAAACAACTCTGATAAACATTCATATCTTGTAAACATGTATAAGAATCTCAGTTAAGAATCATAATCTTTTTCTGGGCGCCTGGGTGGTTCAGTGGGTTAAGGCCTCTGCTTTCGGCTCGGGTCATGATCTCAGGGTCCTGGGATCGAGGCCCGCATCGGGCTCCCTGCTCAGCGGAGAGCCTGCTTCCCCCTCTCTCTCTGCCTGCCTCTCTGCCTCCTTGTAATCTCTCTCCCTCTGTAAAATAAATAAATGAAATCTTAAAAAAAAAAAGAATCATAATCTTTTTCTTAAAGAGTCATTAAAAAATAAATGTATTATTCTTTGTGGGCCATATGGTCTCCATCACAGCTACTCAACACTGCCTTTGTAGCAAGAAAGCAACCATAGATGATCATTTGTAAGCAAATGGGCATTGTTGTGTTTCAGTAAAACTTAATTCATTAAACAGATGGCTAATAGGCCCTAATCTGCCAACTTCAGCTCTAGGGTATATACCTAAAAGCATCATTGCTGGCCATAAGTTATGAGAGTTTTGAACTAGCGTTTGCCAAATTGTACTCAAAATTATTTTACTGATTTACATTTCTACTAGTAGTATGTGAGAATCCTGTTTCTTCTGTATGTCTCCAGCTCTTTTGAGTCAGACTTCATAATTAACAGTTGGTGGGCAATGAACCATTAGCTTGTCATTTGATTTTTATTTTCTTGAATACTACTGAAGTTGAATATCTTTTCATATATTTATTAGACTTCTGGTTATTCTGTTATTTCTTTTTTCCATTTTCTAATATGTTAAATGTCTTACTCTTAAGTATTTGAGAAATATATTAATATCCTCTTGATGCCACTGTGTAATAGATAATACATATCACAACTCCTCCTTGCAAAAACCGTTACCTATTTTTGCTTTGTGATAACAAAAATTAGTTTTTGCTATTGAGCTAAATTAAGTATATCGCCATAGTTGTGCTTTCTATGAATTATTTATATGTCTTTTCCTGTGTTTTAATGTTTTATTTTTACAGTTAAGTCTTTCATTCATCTCTAACATGCAATTTTGTATGTTTTGGAGGTAGGGATCTAATTTTACATAGATACAAGAGTGATTTTTATATGTATATATATGTAATTATTTAATATATAACTTATACTTTAAATAATATATTGGTTTTATTAATATATGATCAGTTATCTATTAATATATATACAGATATGTGCATATTTATGTTTTTAACTTAATTACCCATTATTTTTATTTGATACTCCACTATTTCCCCTCTGATTAGTAATGCCATCTCTGGCATATGGGAAGTTTATATTTGCTGGATGTTTCTAGACTCTATTCCACTAATTTTTTTTAGTTTCTCTGCCTTCCCTGTTATCACATTTGTTTTATTTGCAGTAGTTTTATAAATCTTGGTACCTGGTAGAGTGAGTTCTCCTATTTTTATTTGTAAAATTGTGGTTATATTCTGCCTCGTTACTCTTCTGTCTGAAATTTAGTTTCAATTTCTCTAATTCAAAAAAAAAGCCTGATACATTTTTTATTAGTTACATTGAATTATAAATTTATTTGAAGAGAATTCCTATGTTTATAATATAAAGATTGGTTCTTGGTTGAAGGATGGACTCTGGAGCCAGACCTCCTGGGTTCTAATTCCAGACCTGCTATTTATCAGCACTGATTTTGGGTAAATTTTCTGCCTCAGTTTTCTCATTGGTAAAATATAATGCTAAACTGAATTGTGAAGATTAAATGAGTTAATACATGTAAAAGCACTTAGAATCTGACACATAGTAAACACTCAATATATATTAGGTGTTATGAGTTTTATATCTCCATTTAGGGGTAATTTTATGTCCCTCGGTAAACTTTTGTAGTATCCTCTAAAGATTTTTTATATCTTTTTTTTATTATTCCTAGATATATAGTTTTTGTGACTGTTATGAATGGGATTTACTATAATTACTAAATTACGTTTAAGTATCCAGTGACTTCGTGATCACTTTTATCAAATCATCTCAGTAGTTTAAGATTTTCCTGCATTTTTCGTGCATTTTCCGTATAAACTGTCAAATGGTAATTTTCTTTGCCCTTTACAGTTGTTTGTTTTTCTCTTTATATTGCATAAGAACTCTAATACATCTTGGAATAAGAAGCAGTGATAATGGTCTTCTCTGTCTTACTATGACTTTAAAGGGACTCCTCCTAAAATTTCACTGTTAAGTGTGTTGTTTACTCAGTTCTTGATAGATACCCTCAAGTTAAGGAATTTACCGTCTATTCCCAGTTTGCTAAGAGTTATCCTGAATCTGTTTTGAACTGTATTACTCTTACAATTTTTTTAGATCAGTTTTTCAAAAGTCATACCAACTACATTACCCTGAACTGTTTTAAGTACTTGTTATTAAATATAGTTTCACCAATATTCAGTGTTATATAAAAAAAGGAAAGAAATATTACTGGCTTCTTCCATTTTCTTTTTCTTTTTTTAAGATTTTATTTATTCATTTGAAAAAGAGACAGTGAGAAAGGGAACATAAGCAGGGGGAGTGGGAAAGGGAGAAGCAGGCTTCTCGCCGAGCAGGGAGCCTGATGCAGAGCTCGATCCCAGTACCTTGGGATCATGACCTGAGCCGAAGGCAGACACTTAACTGACTGAGCCACCCAGGTGCCCCAAGGCTTCTTCCATTTTCATTTTGAAAAACAGAAGCACAGGAGTTGTGTTATTAGAAATCCTCTACCGCAGTAGGTATCAACACATAGAACAACTTCAAGATTTAGGGACATATTGGCAATACAGAAACCAAGAGGAATATTAAATACAGTTTCCTACTTTCATATTTTAAATATTAAAAATTTTTATTTAAGATTTTATTGGTGGCTTCTCCCCCACCCGCCGCTCCTGGGCTGTGCTTCTAAGGAGCCCATCAGGCAGCTTTAGTCCCAGCACTGTAGGGCCCCTCCCACAGAAGACTGGGCCACCAAAGTCTTGCTGGCACTGCTTCCCAGCTCTGTGCTATGGGAGACCTGCCCTCTCCAGTACTCTCTGAGCTGGAGTTCATACAAAGCAGTGCCAGAGGCAGTGTGCAGGCAGCCCCTACAGTGGCCAACACTACTCCAAAGTGACTCCTATCCCAGAGAAAGGGAAAGATAACCATACATACCAGTCAGAATAGGCCCCAGCAGTAGACTGAAAGCAGGGAAGTGGTTTGACTATAGGTCCCACCCACCAATAAAAGCTTCTCCTGACAACAAAGGACACAGCAGTTTGGTGCTACTGCATCACTAGCAAACACCTCGTCTGACTCAACCAAGCCCGAAGCATCCCCAGACTGGCCCATTACCACTAAAGGAACCAGACTGCCTACAACACCTGGAAGAGAGCCATTGCAGATGACTGGACTGAAGGAAAAAGCAGCTCAGCCACAAAGGCAGGGCACACGCATCACACATAGGAGATGTCCCTAAAGCACCAGGTTCTGGTGAACAGGGGACACAGTAGGGCACTACAGGACCTCCTCTTCTTAAGGCCATTTACTTTCAGACGCAGGAAACATTGCTGTCTTTCCTAACACAGAGAAACAGATAGAGAGTTAGACAAAATGAGATAGAAGAATATGCCCTAAATGATACAATAGGACAAAATCACAGCAAGAGACCTAAGCAAAACAGAGATACCTAATATGCCTGAGAATTCAAAGAAATGATCATTAGTATACTCACTGGGCCTGAGAAAAGAGTGGAGGACATCAGTGAGACCCTTAACAATAAGATAATAAAGAACCAGTCAAAGATGAAGAACACATTAAGTGAAATAAAAATACCCTAGATGGAATACATAGTAGAAGCAGAAGAATGAATCAGTGACTTGGAAGACAGAGTAATGGAAAGTAATCAAGCTGAGGAGATGAGAGAAAAAATTATGCAAAATGAGAATAACTTAGGGAACTCATTGATACCATCAAGTGTAATAACATTTGCATTATGGAGATCCCAGAAGGAGAAGAGAGAGAAAAGGAGGTAGAAAATTTATTTGAAGAAATAATAGCTGAAAACTAACTGAATCTAAGGAAGGAAACAAATCTACATCCAGCAGGCACAGAGATCCCCCAACAAAATTAACCCAGTGAGGTCTACACCAAGACACAGAATAAGTAAGATGGCAAAAAGTAGTGATGAAGAGAGAATTTTAAAAGCAGCAAGAGAGGGCGCCTGGGTGGCTCAGTGGGTTAAAGCCTCTGCTTTCGGCTCAGGTCATGATCTCGGGGTCCTGGGATCGAGGCCCGCATCGGGCTCTCTGCTCAGCAGGGAGCCTGCTTCCCCCTCTCTCTCTGCCTGCCTCTCTGCCTCCTTGTGGTCTCTCTCCCTCTGTGAAATAAATAAAATCTTTAAAAAAATAAAAGCAGCAAGAGAGAAGAAACCAGTTTCATACAAGGGAAACCCTATAAGGCTATCGGGATTTTTCAGCAGAATTTTGCAGGCCAGAAGGGAATAGCTTGATATGTTCAAAGTACTGAAAGAAAAGAAAACCTGCAGCCAAGAATATCCTGCAAGGCTATTATTCAGAATAGAAGGAGAAATAAATGGTTTCCCAGACAAACAAAAGTAAAGAAATTCATTACCATTCTTCAAATGGGCTCTTCAAGTAGAAAGGAAAGACCAAGTGGAAAAGAAAAAGTAAGGAAAGTAGGAAGCACAAAAGTAGTAAAAATAAGTATATCTATAAAAATCAGTCAAAGAGGGACTCCTGAGTGGCTTAGTTGGTTAAGCATCTGCCTTTGGCTCAGGTCTTGATCCCAGGGTCCTGGATGGAATCCCGCATCAGGCTCCTTGCTTAGCAGGGAGACTGCTTCTCCCTCTGCCTGCTGCTCCCTGTGCTTGTGTGCTCTCTCTCTCTCTCTGGCAAATAAAATCTTTTTTAAAAAATCAGTCAAAGTACTCACAAAATAAAAAGATATAAAGTATGATACCGTATACCTAAAATGTGGAAAGGAGAGGAGTAAAGAATGGGTTCAACCTTAAGTGACCATTGTCTTAATATAGACTTCTGTATATAGGAGATGTTGCATGTAAACCAAATGGTAACTACAAATCAAAAACCAATAATATGCAAAAATAAAAAGAAAGAAATCCAATATGTTACTAAAGAAAGCCAACTAGTTTTGAGAAGAGAGCAAGAGAAGAAAGGAATGGAGAAAAACTACACGAACAACTATAAAACAAGTAACAAAATGGCAATAAATACATACCTATCAATAATTACTTTGTAAATGGACTAAAATGCTCCAAAAATAAGACATAGGGTGACAGAATGGACAAAAAAAACAACAACAAAAAACGACCAAGACCTGTCTATATCCTGTCTACAAGAGACTCATTTCAGACCTAAAGACACATACAGATTGAAAGTGAAGGGATAGAGAAGCATTTATCATGCAAATGGATGTGAAAGGGAAGAAGAGATAGCAATACTTTTATCTGACAAAACAGACTTTGAAATAAAGACTATAACAAGAGAAGGACACTCAATAATCATTAAGGGGACAATCGAGCAGGGAAATCTAACAATCGTAAATATTTATGGATCCAACGTGGGAACACCCAAGTATTTAAAGGAGTTAAACCAAACATAAAGAGAGTAATAGATAGTAATACAATAATAGTAAGGGATTTTGACACCCTGCTTATATCAATGAGCAGATCATCCTAACAGAAAATCAAGAGGGAAACAGTGGCTTTCATGACACATTGGACTAGGAGGATTTAACAGATATGTTCAAAACATTCCATCCTAAAACAGCAAAATACACATTCTTTTCAAGTGTACATGGAACATTCTCCAGAAGAGATCACATATTAGGCTACAAAAAAGTCTCAACAAAATCAAAAAGATCAAAGCCAATCCATGCATCTTTTCTGACTACAACACTATGAAACTGGAAATGAACCACAAGAAGAAATCTGGAAAGACCACAAATACATTGAAGCTAAATAACATGCTACTAAACAATGAATGGGGTCCACCAAGAAATCAAAGGGAAAATTAAAAAATACATGGAGACAAATAAAAATGAAAAAATAATAGTCCAAAATTTTGGGGATGCAGCAAAAACTATTCTAAAAGGAAAGATTATAGCAATACAGGCCTACCTCAAGATGCATGAAAAATCTCAAAAACCCTAACCTTACACCTAAAGGAGCTAAAACAGAAGAACAAACAAAATCCAGTATCAGTAGAAGGAAGGAAATAATAAAAATTAGAGCAGAAATAAACAAAATAGAAACTTAAAAAAGCAGTAGAACAGATCTATGAAACCAGAAGTTGGTTCTTTGAAAAGATCAACAAAATTGATAAACCTTTAGCTAGACTCATTAAAAAGGGGGGGTGGCGATTCATATAAAATCAGAAATGAGAGAGAAATATCAGCTGACACCACAGAAATACAAAGGATTATAGGAATGTTATGAAAAATTATATGCCAACAAGTTGGACAACCTAAAAGAAATGGATAAATTCCTAGAAACTTAAAGCTTTCCAAAATTGAATCAGGAAGAAATAGGAAATTGGAGCAGACTGGTTACCAGCAATGAAATTGAATTAGTAATCAAAAGACTCCCAGCAACCAAGTCCAGACCAGATGGATTCATAGCAAAATTCTACCAAACAGTTAAAGAAAATTTAATACCTCTTCTCAGACTATTCCAAAAAACAGAAAAGGAAGGAAAACTTCTAAATTCATTGTACAAGGAATGCATTACCCTGATACCAAAACCAGATAAAGACACTAGAAAAAGAGAACTACAGGCCAGTAATTGTGGTGAACATAGATGCAGAATTCCCCAACATAGTATTAGCAAGCTGAATCCAAGTTTAAAAAAATCATTCACCACTATCAAGTGGGATTTAGTTCCAGGATATAAAGGTGGTTGAATATTCGTGAATCAGTTAACATGATGCATCATCACATTAATAAGAGAAAGGATAAAAACCGCATGATCATTTCAGTAGACACACACAAAAAAGCGTTTGACAAATTACAACATCCATTCATGATAAAAACCTTCCACAAAGTAGGTTTAGAGGGAACATACCTCAACATAATAAAGGCCTTATATGAAAAACACAGAGCTAACATCATTCTCAGTGGGGAAAAACTGAGAGGTTTTCCCCTAGGATCAAGAACAAGATAAGGATATCCACTCTCACTTTTATTAACATAATACTGGAAATCCTAGCCATAGCAATCAGACAAGAAAGAGGGATAAAAGGCGTTCACATTGTTAAGGAAGAAGTAAAACTTTCACTGTTTGCAGAAGACATGATACTAAATATGGAAAACCCTAAAGATTCCACCCAAAAACCACTAGAACTAATAAATGAATTCAGGACGGTACCAGGATATAAAATCACTGTACAGAAATTTGTTGCATCTCTATGCAGTAATAATGAAGCAA
Source organism: Ailurus styani (assembly GCA_002007465.1). Lineage (NCBI taxonomy): Eukaryota > Metazoa > Chordata > Mammalia > Carnivora > Ailuridae > Ailurus > Ailurus styani. Next base: position 618,095 of record LNAC01000357.1, read on the forward strand.
CAGAAAGAGAAATTAAGAAAGCAATCCCATTTACAATTGCAGCAAAATAATAAAATACCTAGGAATCAACTTAATGAAGGAGGTGAAAGATCTGTACTCTGAAAACTATAAAACACTGATGAAAGAAATTGAAGATGACACAAAGAAATGGGAAGACATTCCATGCTTATGGATTGAGAGAACAAATATTATTAAGATATCCATATTACCCAAAGCAATGTACACATTTAATGCAATCCCTATCCAAATACCAGTAGCATTTTCACAGAACTAGAACAAACAGTCCTAAAACGTGAATGGAACCACAAAAGACCTGAATAGCCAAAACAATCTTGAAAAAGAGAAAGCTGGAAGTATCACAATTCCAGATTTCAAGTTATACTACAAATCTGTGGTAATCAAAGCAGTAGGGCACTGGCACAAAAAGAGACACATAGCAGTGGAACAGGATAGAAATCCCAGAAACAAATGCACAATTATATGGCCAATTAATCTTCAACAAAAGAGGCAAGAATATGCAATGGGAAAAAGTCTGTTCAACAAATGATATTGGGAAAACTGGACCACTTTTTTACACCATACACAAAACTGAATTCAAAATGGATTAAAGACTTAAATGCAAGACTAGAAACCATAAAAATCCTAGAAAGAGAGCATAGGTAGTAATTTCTCTGACATTGACTATAGCAACTTTTTTTTTTTAAAGATTTTATTCTATTTATTTGAGAGAAAGAGCAGGAGAGGGAAGAAGTCAGAGGGAGAAGCATAGTCCCCACCGAGCAGGGAGCCTGACATGGGACTTGATCCCGGGACTCCAGGATCATGACCTGAGCTGAAGGCAGTTGCTTAACCAACTGAACTACCCAGGTGCCCAGCAACTTTTTCTTTATTAAAGATTTTTTTTACTTACTTGACAGAGCACAAACAGTGGGAGCAGCAGAGGGAGAGGGAGAAGCAGGCTCCCCACTGAGCAGGGAGCCGGACATGGGGCTTGATCCCAGAACCCTGAGATCATGAGCTAACCCAAAGGCGTACACCTAACCAACTGAGCCATCCAGGCGCCCCTGTAGCAACTTTTTTCTAGATAGGTCCCCTAAGGCAAGAGAAACAAAAGCAAAGCTAAATTGTTGGTACTACATAAAAATAAAATACTGCACAGGGAAGGAAACAGTCAACAAAACTTAAAAGACAACCAACTGAATGGGAAAATATATTTGCAAGTGACATATCTGATAAAGGCTTAGTATCAAAATATATAAAGAACTTATACAACTCAAAGCCCCAAAACCAAATAATCCAATAAAAACATGGTCAGAAGATAGGAACAGACATTTCTCCATCTCTATACAGATGGCCGATAGACACATGAAAAAATGTTCAACGTCACTCATCATCAGGGAAGTGCAAATCAAAACCACAATGAGATATCACCTCACAACTGTCAGAATGGCTAAAATCAGAAACACAAGAAGTATGTATTGGTGAGAATGAGGAGAAAGGGGAATCCTCTTGCTCCGTTGGTGGGAATGCAGACTGGTACAGCCACTGTGAAAGACAGTGTAGAGTCCCTCAGAAAGTTAAAAATTGAACTACCCTACAGTCCAGTAATTGCACTACTGGGTATTTACCCAAATAATATGAAAATACTAATTCAAAAGAACACATGTTCCCTGTGTTTATTGGAGCACAATTTACAATATCCAAATCATGGAAACATCCCAAGTGTCCATCAACTGATGAATGGATAAAGAAGAGTGTTATACATATACAATAGAATATTACTCAGCCCTAAAAAAGAATGAAATCTTCCCATTTGCAGTGCCAAGGATGGAGGCAGAGTATAATGCTAAGTGACAAGTCAGTCAGAGAAAGACAAATACCATATGATTTCACTCATATGTGGAATTTAAGAAACAAAAAAAATGAACAAAGGGAAAAAAAGAGACAAACCAAGGAACAGGCTCTTAACTATAGAGGACAAACTGGTGTAACCAGAGGGGAGGTGGTAGGGCAGTGGGTGAAATAAGTGATAGGGATTAAGGAGTGTACTTATAGTGATGAGCATTGAGCAGTGTATAGAATTGTTGAATCACTATATTGTACACCTAAAACCAATATAGCATGGTACATGTACTATACTGGAATTAAGATTAAGAACAATGAAATAAAAAAAGATTTTGTTGGTGGAAGAGAGTTTATTATATAGAGAAAGGGGAAAACAAATATTACAAAGCAAATTGTGCATAGTTTCTTTGTTTCATGTAAAGCTAGAAAATGGTTATCATCTGGTTGTAGAGGTGTTCGCTCATCTTTGCAGTATATTTAGAAAGCTACCAAAAATATAGGCATTTCTCCTTCAGCATGTTTTTATAAACAGATTAGATTGGAAAGCTTTGTTAACTAGAGAATATTACTTACCTGAAGTTCACTATTTTCATAATCACAGAGAATCTGCAAGGTTGTAGTGTTGGGAGGGAAGGAAGGGTTTGGTTTGGGGGTCATTTTTGGTTTTGGTGAGCACAATTTTGAGTTTTTCTGTGGTGGTTTATTGTGACATTGGATAATAACAGCAATAAGTTTTTACCATGTAATAAAATCATAGGGACATTGTCTTTAAGCAAAACTAGATGTGATCAGTAGGTAGGTTTTATATGGAAGTTTTTTAACTATATATACTTAACTATTTCAGTACTTTTAGTGTTTATTGGGATTTACAGGCTCTAGAATCTTTTATTGATGGGCCGTATAATCAGAAATAGTTTGGAAATGACTCCTTCTAACCTCTAACACATTTTTCCCCCCATCAAAACAATTACTTTTATAATTTTTGTGCCTCTTCTGGTGCCTCAATATTAAGATGTCAACTGTAGAATTATCACAGAAAATGATATAACGTTGGCAGTTATAACAGACCTACATATTTGTTGTCTGGAAGGTAATTAAAATAATTTGAATTTGCAGGCTTTTCATATACAAGTGATTTGTATTTTTTCACTTCCCCTTGTGTTCATGAAATTAAAGCAAAATCTTGCTCTTTTTTTTTCTTTCTTTTAAGAGAGCACAAGAGTGGGGGTGTGGGGGTGAGGGAAGAGAGAGAATCTTAAGCAGTCTCTCCACTGAGTCACTCAGCACAGAGCTCAGTTGTGAGATTCAATCTCATGACCCTGAGCTGAAATCAAGAGTTGGAGGCTTAACTGACTGAGCCACCCAGGTGCCCCCAAATCTAGCTTTTTGTAAAAACGCTTTTCCCACATTGTTTCAGTCCCATGTTGTTCCATCTAGAGTAAATAATTTGTGTTCACTTAATGCTTTTAGGACAGTAGGAAAGGAAAAACTTCTAACATCATTGTGATCCTAGGTTTGGGAATAAAAATAATGTTTAGCTGCAGAAGGTATTTGGGAAAGGTACAGCTGAAAGGTACTAATATCTTATAATACAAATAACTCTTGAACAGGTTAATGCTGCTGTTTAAACCCTGATGTCTACTAAAATCAGATGCTCCTTCCCTTTACACAGATGCTTCCATGTGTACATGTGTCTACACATTACCATGCTTTCTATATATCTCTTACGTTATACTGGCATCTGGATTAGTATAAAGATCAAATTTAGCTGTAATTTTCAAATTGTTGAACTTTTTTTTTTGAGAATAACTTAAATGCCAATTTTTTTTACCACCTGCATCATGCAATTTGATGTATGACTTATATTTGTACAATTTTCCTAAACAAATCTGTTGTATAAAATTAGACTTACTAAAAAATTGAACTGCCGTAATGTCATCAGTGTGTGAATATATGTACATATCTAACTTCTTTTATAAGAATGATTTAGCATAACCCTGAGCTATTAAATGATAGCCATAGTATAACTGTTTATACTGTTTTTAATAAAGTTAGATCTGATTTGGTCACTTGCTTTCTTTTAGCGAAGAGTAACCAGAATCCAACAAATAGAGAAGGACATACTTCGTATACGACAACTTTTACAGTCCCAAGCAACAGAAGCTGAGGTTAGTGAACTGGGGTTTTTTTGTTTGTTTGTTTATAGATATAAATATAGATAGTTATTCCAAGAAAATAAAATATGTCTGATTAATGTGGCATCATTGAAATATAGATGTTCTAGGGGCACCTGGGTGGCTCAGTGGGTTAAAGCCTCTGCCTTCGGCTCAGGTCATGATCTCAGGGTCCTGGGATTGAGCCCCGCATTGGGCTTCCTGCTCGGTGGGGAGCCTGCTTCCTCCTCTCTCTCTGCCTGCCTCTCTCTCTTCTTGTGATCTCTCTCTCTCTCTCTGTGTTAAATAAATAAATAAAATCTTAAAAAAAAAAAGAAAAGAAATATAGATGTTCTAGAGAATTGAGACACTTAAGTTTTTTCATGAAATTAAGTGAATTATCAAAAACCTTGACTATGTTGATCTTTTAATAACTCCTACCCAATTAAAATTTATAGAGCCATAAATACAAATACTTTTAAGTCATCAGATTACATACAATCAGATAACTAACTTAATTTGGCTATTATCAACTAGTAAATAATCTATTACCTCTCTAATTCATGATTAAAACTGATCATACAAATTTATTTATGCTTGCTCCATAATCCTCATTAAAATTACAATAAAAGGATAAAATAAAGAGGCACAAAGACAGAGAAGGTAACAATAAAATTCGGGGAGCTGGAAAGCAGGTAAATAAATGTAGTTTTAGTATATGGTAGTGAATTAGACCCCTAAGTCTACAATAGGGGGTCATGAAGCAGCTCGTTTTATACTGTAGAGTCCTAAAAGGTTCCAAAATAGGTACTTCTGTATGTGAGGATTAAAAAAGGTGGCTAAAATTTTAGTTAGAGGATGATTGAAAATTTATTAAGAAGCTGTAGAGCCAGCCTCCAGAGGCTATCTTGAACTCTCAGTAGTGGGTAACTTTTTTCCAATCCCAGCAAAAGAAGAGGGACTTATTCTAGAAAAGCTAAAAGGCTAAAAGGTCTTTAGATAAGGATAACCCTAGTGTAACTGAAGTTGGAATATCATAATAAAAACTGAAATAAGTGAAAATTTACTTACTGAATGCTGAAACCCTCACTGGCATCCATGCTTATAATACAGGCGAGTTCCTAGAAACAGCTTCTATAAGAAATGTGACTAACCCAAGAAAAAAGACCTAAAGGTACTGACATTGGAGGATTCCCCAATAAAACAACCCAGCTGAACCACCCTGTAGAGTAGCTGTAGTTGCCAATCTTCATACCTCATGCATAGAGCGTCACTTAACCTTTTCGTAGGTAGCCCATTCTGAAGTAGGGATGGACAGTTAAAGACTACGGGACTATTTGAAAAAGATAGTATGCAGAGAGAACACTTGAAAACCTAAAACTAACATTAATATTCTCATAAAAGAGAATGCATCCATAGTGGTAGGAAACAATGGTATGCAAAAAAAAAAAATTTGAGAGAATTCAAGAAAGAGTTCTTGGGACTTAAAAGTGTGCTGGTAGCAGAAATGAAAGACAGACTTCTCAGAAAATAGACCAGAAAGATATGAGATGGAAAACAGAAAAGATGAGAAAATCAAAGAATCATTCCTAGAGGGTTCACTATCCAAATAAAAATTTCTTAATAAAATACTCTTTCTGAAGTTCCAAAAAAGAGAATGGAGGAGCTAGAGGGAGGAAATTATCACAGACATAAAATAACCTAGAATTGGGGGGCATAGTGTTCCAGATAAAATGGTCTTTTCAGTATCCAGTACCACAGATAAAAAGAATCCCACAGCAGACACATGGTACAATTTCATTCACTAGGAATAAAAAGAAAGTCCTAAAACATTCCAGAGAAGAAGAGGAAAACAAGAAAAAAAAAAAAAGAATATAAATGTCTTTAGTTATATAAACAGCAACACTGGAAGCTGGGAAGTAGATACCAATTTCTTAAAATTTCTGAAAGAAATTTATTTTCAGCTATATTCTAACACCTGTTTTCTGACACTACTGAGTGTCCCGTAACTCCATTCAGTTATGGGACTAATTCACTAACTACCCAGAGTACAGAGTGCAGAATCCCATTTAAGGATAAAGTCATTTACAAGACTGCCCTCACTTCAGACACCAGCTGCAAGTGTCAGCTGTCCCCAAACCACCTGCACTCTGCATAGCTTGCTGTAAATTCTACCCTAAGTGGTTATATTCTAGTACAATTCAATTCTGACACTTAACTTGGAGTTAACATAGCCTATACAGATTAATAGCAGAGTCCTTCACAAGACTACTTCCCCCACCCCAAGCCACCCATACTTCTGCCCAACTGGCTACAAATTAGGGGTTTCCCACATCCTCCTGGGTTTAGTAATTCACTGGGGTGACTCAGAACTCACTGTAATTACTACACGTACAGGTACAGTTTTATCATAGAGGATACAGATCAGGAACAGCCAAATGAGACCGATAATAGGGTAAGATCTGGGGAAAGTAAAGGGTAAAGAATGCAGAGCTTTCATGCTTTCATGACTCTTGACACGTCATTCTTCCAGCATATCAGTATGTTCACCAACCAGGAAGCTCCACTGAGCTTCAGCATCCAGAGTTTTATTGGGGTTTCATTATGTAAGCACGCTTGATTAAATAGTTTGTTATATGATTGACCTCAATTTCCAGCCCCCTCTCTTACTTCCTCCCTGAAGGTCATTCCGGCCCAGAGTTCCAACCTTCTAGTCACCTGGTTGGTTGTTTTCCTATATTCCTGACTCTTAATAGCATAGGAACTTTGACTTTAGTACATCTGAATTAGAAATATGTAGAAACATGTATTTGCTAAGTAGGCATTTTGAGTACAAGTACTATGAAGTCATATTCCTAAAAGCAGTTTAATTTGGCTATCTTAAGCCAATAAAAACGAGATATTTGTAATATAAGGAATAAATGTCCATTTTGCAATATTGACTCTTAAGGACTGGGGGGAAAAAAAGAACAGTATCTCTGCTCCCTTTTCAGACTCACTGGTATCATTGTTTGGCAGTATTCTGGTTGTTGCCACCCCTTTGACTTTTCAGTGTAGTTTATCTTTTTTTTCCCCCCTTGATTAAACTTACTACACTATATTTTTTAAATTATTTTTAAAGAGGCAGCCTTTTGTTTTTATTAAACAGCACTACATTTTATATTTTTTCTTTTATATTTTCTGCTTTGAGTTTTTGCTGCTCTATTGTTTTTCTCATTTCTTTAGTTACAGTTTTTTCCTTTTTTATATCCTAATTATTGTTTGTCTGCATTTAACAGATTCTTTTATATTTTGGAATGAATATTCACATTTATTTTTTTCTAGTTGATTAAATCTTATATGAAATAGCTCTGTGCATTACATTTAATGCTCTTCACTTTGAATTTCATTTTGTTTGCTATTAATATTACTATCTTAGCTTTTTTTTAAATTATTTTCCCTCTATAATATATTCCCTGCTGGTATTTCCAAAGTTTACTAACTTTCTGGCTTCTGGAAAGCCCTAAAAATTGTCATTTGTTGATTGTCGCCCTTATTTTCCAGCATGGTTCTAAGTTTTTTGCAGGTGGAGACTTGTTCATGTTTTTTGTATTTGTTCAGAACTTTTATTCATACCATCGGATCTGGGGTCAGTTGTCCACTGTTGCGATCCAGTTTCTTCTTGCTTTCTTTTGTTACAAAAATGATTATATCAGTCATAGCCTATAGTGGTTACATTTAGTCTACTAGTTCAGCAAATGTAGATTAAACAAAGGTACCACGTCACATTTAAGAAAGAACTAAAGCCTTTTTTTTAAATTTGCTTTTTATAGTTTCTTTATTCCATTATTGTTGTTCGGCTAATAATAGATAAGTGGAATGATCTGGAAAATGGAGAAAACCAGGATTTGGACACTCATAAATTAGTTCATATACAGTATAGACAAGAAAAGAGAAGATATCTATCAAATAATTTCTCCACCATGATGTATATTGCATATAGCACTGTCTTTGTCCTACCTGTTGACAACTCTGGCATAGGGTCTAGATGCAGTACCTAATTCAAGTGATGTAATTATTACACATGATCCAAATATCAAAAATTACAAAAAGGTATGTGAAGCAACCAGTTTTACCACTTTCTTGAATATCTTTTCAGAAAAACTGGATTACTTATCAAGAAGCAAGTACATTTGGGGAGATCAAAAAGATGGGAGCTGTGAGGAGAATTGTAGTGTGGTTGTAAAATCTTTAGAAAATAGCCAGTGAGAGAGCCAGGTGACTCAGCCAGTTGAGCATCTGACTTCATTTCGGCTCAGGTCCTGAGATCAAGCCCCGCGTCAGGCTCTGCTTTTTGCAGGGTGTCTGCTTGAAGATTCTGTCTTGTTATTGCTCTCAAATAAATAAATAAATAAATCTTTAAAAAAAATAACCGGTGAGAAATATTTATTAAAATCCTATGCAAAGTATTTTTATAACTATTAGTAAGGAGACAGCTCAATTTAAAAATGGGCAAAAGATTTGAATAGACATTTCACCAGAAAATGTACAGGAATAGCTGGTAAGCACAAGAAAATATGCTCACCGTCATTAGTCATTCAGGAAATGCAAATCAAAATCACAGTGAGATACCACTTTATACCCGTTAGGATGGCTAAAATCATAAAGACAGATAATAAGCATTGGCAAGGATGTGGATAAATAGAAGCCATCATACTTTGCTACTGGGAATGTAAAATGTATAGCCGCTTAGAAAACAGTTTGGCAGTTACTTAAAATATTAAACATAGAGTTTTCATGTGATCCAGCAATTCCACTTCAAGGTATCTATCCAAGAGACATGAAAACACATGTTCACACAAAGACTTTAACTTGAATGTTCATAGCAATATTATTCATAGTAGCCCCCAGAAGAGAAACAGTGCAAATGTGTATCAGCTGGTGATTGATTAAATACAATGTGGTTTATCTTTACAACTGAATACTGTTCTGCAATAAAAAGGAACAAATTGGTGGTAACATACTGTAACATGGATCAAGCTCAAAAACCTGCTAAGTAAAAGAAACCAGACGTGGAAATCCACATATTTCATTTATGAGAAATGTCTAGAAAAGTTAAATTTATAAAGACAGAAAGTAGTTAAGCCAGGGATATGGGTGGGAATGAAGATTAACCATAAACAAGCACCAGGGATTCTATTAGAATGATAAAAATGTTCTAAAGCTGGATTATGGTGATGCTTGGTACACTTACAAAAAATGGTACCCTTAAAATGGGTGAATGTTGTGGTATGCAAATATCTCAACAATTTTTTTTCCCCCAAGCCCTAGGGTAGGAAACTTTGGGGAAGTTGTCCAATGACTCTGGAAATGAGGATGCTAGTTAGGATTATTCTTTCATAGGAATCGGCAACAGTTTCTTTGCCTTCAATGTTTGCAGTAGCTTTGGACAATGGTAAAAGAGTGTTTACTTCAAATACTGAAATTAGACAATGGTAAAGAGTGCAGGCAGGCCTATAGCCTAGGATCAGTAAAAGAATAAAGGGAACAAATAAGGAAAGAAGAAGGAGGGAAGAAAATAAAGATAGTAAGTGTTAAATATTAGTTTGGGTCCTGGAGTCAGGCTTGTGATCCCAGCTCTGACTCTGCCACTTACTAGGTATGTAACCTAAAGCCAGATACTTATCTTCTCTGTGCCTCAGTTTCTTTATCTGTAAAGTGGGAATAATAATAATACCTACCTCACAGAGTTGGTATGAGGATTAAATAAATCAGATGCCAAGTGAGTCGTGCAGAGTAAACATTAGACTTTTTTTTAACTTGATCATATTCATCATCCTGTCATCAGATGGACCTCTTAATCCTTCAGGACTATTGTGTTTCTGTGGATCCCCCATTCTCCTTTTTTTGGAAAAGACTTTGCTAATCTCCCTCCAATAATTCCATCTCCTCCTTTATAGAGAAAACATTACCTGTCGTCAGAACTGCCTGTCCTTCCTGTCGGGAGGCAGTCTGCCTTGTTGCGTGTGCTTTGGATTTTCAACTCCTGCCTTTTCAGGGACTTCTTACTCTTACCTCTTTTCTCTCACAAATTTATCTTCTTTCTCTTCTGTGGCAGCTTTGCAATGACATTTAAACATGCTCAAATCTTATCTTTCAAAATATAAAATGAACATTCCTCAATTCTGCCTTTTCCTGCAGGTATATTCCTTCATCTGTCCCCTTACCTCCCTCATTGTCTTTTCCCATTCCCCCACTGAATAAGTGTTTCTAGACTCCCAAGTCTATTTCCTCCCCACCATTCACTCTCAAAACACGCCAATCTAGCTAGTCTCTACTCCCATCAGTGACTTCTATATTATTAATTAAATTGATATTTTCAGTCTTCATCTTGACATTTTCTACATTATTAAACATTTCCTGTTGCATGAAATAGTCTTCTTTTGGCATTTATGGCAACACTTCTTTGGTTCTTTTCCCCACCTCTTTGGCTTTTTGTATATTCCTTAAGTCGTTATTTCTTTTATCTGTATTATCTTTAGACCATCTCATTTATGCTTTTAGTTTCACTTAATTTTGTTGGCTCTCAAAATCATTTTTCTAGCCCTGAGTTCCATACTCCAAAATCTGTGCGCCTTCTTTGCATCTCCACTTACATGTCTCACAGACACCTTAAATCCAACATACTCAAAACATAGTTAATGATCTTCTATTCTTAAGTCCTTCTTACCATGCCACCTCCTCCAAAAAACCCTCACTCCATTAGTATTACCTTCTCTGCAAGTGACACCATCATTATTCAGTTGTGTGAGCTAAGGAATATAGGAATAATTCTTGACACCAGATCTCTTCTTCTATTCCATTTCCAGTAATATCAAATCCTTCAGATTTACCTCTCTGTCCCTACTTCTTTTATCCCTGTCACTGCTTGCCTGGTAAAAGGTACCATCATCTCACACTTAAATTAACACATTAGCTTCCAAACTGGTCTCCTCTATGTTTCCAATCTACTTAGATCATTTAAAATTAAAACTTGACCTTAAAAAATCAATTTACATTAACTTTTCCCATTAATAGCCTAGTATTGGTTATGTAAGGGCAAGAGTGGTATATGAGAAGCACACTAAAATTCAACAAAATGAGTAAGATTTTTTTTTTTACCATCTTTTTTTCTCTGCACCATGATTTTTCTGATGTACTTGAATAAACCACCCCTTCCCCCACCCCACCACAGGTTCTTTGCATATGATCTATTTACCTGAAACCTTCCCCTAACCCTGTCCCTTTTCCCAGAACTCCTGTTCTTTAAATCTCCATTCAAATGGTACTTCCTAAGATGGCTCCTTTCCAAACTGTTAGGCCATGTGATATCCCTCTGCTTGTTTATTCTCACAGCACCTTGTACTCTTTTCAGTGTGCTTGTCAAAGTTTTAACTTTATTGTTAGTTCTCTCATTACTGTATCCCTTGATGAGACTGTGAGCTGGAGGAGTATGTAGAACAGTATCTTGTTTTGCCAGCACTGTATTCTGTGGCACCTTGTACAGGTAACTAATGTAACTCAGTAATTACTTTTACATTGACATCTTTAATTATGTTTGTGTCAAATCTTTGTGTTTTTAGTGGGTTTTTTATTCATTTTGTCTCTCATTTGACTTTGTAATGTCTCTACTTTTATTGAATTTGTTGAATTTTATAGTGGGATTTTCAGATGATACTATTTTTCTGCTATTTCTGAATTCTTGGAGCTACATCATTTTTGCCTATGTATAACTTGACTAGTTTATTGATGGCAGTATTGCATGTAAGTTAACCTTTAAGTCACATTTTAAATGGTCTAGGAAACTTTGATGTTTAAGGAAATTCCAGGGCGCCTGGGTGGCTCAGTGGGTTAAAGCCTCTGCTTTCGGCTCAGGTCATGATCTCAGGGTCCTGGGATCGAGGCCCGCATCGGGCTCTCTGCTCGGCAGGGAGCCTGCTTCCTCCTNCCCCTCTTGTGCAAAAAAAAAAAAAAAATTTTTAAAAAAAAAAAAAAAAAAAAAAAAAAAAAGGAAATTCCAGTGGAAGCCATTTTGTAATATAATTATCCACTATTAAATATGGCAAGTTTTTAAAAATGTAATTTTTATTTTTGGGTATCATTTTCCTAGAGCGAACAAGCACATTTGTGCTTCTGTAAAAGATAATGGAAAAATTATTTTACTTCTTTGATTCTACAGTGGTATTTTTACAGAGTGATTGCTTTATACTGGATATAACCTGTCCTGAGATGACTGCTTTTACTGGATATAATCTGTCATTTTCATTTCATATAACAGATGGTGGTTACATTAGAAAATGTTTTTGGTTTTATTCCTATCAGAATCTAAGAGCTTATTGATTTCATGACTTTTACTAGCAGAAAAAATGTATATATATATGTTCTGTGAATAAATATACTTACACAGAATGTATTTGTAAGCTTAGGTAATATTTTAACTGTTATATTTGCAGCTCCATTAAATGCCAGAACCATGTGACCTTGAGGAAGAGACAGTTATTTATTCTAGTTGGGTTATATCCCTGATAGTGATATGAGCACAGCTGGTGGAGGATGGTGTTTCTGTGAGTCTCAGAAAATCCTTTGTCTTGTTCAGCTCTAATGCTCAAGGGACACACTTCATTTTCCTCTTACTGAAATAGTCAACTGCCAACCATGCTGGAGGTTATGAAGTATGAAGTGCAGTTCCATGCTTTTGTAACCTGTATAATTGATGCATTTTAAGCTCTAATAAAGGAAAGAAAAAAAGCTGTGGGCTAAGAAAGCATTCACCATTTTTGTATGTAATGATGTTAACTCCATATTAACAGAGGTCATCTCAGAGCAAGCATGAAGCTGGCTCACATGAAGCTGAGCGGCAGAATGAAGGTCAAGGAGTGGCAGAAATCAACATGGCAACTTCTGGTAGTGGTCAGGTAAATAAATTATTTTCTTGGTTTTCTTTTTAATTACTTATGTAAATATTTTTTAAAGGAATATGGAGTGAGATGGTCCTCTGAATGATCTGTAAATCTTACTGATACCTCCAGAAGAATTCAGTGCCAAAATGCTCTGTTATTTTTCTTTATTACATCTAACAATAATGCTTTCAAAATTTCTAAGTATATTTTGTAGCTCTAAATTGTGTATTTCTGTTTTAGTCTGAAATGATTAGCATGTGGAAAGGGTTTTTTTGAAAAATAAATGCTAAACTGCATTTTGGTTATATATGATTTGACCTAGTTATTATTGCTTGCGTTGAGCAGGTTTGCTCTTTCTCTAAGGCATTGTTTGCAAAGACATTTTTGTGCTTTTAAAACTGATAAGGACTTTGTTATAATTCTTGTTTCCTGTTGTACTTCGAGGTTACATAAATCTAGAAATCCACGTTTTATAATTGAAAAAATGATACTAATGCTTCTAAAAAGAGACATAGCCTAGTCATGTTCAACCACCATCACATCATTTTTAGCAAAATTGTGGAAGTCAACTTGATTTTTTATATATATAGCACTGTTATCTTGTTATTCTGCCATTAATTTCCCATTGGAGTTTTATCAGAATGCATCATAATAATTTGACTGAATTTTGTTTGGGGTGTTTGGTCTTCTCCACATTTTTTTCAATGAATATTTTTATGTTGTAAATGAGTGATGTTTTAAAATAGAATTTCACTAAGTTTTTTTTTTTTTTTTTTAAAGATTTTATTTATTTATTTCACAGCGGGAGAGAGATCACAAGGAGGCAGAGAGGCAGGCAGAGAGAGAGAGGGGGAAGCAGGCTCCCCGCCAAGCAGAGAGCCCGATGTGGGCCTCGATCCCAGGACCCTGAGATCATGACCTGGGCCAAAAGCAGAGGCTTTAACCCACTGAGCCACCCAGGCGCCCAGAATTTCACTAAGTTTTTAAAGATAATTTCCCCACTATTGATATAAAATGTTCCTGTAGTGTCTGTAGGTTATTTTTGATAATATTTTTTAAAAGAGCATGAATTAAAATTTGAAGCTTAAAATGTCTCATATTTAAGGGGCACCTGGGTGGCTCAATTAGTTGAGCGTCTGTTTTTGGCTCAGGTCATGATCCCAGGGTCCTGGGATCAAGTCCCGCTCAGCAGGGAACCTGCTTCTCCCTCTCCCTCTGCCTGATGTTCTGCCTACTTGTGCTCTCTCTGTCAAAAAATATAAATAAAGTCTTTAAAAATAAAAAAATAAATAAAGATGGGGGTACCCAGGTGGCTCAGTCGGTTAGGCATCTGCCTTCGGCTCGGGTTGTAATCTCAGGGTCCTGGGATCGACTCCATTACCAGGCTCTGGCAGGGAGCCTGCTTCTCCCTCTGTCTGCTGCTCCCCATGCTTGTGCTCTTTCTGTCTTTCTCTGACAAATAAATAAATAAAATCTTTAAAAAATATATTTAAAAAAATTTTTTAAGATTTTTAAAATGTCTCCTTTAAGTATTTAAATTTATTTTACTGAGTTAAAAAGGTGTATTTCATTTTATTATTACTAGTTAGCATTACACTAGGGAAAACTCTTGAGTTATAAATGATAAATTGGGGCAAAATAAATTATATTTTAGCATATTTGAGTTATTTCTTTTCTACCTTTAGGGAATTATTTGGGAAGTTTATGTTTTCCTGCATATATGTAGAAGAAAAGAAAGAAAAGTTTCATTCTCTTGACAGAAAAAACTGTTTGCTTGGGATTAGACCAACTATTAATGCTTTGGGTCATAGTTCCAGCTATTATGTGTTTTAAAGTCTCACCTATCCAGTAAGTTGGCGATCCATTTAAAAAATAATAATTGAATCCTTATCACATTTTTTACATCAGAATTAATTCTGAGATTAGATTTAATATCAAAATGAAAGCTATTAAAAATATAAAAAGATTTTTAAAATATGGGTAGAAGTTTTATAATTATGAGGTGAGTGGTAAAATTTAAAAAATCAGTACCTTTCACATAAAAATGTAAAACTTAAGTACACCCTAAAATCATGGCAAGGTTACAAGACAAATATTAAAGAGCTCATTATTTACAAATATTTATAATAAGGAAAAAGTTGCATTTCCAAATATATGAAGAGTATAAATTAACTAAAAATCATTAAAACATAGACAAATGACATGACAAGAACAGAAACTAAAAGGAAAAATAAAATGACCTTTAAACATATGTAAAGCTGATAGTTTTGATAGTTTTAGTAATGATTTGTAAATATAAACTATAGCCAAAATGAGTTTTTTTGTTTTTGGGGGGTTTTTTTGGATGCCATTGGGTAGGCAGAGATCAGTAACACTTAGTATTGGTAATGGTAGGTTGTCAGGCATTCTTATCTTCTGCTTTTAGTTGTATGAAATGGAACAATCTTTCTGAAGAGCAATTTCTTTTTAAAGGTTTTATTTATTTGACAGAGAAAGAGAGAGAGATTACAAGTAGGCAGAGCAGTAGGCAGAGGGAGGGGGGAAGCAGGCTTCCTGCCGAGCAGGAAGCCCGAGGCAGGGCTCGATCCCAGGACCCTGGGATCATGACCTGAGCTGAAGGCAGAGGCTTAACCCACTGAGCCACCCAGGCGTCCCTGAAGAGCAATTTTATAAGTATCTGAATTTATAGCTGTACCTGCCCTGTGTCTCATCAGTGCAATATCTAAGATTTTATGCTGTGAGGTAATACGTGAAGAGTGTTCAGACATGTTTGATGAAGAGATTCATCGTATTATTTGTAATAGCAAAAATTAGAAATAACTTGAATGTATATTAATCAGTAACTGATTAAATTATTAGTCATTTGAGTGGGATAAGTGGTTAAGTGTCTCTGGAGTCAGCAGACCCAGGGTTAATCCTGCTCCCCTGCTAACTAGCTAAGAAACTAATCTTGGACAAGCATAAACTCTGAGTTTTAGTGTTTGTTCTTTAGCAAAATAAGATGCTGTAGTTGTGAAAACTAAATGCAATACGCACTTAATATAGTTCTTAGTGTATAGTAGCTACTCATTAAACATAATAGTTTATTGTTATTACTAGCTAATAATAATTATTTTTTAAGTTAATAAATATTATGTGCTAGATGCTGTATTAGACTCTCAAGATAGTGAATTGAAGAGGACAGATAGTCCCAGGCCTCACAGAACCTATATGGTACATTCATACAAATGTTAGAAATGATAAATTATACCTCTGCTTATATAGAGATCTAACTTTTATTTCAGCCTTGCCTTTTCTAGTATATTTTTCATATTATAATCAGAGTGATCCTTCCAAAACACCATTATCACTTAATTGTTTAAACCTTTCAGTGACTACCCCACTGCCCATAGAATGCAATTTAGATTTTTTTTTTCGCCTGCACTTTCAGCAGTATCTCTGACGATTTGCCCCCATTTCTCCATACTCCCTCAACTTCAGCTTCTAAAGATCCTTGAGTATGTCCAGGCTTTCCACGTGACATTCACTGCCTGGAACTCTCCTTTGTTTCATTTCACTTGTATGTGTTCTACCCATCCTTCCCCCCTCAGTTTAGTATATGTGCTGCCAAAGCGAGCACTTCCCCCTCAGTTTAAATGGCACTTCTTCCAGGACATTCTCCTTGTTCCTGCCTCCCTCAAACTGATAAAATGCTCTCAGGTACTCTCTATTTCTGTTCTCATAGAATTTAGCACAATTTATTGTGGGTTTAATTGTCTGTCTTCCTTTTAAGATCCTTTAAGCTGGTGACACCTGGGTGGTTCAGTCGGTTAAGCATCTGGCTCTTGGCCTCAGCTCACGTCTTGATCTTGGGATCAAGAGTTCAACCCCATGTTGGACTCCACACTGGGTGTGGAGCCTACTTAAAAAAAATCCTTTAAGCTGAACTATATTGCTATTGCTCACCATTGTACACCAAACAACTATATAGTAAGTGTTTAAATGCTTGTTGAATATTAATAAATGCTATTAACTTAGAAAAATAATTATAACTTTTTTTCTTTTAAAAAGCAAGCATTCTTTCATACTACACATATGTATACACGTGTACATGCATAGACAAATGTCTGGAGGAATGTTCAAAATGGTACTGAGGATATCTCCAAGTTTGGGGATTTATGTTGTTTTACTTTCATGTTTACATTTTTATGTATTGTTTGAATTTTTTATAATAAGCATGAGATCTGTTAAAAATAGTGAATCAGAGGCAAGTATTCATTCATTCTGCAAATGGTGAATTTGCTAGTTCTATAGATTCAGTGGTAAACATGACAAGCACATTCATTTGGCAGTATTAGCCATAGACCTTGCCACCAAATCGGTGTTTGTATGGAACTAATACTACTAATGCCATTTATTTGGTTACTTTTAGTCACTGTTTGAAACAATACTACAGCTGCTCCAAATCCTGATGTAGCCAAGTGACACATACCCATGGGACTGTGATTCAATTAGCCAAGATTCCTTTAAACTATCTTAATAGGATCTATATACATGATAAACTCTTGGGATTTGTTCATTTGTTTTATTTTATTATTTGCTCCAGAAATAAAAGCCATTGACGGGCGCCTGGGTGGCTCAGTGGGTTAAAGCCTCTGCTTTCGGCTCAGGTCATGATCTCAGGGTCCTGGGATCGAGGCCCACGTCGGGAGCCCGCTTCCCCCTCTCTCTCTCTGCCTGCTCTCTGCCTCCTTGTGATCTCTCTCCCTCTGTGAAATAAATAAATAAAATCTTAAAAAAAAAAAAAGCCATTGACATTAACTGAAAATGAAAATCAGTCTCTTGACTTTCTCAAGATCAAAGTAACATGATCCAGCAAAGCTCCTATCTCGGTGCACTTACCATTACCACTGCGTGCAAGTTCATTGTAAACCCTCTCTCACCTGGTTTCCTCCTCTCATCCACTCTGCCAGAATGATCTTTGCAACAAGTAAATCACCCTCTTTAAAACCCTTTATTGGTTTCCCTTGGTTCTTAGAATAAGATAACCTGTATTATGACCTATATAACCTGGCTTCTGCCTAACTCATCAGGTTTTGTCACACTTTGCTCTCACTACTTCAGCCACCCTGGCCTTTCAGTACCTCATATTTATTGGGTCTCCTTTTCCCTCAGCCTGTGCATAATCTGTGCCCCTTCTTTACAGTGCTCTTCTCATCCCATTTCACTCCATTAACATCAGTTCATGTGTCTTTGCACTTAAGCATGACTTTCTCAAGAGGCTTGAACAGTTCAAATCCCATTGTTATAGGCTGTCCTAGAACATTCCTCTCCTTTGGGTTTTTTTTTTTTTAAGATTTTTTTATTTATTCATTTGACACAGAGAGAGATTACAAGTAGGCAGAGAGGCAGGCAAGAGAGAGGAGAGAGGAGGAAGCAGGCTCCCCGCTGAGCAGAGAGCCCAATGTGGGCCTCGATCCCAGGACCCTGGGATCATGACCTGAGCCGAAGGCAGCGGCTTTAACCCACTGAGCCACCCAGGCGCCCCATTCCTCTCCTTTGAAGACTATCACATTTGCAGTTTTACATTGATTTGTGTGATTATTTAATTAATATTGATTTCCCCTACTAAACTGTAAGCTCCAGAAGGGCAGAGATTTTGTCTAGTATTGTCCATTTTCATATCCTCACAGTCCCTCATAAATAGTGGATAACAGCAGATATATGTTGGTTGGAAGGAAGATCTGCCATCCCTTCTAGAAATAGTTTTTCTTGATCTGTGATTAGTCTCCCCTGGAAGTTAAATGGAAAGAGAAAGCTGGAAGTAAATTATGCAGGTCAGATTCCTGCTTACTTAGTATATAACTACGTGTGTAAGTCATTTATGAATTGGTTCCCAGCTTTTCTGTTTAAAGTTTAGAACCAGATCTCTAGTGATAGCCAGTGAGTAGTAATGAAGTTCGGCCAAGAGTGGGAAAGAAATGAGATGATAAGAGAATGCTTTGCTGCTAATAAGCATTTTAAAACTTTTTACTTTGGAAAATTTCAAATATACACAGAGGCAGATAAAACAATATAGTAATCCACATGTACCCTGTTCCACTTTGCCCTCCCATTTTATTTTTGAAGAAGATCCGACATCATCATCATCATTTCTTCCATAAATATTTAACTGTTGGGGGTGGGAGAGCACCTGGCTGGCTCAGCTGGTAGAGCATGCAACTCTTGATCTCAGGGTTGTGAGTTCAAGCCCCACATTGGGTTTAGTGCTTACTTTAAAAAAAAAAAAAAAAAGGACTGAAAATATATAACTACACTGCCATTATTATACTCCCAAAGGAACCAACAGTAATAGCATTGATATCTAGTCAGTATTCAGATTTGCAATTGTCTCATAAATGTCATGATTTTTCACAGTTTATTTGACTCTTTCCAAGTTAAGTTTCATGCTTCGGGATTAGTTAATAAATCTCCCAAAATTTTTTTGTTTTGTTTTTTTAAAGATTTCACCTATTTATTTGACACACACACACACACACACACACACACACACACACACACACACACCCCAAGGAATCACAAGCAAGGGGAGGGAGAGGAAGAAGCTCCCCGTTCAGCGGGGAGCCTGATGTGGGACCCAATCCCAGAACCCTGGGATCATGACCTGAGCTGTAGGCAGACACTTAACCTACTGAGCCACCCAGGCGCCCCTCCAAAGTTTCCTTTAATCTTTTAATAGGTTCCTTTTTTGTCTCTTGCTTTCTGGATGTTTATTTGTTGAAGAAACAAAGTTGTTTGTTGTATGCAGTTTTCCATAGTCTGGATTTTGCTGATAACATCTCTGTGGTGTGTAGTTTGATATTTTTCTCTGTCCCCTGTATTTCCTGTAAATTGGTATTTGGATCTAGAGATGTGATCAGCTTTGGATTTTCAATTCTTGTTTTTTTGTTTTATTTTTGCAAGTCTTTTGAGGGTAGCATTGTGGTCTTCTGGTCTTGAATCAGGAAGTACATAATGTCTGGTTGTCTGTCTTTTTGTGATATTAGCAGTAACTGATACCTTATCCCAGCTTCATTAATTCATTAGGGGATATGAAATTAGCTGGGAAACTTCTATAAGGAGGAATTCTTGTGTACTATTTGATTACTTCCATGTACAATTTGTATAGGAGGAAAAGGGGGTAAATGCTTGCTTCTTCCTCCCCTCAGGCCAGGTTTCACAGTGACTTAGAGACTCCTGCTGCTTGTGAAATAGAAATCCTGGAGTCACTTTTTAAAGTAAGTAAGCAAGAAGAGAGAAGAGGGGTTCCGACCCCAAAGGAAATTGACTGTATCGCAGTTCTACTAAGTGCAACCATCAAGCATAGCCCTTCTAGGTCCTCTCAGTGAACTTTTGAGTGCCTGTCTCTATTGGCAGTGGCCCTTTAAGGATGAATAAGGGAAAAGCAAAAAATAAAGAGATGCTTGATTCTAATATGTAGTGATTAAAAGAAATTAGTTGCTTGGAAGGTTCCCCTCCAGCCATTCATCTTATCTCCACCTCCGTATTCCCCAGCCCATTTTTCACTTTACTGTTTACATTTCCCCTACTCCTTTCCCATGAAAGAGAATATAAAATTCATTCATCAGTGTTCAGCATCTGTTTACTAAGCATCTGCATTATGCCAGACTGTTCTCAACCCCAGGATATGGGAGTGAGCTAGGTACGTGCTACCTTTTCCTTAAGAAACTTACAATCTAGAAGTAAGACAGGTGAGCAGTTTCCAAAAAATGTGTGTTAAGTATTATGAGAGGGCAAGTACATAGTGTTACAGGAATACATATTTGAAGTACTTAACAAGTGTTAGGATATTAGTTCTAGAGAAAGCTATAAATTAATTTATTATGACATCTCAAAAATGACTGGGTAAATTAGGTACCATATCTAGATGAAAGATGATCATGGCCTTAGGGTTAGGGAACAATTGATAGATTTGAGAGAGTCAGTTAGTCGGTGGATATCTGAGTATCTGAGAATATTTAGGAAATAGAAACCTTAGAAATAAGGTTTGATGTTGGATATGACAGTTAAGGGGGAAGGGGAAAGAAGTCAAGAATGACTTCAAGTTTTTTTGTCATAGGCAGCTAGGAGGATAGTGATACAATTCAGTGTTAACTCTAGATGAGGAGGAGTTTTGTGGAGGAAAATACTCTAGGTTCAGAAATGTTAAAATTAAGGTTAAGTTTGAAGGTGTTAAATATGAGACATTGAAGTAGAAATATCAGGTAGGCTGTTAGATATTTGAGTTTGGAATTGAAGGAAAGGATGATGAATGTGATAACTCAAGATATGGAAGATTTTCACACACCCCATGATTATAGAGTGTGACGATGAAGACTTGGGCTAACATCCTAAAGCAAGGGAATCACCTTTTACCAAAAACAAGGAAACAGTTAACATTATTCACCACTGACCACAGGGACTAAAAAGTCTGAATTGGGTTTTACCAAAAAAAAAAAATTCAGTGTTGACCTTAGCAAGAGCAATTTCATTAGCTTTCTTCCCTACCAAATTATATTGAAGTGAGTTGAGGCTCAAATGGAAAGTTAAAAAGTAGAAGAGATCAGGGTGCCTGGTGGACTTAGTAGAGTGTGCAAATCTTGGTATCAGGGTTGTGAGTTAGAGCCCCACACTGGGTGTAGAAATGGCTTAAAAATAAAATCTCTAGGGGTGCCTGGGTGGCTCAGATGGTTGGGCGTCTGCCTTCAGCTCAGGTCATGATCTCAGGGTCCTGGGATCGAGCCCCACATCAGGTTCCCTGCTCGGCGGGGAGCCTGCTTCCCCCTCTCTCTCTACCTGCCTCTCTGCCTACTTGTGATCTCTCTCTGTCTCTCTCTGTCAAATAAATAAATAAATAAAATCTTTATTAAAAAAAATAAAATCTAAAAAAAAAGAAGAGTAATTCTAGCTAACTCAAAAGCCATTAACTAATGCAGAATACAGATTCAAGAGAAAATTTGCAGATTGTTTTATTTTCTTAAGATAGATGAGTATGGGCGGCTGGGTGGCTCAGTGGGTTAAAGCCTCTGCCTTCAGCTCAGGTCATGATCTCAGGGTCCTGGGATCGAGGCCCGCATGGGGCTCTCTGCTCAGCAGGGAGCCTGCTTCCTCCTCTCTCTCTGCCTGCCTGTCTGCCTACTTGTAATCTCTCTCTCTCTGTCAAATAAATAAATAAAATCTTTAAAAAAAAAAAAAAGATAGATGAGTATGCTTGAATGACAACGGAAAGGAATCAGTAGAGGGAAAGAATCCAGAGCACACATGAAGGGATGGGCCATGGATAGAAGAGGTGTCTCTGGTCCAACAGCAGAAGGTAGAGATGGCTATGGTGGCAGGTTATTTTGTTGGTTTGGTAGCAAAGAGTTGAGGGAGTTTTGTCTGATGGCTTCTATTTCTCCATAAATTAGAAGGTAAAATTATTTGTGGTAAAGGAAGAAGAGTCAGTTTTGTACAAAAGGAGGCATATATAAAACAGCCACTGTAAGGAAAGAAAGGAGAGCTGACTAAGGAAACAAAGATTGCAGGTACAGTACTAAGGGCCCAAATGTATTGGTGACCCGCAGCATCCTGGAGAGTTGTGTTATTTTCTCACATGTTCACATTTCTCAGATACTACTCAGCAGTTCATATCAGGATGTAGGAAAAGCGGACAGTTGGATTCATCTGTAATTACAGTGTTTGTAGGCAGGTGGGATGGAATAACCACGGAGTAAAGCTATTGAAAACTAGCAAGAGAATCAGTGGAAGTGATATACTGCAAGACATTCAAGCTGGAATATGTAGATGCATGCACTTGCTATTCCAGTCATTTCAAAGAAGCTTTCTTGGGGAGAGTTAAAGAAAATTGCTAGAAGAATAGGCTATCAGGGCCACAGCAGGATAACTAAATGTGTTATTTAGAGATGGTGCATTTTGGGGTAATAGAAGTAGTCCAAGGGCGCCTGGGTGGCTCAGTGGGTTAAGCCTCTGCCTTCAGCTCAGGTCATGATCTCAGGGTCCTGAGATCGAGCCCCACATCAGGCTCCCTGCTCGGCGGGGAGCCTGCTTCCCCCTCTCTCTCTGCCTGCCTCTCTGCCTACTTGTGATCTCTCTCTCTCTCTCTGTCAAATAAAATCTTGAAAGAAAGAAAGAAGGGAAAGGAAAGGGAAAGGGAAGGAAAAAAGAAAGGAAGAAAGAGTCCAGAACAGAATCATTGATGTCAGTGGCTAAATGGAATAGAGGAGAAAAATGTCATTGAAGATGATACCAGAGAACTGAGGGGCCAAGGTTTTGAATGGGGTATGTGCATGGATGTTGAAGTTACCAAGAATGATGCAGTAGTTAAAGTGGAAGGAGGTCATTGATCCTTGTACCAAAGTAATGATTGGGTATAGTGATTGGGAGGTCAGGAATTATGACAGCACTGGGAAAGGGGGGAAAGGTGATTATAACACAGAGAGATTTGGATATTACAGAGTTTCAAAATGATTTAAAGAGTGAGGAAAACATAGACTTACGCTGCCTCCTAACTGTGAAATACATGGCTCGTAGGAGACAAGGCTGCAAGGAGAAGGGATTTCCCGTGAGAGCCGGATTTCGGGTAAGGCCAGGAGTAACACCAGCAGTAAGTGAAAAGTTGAGGATTCATGCAGCATGGAATCTGGATTCCCCAAAGAAGGTTGGAATAGGAAAGAAAACAGGGCCGGGGGGAAAGGTCTCACACACTTTAGGGCTGACAGTTAAGAACATCCCTCCCTCCCTCCATTTTCTTTCCTGTCCAACCTTCCTTGGGAAATCCAGATTCCATGCTCTTGTACTTTTGTACAATGAACAAGGCCAATTCCAGAGATGTGCAACATGACTGCTTTAACAGATCCTGAGTTTATGAGAGAGTTAATCACACTCAGTTTCTTCAGAGTTTACTCAGGAGTTGGGTAGATAACACTTCTTAGGAAGTTACCATTTCTTGTGGGTTATCATTTCTCTAAGACCCTCTGAAAGATGTTGGTACAGGTCTAGTTGTAATAAAAGGGCCCAGGGAAGATTCTCAAGCCCCAAGTTCAATAAGTCGTGTGGGTATGCAAATGTTTTCTTGGCATCTCCTTATAATAAATGCATCTGAATTTCTAGCTAGATAGATTGGGAGAAGTGGTGTCCCAAAATCAAGGAGCTGATTTCTTTCGGTACAGGAAGAATCTAAGATTGAGGCTTAAAGATAATTAGATGTCTACACTGAAATGAATGTCAGGAACATGTTTTATTGTAGGAAATGGGTTTTCCATTGTTTCATAATTTAGCCCCTTCTTTCTCTTTTGTTTCTAAGAGTGTGTTAGTTATCTGTTGCTACTTAACAAATGTAGCAGCTTGAAACAGCAAACATTTCTTATTGTTTCTGTAGGTCAGGAATCTTGCTGCAACCTAGTTGAGTGCCTCTGAATCAGGGTCTCTCATCAGGCTATAGTCATGGCATTGGCTGGGACCACAGTCATTTTAAGGCTTGCCTAGGGGAAGATGTGCTTCTGAGCTCACCTACATGGCTATTGGCAGACCTCATGTTCTCACTGACTGTTGGCCAGAGAAATCAGTTCCTTGCCACCTGGGCCTGGCCATAGAGCAGTTCACAATACAGTAGCTGGCTTCTCTCAGAACAAGAGAGGGTACCCATGGTGGAAGCCATGGTCTTTGTAACCATATCTTGGAAATGTCTTCTTATCACCTCTGCGGCATTCTTTTCATTGGAATCTGGCCCCTAAATGTAGCCCATACTCAAAACAAGGGGATTACATTACATAAAGGCATGACAGCCAGGAGACAAGGATCACTGGGTTTGCCTTACACAAATGTTCAGATATCCTCAAAGTAAGTATGTTTGCTTCACCTTCTCCCATAGGCCAAGAAAGGCCCCTTGCCTGAATTTACTTAAAAAGAAAACCCTGACTGTTCTGTACCCTGAATCTTGGTTCCTCAAATCCATCCTCCTTATTACAACCAGAATAAGCTCTTTATGTCCAAATTTATTTGCAGTTTTGTCCCCCCTCCCACCACCATACACTGTATTCTTTCTTACCTTTGCTTAATGCTTCTGCCTCGTTGGGCTGCCCTGTGGCTAATGCACAAAGGAAATTACAAGGTCTGTTGATTCCAAAATGTAGGGATATGGGGTACATTCAGAGATAGTGACTTATTCCAACTCATTGTACCCTCCGGACTGGAGATAAACCACTCACAATCCTCAAACTTGTTTTTCCCATTAGGGGAAAAACACCCCTTTGCCACACCCCCTTCTCCAATTAGTGAGAGCATCTGTATGTGAAAAAACCAGCAAAGGTGTCCTCTGCCCACATATTCTTACAGATTTTACTACTAGCTCCTCTTTCATTCATAACAAATATTTTGTGGGTACCTGTTATGAACTTAAAACTACGCGTGGTACTGAGAATACAACAGTGAACAGAATAAAGTTTCTGCCCTCAAAGAGTTTATGTTCTAGCTTTTTCTTTTGAAAGATTAAGAACTGTAACAGAATAGCTGCCCATGTTGCTTTCTAATTGCCTATTATTCTTATAATCGTTATTCTTAAGCCTTAACGAATGGCTTTAGCCATAGCAAATATTTTGATAGGTCCCACATATTTATCTGTAGTCCCTACTCCTGTTCAGAATTGCGTTGTGTGTTTTCAGATGCCCATTGAGCATTTTTACTATGTCAGTATATTGAATGGTGATCTCAGGTCCCACATTGAAACCCATTATCTCTTCCTGGGTTTCATGTATTAAAACTGCCTGCACTCTTTGCCCATTTATCCAAGCTCGGCACCTCCAAGTTGTCCTTGGTTCCCAGCATCTCTTTATTCACATCTAGTCAGTTAGGAAACCAGTCGATTCTGTTCTCCAAATACAGGGTATCCCCAACTCCCTCTTCTCACTTCCTTACTTTGTGCCCTCATGACCACTCAGCTATTGAAAGTACTCTCTTCCTGATTTCCCACCTGTGATCTCTTTATCCTGTCTTTTATACTCTTTTAAAGATGTAATTCTGGGGGTGCCTGGCTGGCTCAGAAGAGCATGCAACTCTTCCTCTCAGTCAGGGTCATGAGTTCAAGCCCCACATTGGGTGTAGAGATTACAAAATAAAATTTAATCACTCAACAATTTAACCCAGCCTTTATCTCCCACCATACACCTTGTGTTCTGTCCACATTAAACAAACACCCTATGCTCTCCATATTTATCCTTCTATACAGACTTGCATTTGTCTCCTATCCCAGAATTCAAGGCCTACCTTAAATGTTACTTATTTTATGTAGCCTTTAAGAGTTCCTTATAGCAAGTAGTTGTTTCTTCCTGTTTTCCTTCAATATTTTATTATTTTTCCCCTCAGTATTTTATATATTTTTCTATTATGGTGCTTATCATATCATAGTGCAACTATTTGTTTTTTCATGTCTTTCTCTAATGAAGTTTTAAGCAGTCCCCTCTGTGCTGTGAGTTCCTGGAGAACATGGACTGTACCAAATTCCAAGTTAGCTTTATGGTAATTTAGAGTATTTCATCAATTAATAAAGCTTTCTTTTTTTTTTAAAGATTTTATTTATTTATTTGACACAGAGAGAGAGATTACAAGTAGGCAGAGAGGCAGGCAGAGAGACAAGGAGAGGAGGAAGCAGGCTCCCTGCTGAGCAGAGAGCCCGATGCGGGCCTCGATCCCAGGACGCTGAGATCATGACCTGAGCCGAAAGCAGAGGCTTTAACCCACTGAGCCACCCAGGCACCCTTAATAAAGCTTTCTATCAATAAATTTATCTTTAACTGAATGTGGTTTCATGTCTTTTGATCTGTGAAAAAATTCCACTCTTAGAATTTCTTCAGTGTTTGGTTATTTCCACACTGTATTTAACTGTCTTTTGCAACAAATCTTTTCTTCAGTTTTTCTTTAAAATCTACTTAAGTTCACAGGTAAAAATACTCATCTTGAGCAGTTAAAATGTCCTTACTTTTCATGCTGTATTTAGCTATTTACCCTAAAGACAGTTCATTTGGTATCTGTAATCTAAATTATACTATCTATAATTTGCTTAATTTCTAGGGTTCAACTACACGAATGGATCATGAAACAGCCAGTGTTTTGAGTTCTAGTAGCACACACTCTGCTCCTCGAAGGTTGACAAGTCATCTGGGAACCAAGGTAACAGAAGATTATAAACTCTGGTCACTAATACTGAGAGTGCTTTGCTAAAACATTCTTCATCCATCTTTTAAATTCAAATAGAGGAGAATTCTGGTTCCATCACCACAGTCTCTTAAGAAAACATCTTTATATAAAAGCACAAAGGAAAAATGAGGATTATAAAAAGTACCAATTTAGCTACTTTTTAATTCTTTCTCAGCTTTATCATCCACTTCTCTGCAAGTATCCTAAGCCCCAGCCACTCTGGCTTCCCAAGCACTCCCTGGGATTTTCTGCCTCCATGCCTTGCCTGTGGTGGCACCACCTCCCCTTTATACCCCACCACAAAATGGCTGTCAGAATCTGAGTCAGCCCTCTGCACTCTGCTTGGGCTTTACATCTTTACAAAACTTTTTCTGATTCCCAGTGTCCTCTTACCTCCCCATGCGATCTACCTCCTTTGAGTCTTTGCATGAAATCTCTTTGGGAATAGGGACTTTTTTTTTTTTTTTAATCTTATGCAGCATATAGCACAAGAGCTTGCACATAATGAGTATTTAATAAATTTATTTATTTTTTTTTTAAAAGATTTTATTTATTTATTTCACAGAGGGAGAGAGATCACAAGGAGGCAGAGAGGCAGGCAGAGAGAGAGGGGGAAGCAGGCTCCCCGCTGAGCAGAGAGCCCGATGCGGGCCTCGATCCCAGGACCCTGAGATCATGACCTGAGCTGAAAGCAGAGGCTTTAACCTACTGAGCCACCCAGGCGCCCTAATAAATTTATTTAAGTGGGTGGAAAAATTACTGAAATGGAATGTTACCCAGTGCTGATAAGTGAGTTTTCTTAGTCTCTCGGATATTAGCAAATATTTTAGGACTTGAGAATGGTGTGTTTAAAAAGAAAATAATTGTTTTATTGTTGTTTTAAAGCCAGAGTCTTTAATACTATATTGACAAAGAGGACATTCTAATATTACTAAACAGTGTATTTTTAGTTAAATCTAAATAATTTTATTAACTGTTTTCACAGCATACTCTACCTACTCTTTCTTTAACAATATAATGGCTCTTATGAAAAGTATTACTGAAATAACTAATGTGATTTAAGAAATGAATTTAGAATAATCAACAATATTGTTACTATGAGACTTAATCCTTTTAATAACTCACAGTAGCTGCTAATTTGGGGCTCGGGTATGCCAGTAACTGTGCTAGAAGCTCTGATCTTCTCAAAAACACTGTGAAGTGTTCTTGTCCCCCTTTTTTGAAAGAGAAAACTGAAACAAAAAAGTTTCAGGCAGCTGTTGCATATTTAAATTGGACTTCAGCCCCAGGTCTATCCAACATCGACGTGTGTAGTTCTTACTATAAAGAAAATCTAATATTCACCGGTACTGTTGAATGGAAACTGGCAGCTAGAATACCATTGCCTTTTGAAGTGACTTACGAATGATAATTTTAAGACCTTACTATATTTTTGAATGCCAGCTACTATCCTATATATGTGTTATTTCATTTAATCTTCACAGAGAAAACCTCGTTAGGTAAATTTCGCCATTTTGCAACTGAGAAAACTGGGGCTTAGAGAAATCAAATAATGTGGTGGTGTCACACAGTGAATTCATAAGTGGTGGAGCCAGAATTTGAAAGCCCGATTTATCCACAGTTCTATACTACCTTCCCAAAATGTTAATAACTAGGAGTAGTGTGCATTTATTTAGAGTTTCTCAGCCTCAGCATTCTTGACTGGGTAATTCTTCATTGTAGGATATTTAGCTGTTTCCCTGGTCTTTACCTAGTAGATGCCCATAGCACTTCCTCTCACAGTTGTGGCTACCAGAAGTGTCCTGGGAGGGCCAAAATCACCCCTGATTGAGAATTACTGGTTTATAGAGATGATACATTCTTTATATAATAGCCTCCACTTCTATGTAATCGCTCTGGCTATGAAATGAGGCTAATTACAGTCCAGGATAACTGGGTACTGTTTCCAGTTTCTAATCTGCTTCTGAGTAAACCTTTAGAATTTATTGTCGGAGAATAACTGATGATTCCTGGATGCTTTAAAAAAAGAAAATTGATAAAGAATCTTTGTACTCTCTATGTGATCATGGCATTCTTTTTACGACAAAATATTTTTATATGTTTAAGGGAGAAATCATACACTTTTAACAATATTATAATCTAGTAAGGGTTAGTGATTATCGAGGACTAGTACTTAGAACATAGTAGTTTTTGAAAAGTGTTTTCTATTTATTGATTATAATTGTAAATTAAAAGAAGTGAAATTTTTAAATCGTGTAAAATATTTAAATAAACCACATTCCTCATTGTGTGTGTGTGTGTGTGTGAAATCAATTATCATTCACTATAACCAACTGATCCAGATGAACAGCAATTTAAGTATGTAAGAACCTACTTTCTCTTTCAACACTGTATGCCACCACTACTTCTGTTTACTCATATAAACAAATTGGTGATGATTATATGGATTTTGAAATAATGCTCATTACTTCATCCTAGAAAGGGATTTTGAGTTTTGTTTTTCTTTTTAATGAGTTACAGTAAGTATCCCATTCATCACATCATTGGTGTTAGCGTTTGGATATTAAAGTCATAATTTTGTTTCTAAACTCATTTGGCCCACAGGTGGAAATGGTGTATTCATTGTTGTCAATGCTTGGTACTCATGATAAGGATGATATGTCACGAACTTTGCTAGCTATGTCTAGCTCCCAAGACAGCTGTATATCCATGCGACAGTCTGGATGTCTTCCTCTCCTCATCCAGCTTTTACATGGCAATGACAAAGACTCTGTGTTGTTGGGAAATTCCCGGGGCAGTAAAGAGGCTCGGGCCAGGGCCAGTGCAGCACTTCACAACATCATTCACTCACAGCCTGATGACAAGAGAGGCAGGCGTGAAATCCGAGTCCTTCATCTTTTGGAACAGATACGAGCTTACTGTGAAACCTGTTGGGAGTGGCAGGAAGCCCATGAACAAGGCATGGACCAGGACAAAAATCCAAGTATGTTCCCTATAGCGCATGTTACAAAGCAAATGTGAACCTTTTTTTAAACGAAAACTTTTTTAGTTAGTATGTTGTCTTTATGAGTAGGAATGGGAAATTTATAGTAGCTATCTACACTGCTAACATAGTTTAAAACTTAAGTCTGTATTTTTCTAGAAAAAAAATTGTAAAGGAAAATGTTACACACAGTACTATGCAACCAAAAAAGAACAAGAAATCAAGAGAGATTTATAGTCATGGTGTAGTAGGTTTAGAAAGAACTTGAGCATTTATGTGTCCATCCCTTCCCATTTTATAGATTAAGCTCAGGGAAGTGACTAGTTCCTTCAGCTGTGACCAAGCCATGATCTTAACATTTGCACAACACTCTAGTCAATGGATACAGAGCTGTGTTATATCTGTTGTGTTATTTGAGCCTCACAACAAACTCCTGGAGTAGGAAGGGAAGGTACTATCATCTCCATTTTATAGATGAAGAAACTGAGGCTCAGAGACGCTAAAAGACTTGCCTGTTAGCCTCATAGCTAGTAAGTGGTAGAGCCAGGAACAGAGGCAAGATCTTCTGACTGACAGCCCAGTTCTCTTCCCGCTGCACCTTCCTGCTTCAGGCGATGGGTCCGAGTTGCTGGGGGTGATCAGCCACCCAGCTCTTTGCTGAGGGAGAAACCCTGGGCTACCAACCCCTCTCCATCAGGAGCAGGAAAGTTAGGAACTGGGACCCTTGGGGACATAACTTACTTCATTCCCGTAGCAAGAGCCAAAAGCAGTAAGTATATAAGGTAAGACCTTCCTTTTACCTGATACGAAAACGTAAGCACACACATACGCACACACACACACAGGACAAGGGACAATTGTATCAACCTGTTGATTCAGGGAGCAGTAGAAGGAATGATGGTGAAAACACCTGAAGCTTTAGCAGATTTTTTTTGTAGCTTAGGTATAAGGGTGAATTTTAAAATTTTAAAATTCTCAAGAATAAGAAAGTAGCAGAAGAGTCCTTTATATCTTTTTGTCCTAAGGATGAAGAAAACTAATAAGATACTTTACTGAGAGAACATTTTCTTTCTGGATTTTTTTCTGTGGGTATCCACAGTTACTTAATAACTTGTGTATTTTGTGATCTTAATAACTGTTCTCAAAATGCTTAAATAAAATAAATTAATATTCTGAAAAATACTTTTTAAATTTTTGTTTCAAACAACAAGCTTTGTGCATGGTATTAAATGTGGAGCTACATTTCCTTGGGCACCTCTTCTTTCGATTCTTGTTTACTGTCTATCTATATGGTAAGCTTTCTCCACAGGTTTGTGCTAGATTTCTTTACTATATTTGTACACAAATAAGTGCTTTTAAACCCACACTCATGACAATAGTTTAAATAGAAATTATAACAAAACAACTTTATACCAAAGTGGGTTTTATTCTTTTACATATTCAACGTAATTTTAAATTATTTGAGTTATAATAAACCTGCAAGGGATTTATTCTACCAGAGTTAAAGGCAGATAAGTAGTAAACATTTTTCTGGAACCAAGAAAAGCCCTTTTCTCATATTTTCTTTTCCACATTGGTGGTATTTATTTGTTGATCTACTAAACTAAGCATTAGGGATATATTAGTGAGCCCCGCTTTTTTTTTTTTTTACGTATAATAAACATTGTTGCTTTTGAAAAAACAAAGCATTATGGTTTATGTCAATTTTATTTTCCAGTGCCAGCTCCTGTTGAACATCAGATCTGTCCTGCTGTGTGTGTTCTAATGAAACTTTCATTTGATGAAGAGCATAGACATGCGATGAATGAACTTGGTAAGACAAAAATGTTTCTTAATGCCATAGAAGAGTACTGAAAATTTTTCATCATCATTGAATTGGGTATAAAGCCACTAATTGCTGTTACCACCTGCTTCCTCCTTGTAGCAAATCATTATGCTTTGGTTTCCAGAGGAGAAAAGGTTCTTAATGATAAAAAATGCTACCCTGTATAAACTAACTTGGTTTTTCAAAATCTTAGCCAACAATTAGAAAAATTACTAAGTGGGCCACTCCTTGCCCCTGTTGCCACAGTAGACTCTATGTGATAGTTGATGGGGAGGGTAATTTAAATTATTTTGAAATGTGGAACTACGTGATTGTTCTTGAACTCAGTCACTTGCGATGGACGCCGGAAGAAATTATTATTAAGATTCTCATTTCTCTTCATGGTTATCAGTACTTACTGGATTTTCGTGATGAGTGGCATGGTATCTTTGAAACTGATTAATGAAGAAAAGCATTTGCTATAACTTAAGTTAGAAATATTCCACTAATTTTGGAAGGATTACTCTTTTATGTATGTGTTTTCACACACTCTAAACCTTTTATAATCTTCATTTTTGTGCACCCCATTTGTCGTGTAACGGTTTTTCTTTGATTTCTAGGTTCATTTTGCACATGTGGTATTTATAATTGCATCATGTTGAGCCATCTCATGTGAACTGGATCTGTCTAGTTGTGCCACAAGCAAGAACTGTACACTGAGTTCCCAACTTAGTGTAGCTGTGCCCTTGCTTTTTGTGCTGTTTATTTTACCTTACATCCCAGCCCCCACTTTATATTCCTACCACCCTCATCACTGTCATTCATCATTTATCTTAAAAGTCACAAAATCATGAGACTCTTAAACACAGAGAACCTGCACGGCCAAAAGTGAGTGTTGTCTCCTTTAGAGTCATCACTTTGGGGGGCTATGTACTTTGTGATCTCAGGCCAGCCCTCCAGCCATGCTTTTCTTCCCACAGGCCTTTACAGTTGGCCCATCTGATTCTTTTTCCTTCCCCTGCCCCCCAGCCTCCTGTGGAACTGAGTGTCATCTTATGGGTTCTCCCCTCCTCAGTAGTCTCAGCATTTGTGAAAATTTTAAGTTTGGTTGTTTTTTAATGCCAGTGATAATGGGAAGCAGATAAAAATCTTGAATAAACAAGAAAACTAATCCAATTTTAAACTACTGCAAAGGTTTTTCTGTAAATGTCCCTGTGTTCCAATGAACTGTAGACTAGGACTGACACATTAATCATCTGAATTTCAAAGT
Organism: Ailurus styani; assembly: GCA_002007465.1. NCBI lineage: Eukaryota > Metazoa > Chordata > Mammalia > Carnivora > Ailuridae > Ailurus > Ailurus styani. The sequence continues at coordinate 651,276 of LNAC01000357.1, forward strand.
AAAACCTAGACTCAGTATTTGTTCCTCTTCCTTCTTCAGGTAGGAAGGCTACCCGGGGCATTTCATCACAGGAGCTAGGGCAGGGGCTTTCAGGTGAGGAGCAGGATGGGGCCTCTGGGGGTGTGACTGTTGGGGACAGAGCCACAGGGGATTACTTTCTTCTCATTCCTAGCCTCTAAATTTGCACAAAGCAAAAGAAAAATCAAGGTTTGTGGATTGTGGGGAGATGGAGTAAGGAAGCACAAGGTATCTGACGGTGAGAGATAAGGAGGAATAAAGTCCCAAATAGATGAAGGGAAGTTCCTAAGCCCAGTTGGCTGGGACTGTCATTTGTACATACAAGAGGATTCTACAACTTTTCAAGGTCATTTAAGTTTGTATCTGTTAGAATTGCAGGTTTTAGACTGTGCTATCAGTGGCGTTTTTATTGATTAAGTCCCAGCTCCATCCCAGAAACCGTGCCCATAAAAATGGTGAAGATATGGTTCTGACTTTCAAGGAACTCACAGTTTATTTGTATTAGTATTTCCAAACTAGATCATAATAATCACAGAGATAGTTGTCAGATCATATAGAATTCTCTGGCCCTGTAGTAGGCAGGCTTAGTAAAGCAGAATCTCCAGAGGGGCACCTAGGAATCATTTAATTAGTGACCCAGGTGATTCTTATGATCAGTAAATTTTGTGAAACACCAATATATAGAATATTTATGTTGGGCCCCTAATGTTTGAGAATGAGGCATTTCATGCTAATGATGACTATCTAGTCTAACCCAAGTGAAAGGAAAATAATACACTCTTTAAAACTAAGTGTCATCTTTCTGTTATCTTTTTTATATACATAAGTCTAAATTAAGGGTTCTGTTGAAACCATTGGTCCTCTACTACCTTTAAGGTTATGAGATCACACATTAGATAATATCTGGTCCACCTGGACCACTTTTTTTAAACATAGACCCTGAGCAAAATGTGAAAGAATAATGCTTATCATCTTTGCATTACCTTAGGACAGCCTAACTGTTCTAAGGGCAACCTATTTTTTATTCTATCAGTCATGAATTCACATCATATTTTTGTGAATCCATTTGTAGTTTTGACATACGAATTTTATTTGTTGCCTTAAAATTTACAGAAAGTCTTCTTTATTTGCCTGAAGTCATAAAAGGCTCTCTTTTATCTGAATCCTAAATTTTATCGAATGTTCTTTCTTTTTCATGGTTTTGTTGATATAGACCATATCCTACATTAATCCTTGTTTTCAGAATCAAGTTCTAAGTGTTTTAGTTTTTCCATTCAAAAAGTTCTTTCTTCATTTAGTTCTTTCTTGAGACCTTCTTTATTAGATCATTTCACCTTTCTTAAGAAAGTATCACAGATATTGCCACACCACGCAGGCACAAAGCATAGGATGTTTGTTTTGGTATCAGTAGCCTGCTCTAATGCTCAACATCTTTGTGATCTTAGCAGTATATAGGGTCACGGTCTTTAGATCATCGGTCACTCCCAAGTCAATTTCCTGAGTCAGAACCCTCAGTTCTTTTACCAGCTCCTTCTCTTCTACTCAGGTATTAAACAGTGGGAATTCCTCAAAGCTTTGTTTCCTTCATCTCTCTCTAAACAATATCCTCCAATCCATGGCTTCCATTACAGTGTCTTGCAGATTTACATCTTAATCCATTTTCTCTCTCCTGAGTTTGAGACAAACTCTTTAAAGATAAAGGAGTTTTATCAAACTCTTCATCTGACATCTTCACTTAGATGGTTTTTCGGACATTTTTTAACTCAACTGCCCCAACTGAATTGGTTATCTCCTTCAGCCCCACATCTCTGTCTCTTCTAGGGTTCCTTTTCTCAGAAAATGGCATGACAGTCAACCGAGTTCCTCAGGCCAGAATCTCAGAAGACATCCCATAACTCTACCCTCCTTATCCCCTACATTTAGTAACCAAGTACTTTAATTCTCCTTCTTAAATTTATCTCAAATCACTGCTCTCCTTTCCATCTCCAGTTCGGGCCACTATCATCTCTCCTACTCTGCAGATCTTTGTCTTACTTTGGCTCCCCACTTCCAACTATCCATTCTGCATCCTGCAATCACAGGAATCTATTTAGAATGTACATTTAATTATTCCTTCTGCTGTCAGAAAGCCTTGGTGTGACGTATCTTGCATGATACAGCCTCTACCCATTTTGTAGCCTCATCTTGAGACCTTCTCCTTATTGCCGTGTATTTCAGGCTCAGGGGCTCTTGCACATACTGTTTCATCTGCCTAAAATGCTTTTCTATTATTCCTGCCCCACCCATTTTAGATACTCACTCCTAAACATTATTTCCTCAGCCTTTTTCTTGACATGCTCAGTCTAGGTGAAGTCCACCTGTTACCTCTCCCTGTGCTTCTACACAGTCTGTTATGCCTAAATTAGTTGTGCAAGGTCTGCTTTTGCTCTAATATATAAGCTCCTTAAAGATAGTGACTGTATTGTGTTCACTGGCTATGTATTTTTCCATTATCGTGGGTGGATGGAAGAAAAATCTTCCTAAATATGGTTTGGGTTTTCCTTAACCAAATTAATTTTCACTTATCTACATTCAAACTCATCTGTCATTGCTGCTAGTCATAAAGATTTGCACCAATCCTCCTAGAGTTAATTCTCCTGGCTTGGAATTCTTGACCCAAGTTAGAACTTTGTTTTATAAACTTGCAGATTCCTTTACATACTGACCCTTCTAGATCATTTACAAAAATACTAAACATACAGGTCCTCTTCCAAATTAATAACCTGACTGTTTAGACTTAGAATTCATCCTCTTTTTTTCTATCTAAGCCACTTCTCTGTGACAAAACAATATTCCCAATCCCATGATGATTAATATTAATGATGAATATTTTGAATAGCTTCCATATGCATTTTTATTTTTATTCACTTGCTCACCATTTTGCTTTACCTTTGCTTTTTTGTTGTTTTTTGGTTTTTTGGGCTTTTGGTTCTGTTTTGTTACTACCCTTTCCTTTCTGTCTTTCCCTTTCCTTTTCCTTCGTTTTTCTCCTTGCCTTCTCAGTGTTGACCACTGTGGGCATTGTCAGGCATACCCAGTGGTGGGAATCAAGGGGAAAGAAATTACTAAATCCTACCGTAATTGGTATTTGATACTTGTGAGTATCAAAGAAAAGTAAGACATTTTTAAAAATATATAAATAATAAGTGGTTTTATAGAACCTAGTAATAAGTTGAACAGATAATTCTTTTTCATAAAAAATAAGCTTTGCTTCATGCACAGTTTCATTTAAAAGTCTCAGGATTCCTAAGGCTAATTATTTGGCAAATTAAAAAACATTAAAGTAATTAGGCCACAGTGTAGAACATTGAAGAATGTTTGTAAAGTTGTAATAATAAAAATAAGCTACCTTTTTCTGCCTTCATGCAGGAAGACCTACTGTTAGAGCATAGCCTTCCTCATCAATGACAAGATATAGTATAAATTTATGCAATAAATAAGAGTATAAATACCTCGCTTCGCTCAGTAAGGCAAGGGTATGGAGGGTGGAGAAAACTGGCAGAAAATGGATTCATTATCAGTTGTATTTTGAGTATTACACAGAAATTCTTTGTACAACTTTTGTAGCTTATGATTCTAGAGATGTATTTAAACCATATATTCTCCTTCTTTAAGATGTTTTCCTAATAATTAATTTTGAAACTTGGTGCCACTTGTTTTATTTTAGATTATTATCTTTTTCCTCTTACCCTTTTTAAATTAGGGGGACTACAGGCCATTGCAGAATTATTGCAAGTGGACTGTGAAATGTATGGGCTAACTAATGACCACTACAGTATTACATTAAGACGGTATGCTGGAATGGCTTTGACAAACTTGACTTTTGGAGATGTAGCCAACAAGGTATGTTTTATAAAAAGACCCATTTCTTAAGATATCACTAGTATGAGTTAGTTTCATACAAACTACTTTTCACTGATTTTTTTTTCACTCTCCTCATTAAACACTGATAAAAAAAAAAAAAAACTGAACTTCACACACCACTGCATAGTTTTTACTCATTAGGTTGTCTTATGCCTAAACAAAGGCAAAAGATAAAAAATAGTAGTGGATTTATGTAATTGCATTTAAAATACTATTCCCAGGAATTAGAGCAAAGGTCTAAAACTTCTGATGACGGAGGTGTTATACATATATCGCTTCTGTGCAAAGAAGAGACTTTACTTTAAAACCCTTTGCTTATCATTTCTTATCACTTACTCTTTTTATTTTTCTAGTTTACTAGGAGAGGAACAGATCACAAAAGACTTCCTTTCTGTAACCTGATTCTGGGGCTTCTATGGGTAAAATATTAGGGTGATTAAAATGAGATAATTAAAACTGGATTTTAAGTTTATTAGTCAAAAATAAAGCACAGCTTCAGGTTGCCTTGTTTTTGACCCTCTGTTCCATTTCTAATTTTACAGGCTACACTCTGCTCTATGAAAGGCTGCATGAGAGCACTTGTGGCCCAACTAAAATCTGAAAGTGAGGACTTACAGCAGGTACCAGTTAGAATTTCAAATGTTTTTCTTGGATGTTAGTGGGTTAATATCCTGATTTGGATTAATTTAAACTGTGGCTCAGTATTTAGTGTCTCATGTTTCAATTATGGTTACAGTAAAACCAGAATAAAGGAAAATAATTATATTGTCGGAGTTCCTTTTGGCACTGTATTAACATTTAGGAGGAGTTTCTTCACTAGTAGATTTCTCTTACCACTAGCATTAAAAACAAAACAACTATAAATTATTTTATATTCAAGTTATTCTAAAATTAATTTCATTTGCAGGTTGTTGCAAGTGTTTTGAGGAATCTGTCTTGGCGAGCAGATGTAAATAGTAAAAAGACATTGCGTGAAGTTGGAAGTGTGAAAGCATTGATGGAATGTGCTCTGGAAGTTAAAAAGGTACCTTTGCAAACATTTAACATTCTAATTTGGATTTCATTTTTGGTTACTTTTCTGCTACCCTTTCCCACCCTTGAGATTCCCTAATTTTTACTTTTTTTTCTTATTTTTATTTATTTATTTTTTTAGCAGCATGCTTTACTTTGTATTTTATTGGACAGATTTCTCCATTTGAGATGTAAAGCTAACATAGGACTAAGAATGTAGAACGGCAAAGGGGGAGAGAAGCCACCCAAATTTGGGTCAACTGGAAAGACACATCTTTGGAATTGAGGGAAAAAGTTGTCGAGAGCTGAAGGAAGGTCCTAGGTTTTCACAAAAATCTCCTAAAAGCTAATGCAATGATCAGTTTATGGAAAAACTCCCAAATTGCACAGAAGCCCATGAGGCAGGAGAAATGGGCAGGACAGAAGGACGTGGGCTGTGGGGACAGCTGGCCTGCAGGAGAGACGGCTGGGCCAGAGGCTGTGGCTCAGGCCCTGGACCTAGAGGTCGGAGGCTGGAGGAAGCATAGAAGCCAAGTTGAGGGGCACCTGGGTGGCTCAGTGGGTTAAAGCCTTTGCCTTCAGCTCAGGTCATGATCTCAGGGTCCTGGGATCGAGGCCTGCATTGGGCTTCCTGCTCAGCGGGGAACTTGCTTCCTCCTCTCTCTCTGCCTGCCTCTCTGCCTATTTGTGATCTGATCTCTCTCTCTCTCTGTCAAATAAATAAAATGTTAAAAAAAAAAAAAAAAAGCCAAGTTGAGTGCATTCACCTGAGTGTGTTCACCCAAAGCCCTCGCTTCCCAGTCGGTCCTGATGATGCGGCTGCTTTCCTCAGACAAGTGAGATTTCCTAATTTCTGACCTGCTTATCTCACCAGTTCTTAGTCTTAGACTACTCCAAATGCAGAAAGTATTAAAATGGAAAAAATTGTACAAAGCAGGCTAAGTCAGGGTTTTTGAGATTCGACACTGTTGGCATCCTGAACCAGATAATTGTTTGTTTCAAGGGACTGACCTGTGCTTTGTAGGATGTTTAGCAACATCTTCAGCCTTTGCCCGCTAGATACCAATATACTTCCCCTCAATCATGACTGTCAAAAATGTCTCCAGTATTACCAAAGGTGCCCCAAAGGGACAAAGGGAGAAAATCACCCCCCAGTGGAGAATCACTGTGTACATGGGGTCATTGTTACCTCTGTGCTCTCCAGAGTCCTCAGTGTTGATAGTCACCATATCAAGAGGTGATCAGATCCAAGGGTAAGGAATGCCCAAATAATAATTTGTTTACAAAAGGAAATAGTACAAGGTGGCATATCTACCTCAGAAACTAAACTAATTTAAAAAGAAAAAATTAAACTTGAAATTTGGGAGGGACTAAGCAGGTCTTCTTAGCTAATCTGGGCTTCCTTTCACCCAGCAAGTCCTGCTAGACCTACAATCTAAAAAATGTTTTGTTTTGTTTTTTCTTCAATACTTCATTTTTAGAGAAGGCAAAGAATTTTTGGTTTTTGTTTATTTGTTTAGGTATTTTTGTGAAAATATTTTGTACCTGGAAACCCCAAGAAAATCAACTGAAAAATCATTAGAAACAAGAAAAATATTCAACTAAAAAAATGGTTATAATGATAATATTCAAATATGCTTAGGATCCGCACAAAAAAAAACTCTTGAATCAACAGAACACTTGTATTTCTTGCAGGAAAGAAGATATATGAAAGGCCCATAAGCACTTAAAAAGATACTCAGCATCATTAGTCATGAGGGAAATACAAATTAAAACTACAGCGAGATACCATTATATATATATATTAGTTAAAATGTAAATGATTAACCAAGTGTTGTCAAGGATGTTAAGCAGCTAGAATTCTCATGCACTGCTGATGGAAATGTAAGATGGTCTGTCACTTTGAAGAACATTTGGCAGTGTTTCAAAGTTAAATATATACCAATCACATGATCCAGCCATTCCAGTCCTAGGTATTTACCTAAGAGAAACAAAAACTTCTGTTTGCACAAAGTCTTAAACACAGATGTTCACAGCAATACTATTTGATAGCCAAAAACTAGAGGTAATTCTAATGTCCATCAACCGGTGAATAGGTAAACAAATTTTGGGATGTCCACAATGCAATACTATTTGACTATTTTAAAAATGAACTATTGATGCATGCACTAATCTATAATGACAGAAAACAGAGCAGTAATTGCCTTGGGCTGAGAGTGGATTACAAGAGGGTACTAGAAAATTTGGGGAGATAATATATATGTTTGTTATTCCGAATGTGGTGGTGGTTTCATAGGTATGCTCATACATCAAAAGTGATCATATTGCACATTTAAGTGTGCACTTTATTGTTCTCCAGTTATACCTCAATTAAATTATACCAAAAAAATTAGTGTCCACACTTTAAGACTCCTAATCTAATCAACTGTGTATTTTCAGAAAGATTTAATGTGTTTGTATGTATTATGGGAACTTGTACTGTTGCTAAGAGTTTGTGACTTTGTTTTTCAAGTACCTCAAAGATCTTTATACAAATAGTTGCTACAAACTGAGAAAGCTAAATTATACTGAGAAATGCGAAAGAAGACCATAATAAATGGAAGTACATACCCTATTCTTATAAAGGAAGAATAGCATTTTACAGATGATCATCCATAAATTCATCTATATATTTTTTTTATCTGTAAATTAATGTAAGCCCAGTCTTGGAAAAACTGGCTCAGCAGAAATTTATAATGTCCAGTTCTGGTTTGGGCCTTCTTCTAGTTAACAGTGTTAGAATTTACTTTTTTCCTCTTTTTCTACATTCAGTGCAATAGTCATTCTTTTGTAATTCATCATCTCTTCCTTTTCAGCTTTATTACTAATGACCAGGAGAGTCAGAACTACCTTCCATATCCCCATGCATTGCCTCATTTTACCTTCATTGGTCAGGCTCCTACTTTTCTACACAAAACCTTTCCTTCCTTATGCTCTGTGCCCCAAGCATTGCTGTTTACTCAGAGCTGTTTGTCCCTGGATACCTGGGTGGCTCAGTTGGTTAAGTATCTGCCTTTGGCTCAGGTCATGATCCCAGGGTCCTGGGATGGAGTCCCACATCGGGGCCTCTCTGCTCATCAGGGAGTCTGCTTTTCCCTCAACCCCACCCCCCTGTTTGCGATCTCTCTCTCTCTCTCTCATTCTCTCGCTCTCAAATAAAGAAAATCTTAGGAGGGAAAAAAAGCTATTAGTCCATTACTCCTATCTTCTTTATCTTCTCTACTGAGTATAGAGATGACTTTTTTTGTTTCAACTATCTCTTTAAGGAGCCCAATGTTTTGAAAATTAGGAAAGCAACCCTTTCTGTTGCTTCTTTTAACTCCTGCAGTGTTGCTCTTTTTCCTCTAGCAACCAAAACACTGAACAAATCAACCAGCTCCATTTCTTCACTGGCTATACCTTCTTCAGTTCCTTTTAATTTTGCTTCTAACAAAATCTAGGTTTATAGTTTAACTGGGGTTTCTCTTCTGCCTACACCTATAGTTGATACTTTAGGATCACACACCTTTTTTTTACCACCTATACTTACAACTTCTGATCATTTCTCCTCTACTTCTAACTATAAAGCTTCTTTAAAACAAAACCCTTTCCTCTACACGTTAAGTAGAGAACAACTTCTGTTTTCCTCCCTTTGCCTCTCACCCCTGACCTCTGGGCCATTTGTAGTTGAACTCACATATACCTCTAAACTGTTGCTGTTTTCTCTGTTCCCAGGATACTTTGAATGTCCCACCTTTACCTCAATCACAATGTAATTAAAATTGAGCTCTTCACCTTCTCACATCTCGATTGTTGAAAGCACTTCTTCCCTGCCTCCTGATAAATAGTATTTGCTCCTAGATTCTTTTAATTTCCTGATGAAGATAACACAGTGGCTAGCTATTTATTGGGTGAGGCCCAAAGTGTTTGCCCTGACATTCAAGGCTGCCTTTTATCATCTCACCTGACCTAACACTGCTCCCCAGCATGGACTTGGATCTCCTCTGTGTCTTATTTCTATTCTTCAGTCCTCCCTTGCTGATTCCCACTTCTATGCCAGGAGCACTTGTCTTCTCTCTGAAGGTACAGGTCTTATCTTCTACGGAGCTGCTCTCCTCCATGAAATATTTTGTTTATTTGATTAAATTCAGGTAGCGGGTGCCTGGGTGGCTCAGTAGGTTAAGTGACTGCCTTCGGCTCAGGTCATGATCCCAGGGTCCTGGGATAGAGCCCCACATCAGACTCCTTGCTCGGCGGGGAGCCTGCTTCTCCCTCTCCCTCTCCCTGCTACTCTGCCTGCTTGTGCTCTCTCTGTCAAATAAATAAATAAAATCTTTAAAAAATAAAAAATAAATTCAGGTAGCAGTAATCTTTCCTTTGTTCGTCTATGGTTTTACATTTTTCCCCCTAAGTAAACTGTTAGCAGTTATCAGCTTGCCACATTGGTATCTTCTGGGAGTGCCTCAAATTGTGGTAGGCACAGAGTAGATTTTTAATGAATGTTTGTTCCTTAGTTGATTTTAGTAAGAAGAAAAACTGACATCAGGATTATGGCAAGTTTTAACCAAATGTCCTTAATTATATACTCTGTGTTTTGTTTTTGTAGCAATTACAATTTGCTATGATGTTATATACAAAGGAATTTCTAGTTTTTGGAATTACCTTGTTTCTTTGGGAGTTTTAAGAAATTGGGAGTTTTTTCAGTATGCTTACTTTTTAATAAATTATTGTTACTTTTGAATCAACCACATATAAGTATATATGTGTGCTTTTTTTTTTTTCAAAGATTTTATTTATTTGACACAGAGAGAGAGATCACAAGTAGGCAGAGAGGCAGGCAGAGAGACAGGGAGAGGAGGAAGCAGGCTCCCTGCCAAGCAGAGAGCCCGATGTGGGCCTCAATCCCAGGACGCTGAGATCATGACCTGAGCCGAAAGCAGAGGCCTTAACCCACTGAGCCACCCAGGCGCCCATATGTGTGCTTTTTATACAAACAGAATATTGTACATCCTGCTCTGCAACTTGCTCTTTTTATTTAATAATATGTCTTAGACATCCTTCCATATCACCATGTAGAGGGGTTTGGTGGTGTTTTTTCTGGTTTCTATTACCATGTAAATGTTCTTTTCAGAATGCACATCAGTTCTGTTTCATATTCTAATATGAGCTCTCTTAAGATACGTGTGTACATCTAAATGCTTAGAATAAAGTTCAAAAAGATCACTAGTTTAGTATTGTGTTCTGCTTGTGCTATGGAGATATCACTTACTTCAGTTCCAGTTGCTGTTTTATCAGTTTTTCTAAATGGAGAGTGCCTATACTTTGCCCCTGAGGGGTGAGCAGCAGGGGAGATAAGTATAACAATAACAACTTATTCAGTAGAAGTAAACATAGAAATTGTTAAGAGGTATATTCCAACTCTAGTTAGATGACACATATTCTGTTTCTTGATAGGAATCAACCCTCAAAAGCGTATTGAGTGCCTTATGGAACTTGTCAGCACATTGCACTGAAAATAAAGCTGATATATGTGCTGTAGATGGTGCGCTTGCATTCCTGGTTGGCACTCTCACTTACCGAAGCCAGACGAATACTTTAGCCATTATTGAAAGTGGAGGTGGGATATTACGGAACGTGTCCAGCTTGATAGCGACAAATGAGGACCACAGGTAAATACAGCATTTTATATTACTTTTAAATGAATTTGTGTAGAATTCATACCCTCAAAAAGACTCTTTGTAAGCCGTGTTTTGTGTAATTGTGCAAGTGCTAAGCTAAATTAGATTACAGTGAAAAGATAACTATTAATTCCTAATTTGTTAGTATATTTATTCTAATAAAACTTTATAGTATAAAGGTATGTAGAAGTAAACAAATGATAATCGAGAGGTATAACCCATATGAAGGGGGGGAAAAGTCACAGAGACTACAGAGAACAAAATCCCATTGTGTGTTAGTATTGCATAAGGGAATGTAATATTTATAAAAAAACAAAACCTATGGGTATGATCCAGAGAATCCAATAGTTCTTTTTTTTTTTAAGATTTATTTATTTATTTGAAAGAGCGAGGTTGGGGAGGGGTGGGGGAGAGGAAGAGAATCTCAATCAGACTCCCTGCTAAGTGTGGAGCCCAGCGTGGGGCTTGATCCCAGGACCCTGAGATCATGAGCTGAGTTGAAATTAAGAGTCAGACATTTAAATGAACCAAGACACCCAGATACCCCCAGTGGTTCACATTTTTCTAATGGTGTCTTATTATCAATAATCTGAATATTATTTAGCCAACAGCCAATAATCTAGGGCTGTGAAACCTAAGAAATCATCCCAGTTATAAGGCACAAGTTTTCATAACTTGGGCTCTGTGTTTTATCAACAAAAATATGGATATCTTGGGGTGCCTGCGTGGTTCATTTGGTTAAGTGTCTGACTTGATTTCAGCTCAGTTCATCATCTCAGGGTCATGAGCTCAAGCCCCTCGTTGGGCTCCATGATGGGTGTGGAGCCTGCTTGGGATTCTCTCTCTGCCACCTCCCTCTATCCCTCCCCCAACTCTCAAAAAATATATACATATGGGTATTTTCACAACATACTTATTTTTTATCCAGTATTGCTTCTCATTTTCGGAAACACCATGAGGTACTTTTAGTAACAGAACTCGTAAAGAATGTGAACATCTCTTTAGGTTTTCGATGCACATAAAAGCCTTATAGCCCTCTTTGCTATACAGAGAAGACCTCTTAAACTCAGTAAGTGGTCAGGTGTCTGCTGGACTGCTGAGAGAAGATAGTCATGTTAAAGTTCATTGTACACCCTTGCCAATCAGTGTTAAAGACCTCTAACGTTGAATGTACTATCACTAGACTTAAGTTTACCGTGCATTAAAGCTGTTGTTCATTCAAGTCCCAAAGTTCATTATGCTAACTCTCAACGCTTGTTTTTATGGTTACCTTTAAATTTTCGAAACCTTTCATTAGAAGTAACAACTACACACAGAGTTTGACAGAGCACACTTCTAAGAGGGATAGCATTATCACAAAATCAGTCCAGGAGCATAGCGGTTATTCTAAAAAGTCAGTTTGCCGGTCTAGGAGCTTACAGTGTGCTCCCTGAATACTACATAAAGATCAATTGATCAATTTTTCTACTTCTTCCAAGATGGTCTTGTTGTTAACATTGTGGAACCCATCCATAGATAAAGTTACCACAGAGTCCCTGTTCAGCATAAGATTTTATGATACATTCATTGGAGAACTCTGTCACCATGTAAAAAAAGCAAATGTTTCTGCTCAGGAATTATCTTAAAGAGAACATGTAAGTGGGAGGAAAGATAGAGGTGGGGGAGAGAGAAAGAATCCTCAAACGAACTCCCCACTGAGTGGGGAGCCTGACTCAAGGCTCTATTCGAAGACCCTGAGATCATGATGTGAGCTGAAATCAAGAGTTGGATGCTCAGCTGAGTCCCCCAGTTGCCCCAGGAAAAATTTAAAAGGTCAGGGGCACCTGGGTGGTTCAGTCCATTAAGCATTTGCTTTTGTCTCAGGTCATGATCCCATAGTCCTGGGATCAAGCCCCACGTCAGGCTCTCTGCTCTGTGGGGAGCCTCCTTCTCCCTCTCCCTCTGCCTGCTGCTCTCCCTGCTTGTCCTCTCTCTCTGCCAAAGAAATAAATAAGATCTTTTAAAAAAAAAAAAGAAGAAGAAGCAACAGCAGCAGCTATTGGGTCAGAATAGGAAATGCGGAACAGATTAAAATTAACACTTTTATTTCTTTTAGTCTGACAGATGTGTATTTTTAAACAATAAACATTAAATGAAGTAGGAACAAAAGGAGATGTGAAATGTTTGAAATTTGTAGTATAATTTGGGGTAGTTTTATTATGCCTGTTAGTAAGTTTTTGTAGTTACCTTTAGATTTAAATTTGTTTTCTAACCTTTTATTCGTTGTTGTAATAGAGATTGTTACCTTAATTTTGGGATCTCTTATTTTATTTCAGGCAAATCCTAAGAGAGAACAACTGCCTGCAAACCTTATTACAACACTTGAAATCTCACAGTTTGACAATAGTCAGTAATGCATGTGGAACCTTATGGAATCTCTCAGCAAGAAATCCTAAAGACCAGGAAGCATTATGGGACATGGGGGCAGTCAGCATGCTCAAGAACCTCATTCACTCAAAGCACAAAATGATTGCTATGGGAAGCGCTGCAGCTTTAAGGAATCTCATGGCAAATAGACCTGCAAAGTATAAGGATGCCAATATTATGTCTCCTGGTTCAAGCTTGCCATCTCTTCATGTCAGAAAACAGAAAGCCCTAGAAGCAGAATTAGATGCTCAGCATTTATCAGAAACTTTTGACAATATTGACAATTTAAGTCCCAAGGCATCTCATCGTAATAAGCAACGACACAAGCAAAGTCTCTATAATGACTATGTTTTTGACACCAATCGACATGATGATAATAGGTCAGACAATTTTAATACTGGAAATATGACTGTCCTTTCACCATATTTAAATACTACAGTGTTGCCCAGCTCTTCTTCATCAAGAGGAAGTGTAGACAGTTCTCGTTCTGAAAAAGACAGAAGTTTGGAGAGAGAACGAGGAATTAGCCTAGGCAACTACCACCCAGCAACAGAAAATCCAGGCACTTCTTCAAAGCGAGGTTTGCAGATTTCCACCACTGCGGCCCAGATTGCCAAAGTCATGGAAGAAGTATCAGCCATTCACACCTCCCAGGAAGACAGAAGTTCTGGGTCTACCACCGAGTTACATTGTGGGACAGATGAGAGGAATGCACTAAGAAGAAGCTCTACTGCCCACACACATGCAAACACTTACAACTTCAATAAGTCGGAAAGTTCAAATAGGACATGTCCTATGCCTTATGCCAAACTGGAATATAAGAGATCTTCAAATGATAGTTTAAATAGTGTCAGTAGTAGTGATGGTTATGGTAAAAGAGGTCAGATGAAGCCTTCCATTGAATCCTATTCTGAAGACGATGAAAGTAAATTTTGCAGCTATGGTCAATATCCAGCTGACCTAGCCCATAAAATACATAGTGCAAATCACATGGATGACAATGATGGAGAACTAGATACGCCAATAAATTATAGTCTTAAATATTCAGATGAGCAGTTGAACTCTGGAAGGCAAAGCCCTTCACAGAATGAAAGATGGGCAAGACCCAAACATATAATAGAAGATGAAATAAAACAAAGTGAGCAAAGACAATCAAGAAGTCAAAGCACAGCTTACCCCGTATATACCGAGAGCACTGATGATAAACACCTCAAGTTCCAACCACATTTTGGACAGCAGGAATGTGTTTCCCCATATAGATCAAGAGGAGCCAATGGTTCAGAAACAAATCGAGTAGGTTCTAGTCATGGCATTAATCAAAATGTAAACCAGTCTTTGTGCCAGGAAGATGACTATGAAGATGATAAGCCAACCAACTATAGTGAACGTTACTCTGAGGAAGAACAACATGAGGAAGAAGAAAGACCAACAAATTATAGCATAAAATACAATGAAGAAAAACATCATGTGGATCAACCTATTGATTACAGTTTAAAATATGCCACAGACATTCCTTCTTCACAGAAACCACCATATTCATTCTCAAAGAATTCATCTGGACAGAGCACTAAAACTGAACACATCTCTTCAAGCAGTGAGAATACATCCGCACCTTCATCTAATGCCAAGAGACAGAATCAGCACCATCCAAGTTCAGCACAAAGCAGAAATGGTCAGACCCCAAAAGCCACCTCCTGCAAAGTTCCCTCTATCAACCAAGAAACAATACAGACTTACTGTGTAGAGGATACCCCAATTTGTTTTTCACGTTGCAGTTCATTATCCTCTTTGTCATCAGCTGAAGATGAAATAGGATGTGATCAGGCAACACAGGAGACAGATTCTGCTAATACTCTACAGATAGCAGAAATCAAAGAAAACAGCGGGACTAGAACAACAGAAGATTCTGTGAGTGAAGTTCCAACAGTGTCACAGCACATTCGAACCAAATCCAGCAGACTTCAGGCATCTGGTTTATCTGCAGAATCAACCAGGCACAAAGCTGTTGAATTTTCTTCAGGGGCCAAATCCCCATCAAAAAGTGGTGCTCAGACACCTAAAAGTCCACCAGAGCACTATGTTCAGGAGACTCCACTCATGTTTAGCCGATGTACTTCAGTCAGTTCGCTCGATAGCTTTGAGAGTCGCTCGATTGCCAGCTCCGTTCAGAGTGAACCCTGCAGTGGAATGGTAAGTGGCATTATAAGCCCCAGTGACCTTCCAGATAGCCCTGGACAAACCATGCCTCCAAGCAGAAGTAAGACCCCTCCCCCTCCTCCTCAAACAGTTCAAACTAAGCGAGAGGTGCCTAAAAACAAAGCCCCTCCTGCAGAAAAGAGAGAGAGTGGACCTAAGCAAGCTGCTGTAAACACTGCAGTACAGAGAGTCCAGGTTCTTCCAGATGCTGACACTCTGTTACATTTTGCCACCGAAAGTACTCCAGATGGATTTTCTTGTTCCTCTAGCCTGAGTGCTCTGAGCCTCGATGAGCCATTTATACAGAAAGATGTGGAGTTAAGAATAATGCCTCCAGTTCAGGAAAATGACAATGGGAATGAAACTGAATCTGAGCAGCCTGAAGAAGCCAATGAAAACCAGGAAAAAGAGACAGAAAAACCTACCGACTCTGAAAAAGACCTGTTAGATGACTCAGATGATGATGATATTGAAATACTAGAAGAATGTATTATTTCTGCCATGCCAACAAAATCTTCACGCAAAGCCAAAAAACCAGCCCAGAATGTTTCAAAATTACCTCCACCTGTGGCAAGGAAACCAAGTCAACTCCCTGTGTACAAACTTCTTCCATCACAAAACAGGTTACAAGCGCAAAAGCATGTTAGTTTTACACCAGGAGATGATATGCCGCGCGTATATTGTGTAGAAGGGACACCTATAAACTTTTCCACAGCTACATCTTTAAGTGATCTAACGATAGAATCTCCTCCAAATGAGTTAGCTGCTGGGGAAGGCGTTAGAACAGGGACACAGTCAAGTGAATTCGAAAAACGAGATACCATTCCTACAGAAGGCAGAAGTACAGATGAGGCTCAAAGAGGAAAAACCCCATCTGTAACTATACCTGAGCTGGATGACAGTAAAACGGAAGAAGGTGATATTCTTGCAGAATGCATTAATTCTGCCATGCCCAAAGGAAAAAGTCACAAGCCTTTCCGTGTGAAAAAGATAATGGACCAAGTCCAGCAAGCATCTCTGTCTTCATCTGGAGCTAACAAAAATCAATTAGATGGTAAGAAAAAGAAACCTACTTCACCAGTAAAACCTATACCACAAAATACTGAGTACAGGACACGTGTAAGAAAAAATACAGACTCAAAAAATAATTTAAATGCTGAAAGAACTTTCTCAGACAACAAAGATTCAAAGAAACAGAACTTGAAAAATAATTCCAAGGACTTCAATGATAAGCTACCAAATAATGAAGACAGAGTCAGAGGAAGTTTTACTTTTGATTCACCTCATCACTACACACCTATTGAAGGAACTCCATACTGTTTTTCACGAAATGATTCTTTGAGTTCTCTAGATTTTGATGATGATGATGTGGACCTTTCCAGGGAAAAGGCTGAATTAAGAAAGGGGAAAGAAAATAAGGAATCAGAAGCTAAAGTTACCAGCCACACAGAACTAACCGCTAACCAACAATCAGCTAATAAGACACAGGCTGTTACAAAACATCCGATAAATCGAGGTCAGTCTAAACCCTTGCTGCAGAAGCAATCCACTTTTCCACAGTCATCCAAAGACATACCAGACAGAGGGGCAGCAACTGATGAAAAATTACAAAATTTTGCTATTGAAAATACTCCAGTTTGCTTTTCTCGAAACTCCTCTCTAAGTTCCCTTAGTGACATTGATCAAGAAAACAACAATAACAAAGAAAATGAACCTATCAAAGAGACAGAGCCCCCTAACTCACAGGGAGAACCAAGTAAACCTCAGGCATCAGGTTACGCTCCTAAATCATTTCATGTTGAAGATACCCCTGTTTGTTTCTCGAGAAACAGTTCTCTCAGTTCTCTTAGTATTGATTCTGAAGATGACCTGTTACAGGAATGTATAAGTTCTGCAATGCCAAAAAAGAAAAAGCCTTCAAGACTCAAGGGTGATAATGAAAAGCATAGTCCCAGACATATGAGTGGCATATTAGCAGAAGATTTGACGCTCGATTTAAAAGATATACAGAGACCAGATTCAGAACATGGTTTGTCCCCAGATTCGGAAAATTTTGATTGGAAAGCTATTCAGGAAGGTGCAAATTCCATAGTAAGTAGTTTACATCAAGCTGCTGCTGCTGCCTGTTTATCTAGGCAAGCTTCCTCTGACTCAGATTCCATCCTTTCACTGAAATCAGGAATCTCTCTGGGATCACCATTTCATCTTACACCTGATCAAGAGGAAAAACCCTTTACAAGTAATAAGGGCCCACGAATTCTAAAACCTGGGGAGAAGAGCACATTGGAAACTAAAAAGATAGAATCTGAAAATAGAGGAATCAAAGGAGGGAAAAAAGTTTATAAAAGCTTAATTACTGGAAAAGTTCGATCTAATTCGGAGATTTCAAACCAAATGAAACAGCCCCTTCAAGCAAACATGCCGTCCATCTCTCGAGGCAGGACAATGATTCATATTCCAGGAGTTCGAAATAGCTCTTCAAGTACAAGTCCGGTTTCTAAGAAAGGCCCACCTCTTAAGACTCCAGCCTCCAAAAGCCCTAGCGAAGGTCCAACAGCCACCACTTCTCCTAGAGGAGCCAAGCCATCAGTGAAGTCAGAATTAAGCCCTGTAACTAGGCAGACATCCCAACCAGCTGGGGCAAATAAAGGGCCTTCTAGATCAGGATCTAGAGATTCCACTCCTTCAAGACCTGCCCAACAACCATTAAGTAGACCTATGCAGTCTCCAGGGCGAAACTCAATTTCTCCTGGTAGAAATGGAATAAGTCCTCCTAACAAATTATCTCAGTTGCCAAGGACTTCATCCCCTAGTACTGCTTCGACTAAGTCCTCGGGTTCTGGGAAGATATCATATACATCTCCAGGCAGACAGATGAGCCAGCAGAACCTTACCAAACAAACGGGTTTATCCAAGAATGGCAGTAGTATCCCAAGAAGTGAGTCTGCCTCCAAAGGGCTAAATCAGATGAATAATAGCAATGGATCCAATAAAAAGGTGGAACTTTCTAGAATGTCTTCAACTAAGTCAAGTGGAAGTGAATCCGACAGGTCAGAGAGACCTGTATTAGTACGCCAGTCAACTTTCATCAAAGAAGCTCCAAGCCCAACCCTAAGGAGAAAATTGGAGGAGTCTGCTTCATTTGAATCTCTTTCTCCATCTTCTAGACCAGATTCTCCCACTAGGTCCCAGGCACAGACTCCAGTTTTAAGTCCTTCCCTTCCTGATATGTCTCTGTCCACACATTCGTCTGTTCAGTCTGGTGGATGGCGAAAACTCCCACCTAATCTCAGTCCCACCATAGAGTATAATGATGGAAGACCAGCAAAGCGCCATGATATAGCACGCTCCCATTCTGAAAGTCCTTCTAGACTTCCGATTAATAGGTCAGGAACCTGGAAACGTGAGCACAGCAAACATTCATCATCCCTTCCTCGAGTAAGCACTTGGAGAAGAACTGGAAGTTCATCCTCAATTCTTTCTGCTTCATCAGAATCCAGTGAAAAAGCAAAAAGTGAGGATGAAAAACATGTGAACTCACTTTCAGGAACCAAACAAACTAAAGAAAACCAAGTATCCACAAAAGGAACATGGAGAAAAATAAAAGAAAGTGAGATTTCTCCCACAAATAGTACCTCTCAGACCACTGCCTCAGGTGCTGCAAATGGTGCTGAATCAAAGACTCTAATTTATCAAATGGCACCTGCTGTTTCTAAAACAGAGGATGTTTGGGTGAGAATTGAGGACTGTCCCATTAACAACCCTAGATCCGGAAGATCTCCAACAGGAAATACTCCCCCTGTGATAGACACTGTTTCAGAAAAGGGAAATCCAAATGCTAAAGATGCAAAAGATAATCAGGGAAAACAAAATGTGGGTAATGGCAGTGCTCCCGTACGCACCATGGGTTTGGAAAACCGCCTGAACTCCTTTATTCAGGTAGATGCCCCAGACCAAAAAGGAACTGAGGCAAAACCGGGACAAAGTAATCCTGTCCCTGCATCAGAGACAAATGAAAGCTCTGTAGCTGAGCGTACACCATTCAGTTCTAGCAGTTCGAGCAAGCACAGTTCACCTAGTGGGACTGTTGCTGCCAGAGTGACTCCTTTCAATTACAATCCGAGCCCTAGGAAAAGCAGCGCAGATAGCACTTCAGCCCGGCCGTCTCAGATCCCAACTCCAGTGAATAACAACACGAAGAAACGAGATTCAAAAACTGACAGCACAGAATCCAGTGGAACTCAAAGTCCTAAGCGCCATTCTGGGTCTTACCTTGTGACATCTGTGTAAAAGAGCTGGAATGATGAAACTCAGAAAATTATGTGTTAATTACAACTGCTATGTAGAAATTTTGTTTCAAATGAAACTTTAAAAGACTGAAAAATTGTGTAAATAGGTTTGATTGTTAGAGAGTTTTTGTTCTGGAAGCCATATTTGAAAGTATACTTTGTCTTCACTGGTCATATTTTGGGAGGCACTCTTGATAGTAAGAAAATGGTAAAGCCAAGTATATTTGTACAGTATGTTTTACATGTATTTAAGTAGCATCCCATCCCATCATCCTTTAATTATTGCTTGTCTTAAAATAATGAACACTACAGATAGAGGATATGATATATTGCTGTTCTCAATCATTTCTAGATTATAAACTGACTAAACTTACATCAGGGAGAAATTGGTATTTATGCAAAAAATGATTATGTTTTAGTCCTTGTGAGTCCATCTAACATCATAATTAATCATGTGGCTGTGAAATTCACAGTAATATGGTTCCCGATGAACAAGTTTACCCAGCCTGCTTTTGCTTTACTGCATGAATGAAACTGATGGTTCAATTTCAGAAGTAATGATTAACAGTTCTGTGGTCACATTATGTGCATATAGATAGCTATGGTGTAATAATTTACACTATTTTGTGCTCGAAACAAAAACAAAAAACAAAAACAAAAAAATCTGTGTAACTGTAAAACATTGAATGAAACTATTTTACCTGAATTAGATTTTACCTGAAAGTAGGTAGAATTTTGCTATGCTGTAACTTGTTGTATATTCTGGTATTTGAGGTGAGATGGCTGCTCTTTTATTAATGAGACATGAATCGTGTCTCAACAGAAACTAAATGAACATTTCAGAATAAATTATTGCTGTATGTAAACTATTACTGAAATTGGTATTTGTTTGAAGGGTCTTATTTCACGTTTGTATTAATAATTTTCAAAAAGGCCTCTTTTAAAAGCTTATATCAATTTTTTCTTCAAATTCTATGCATTAAGAGTAAAATTCCTCTTACTGTAATAAAAACAACTGAAGCTAACTGTTGGCATTTAACCATTCCATGCATTGGCACTTAACCATTCCTGAAACTTACTTTTCTTAAATGAGATTAGCTTAGCACTCCCAATGTTTAATATTTTTTCTTACTCCACTGGAGTTGATTTAAAACAAATTCATGTAATAGCAGTGTGAACTACCTAGCACAGGACTGGACATCGAACATAATAGGCCCACATAGAGTATTTGCTTTTTCTTAAGAGAATTCTCTACTCAAAAAATTAATTGATTATTGTTAGGTGTAAGTAGTTTCTTCCAAGCCTGTCTTGGAATGTAACTGTCTTGTCCCTTCATCTACCCTCTGTTGCTACTGGGTCCAGAATGAACAGCTTTTATCAACCTGTATGTTAGGGCAAATTCCAGCAGCCAGTTGTAATCAGCATTTTGCCATGCTCAGAAAATGCAAATCACACGGAACTTCAAAAGTAGATTTAATATCATTAAGATATTCAAAAGACTATTTTAAAACCCCTGCTTATTAAGGAAAACTTTGTTTTGGGTGAGTAGAGTTGAGGGGTGCATGTTCAAGTACCCTCTTCCTCTCAGAGCAGGGAGAGCCTCCTTGAAGGAAGCAAAGAAAGATAAACCGATACACGTATTAACAGGTAGTTTAATTTATCTTCCCAGAATTTGTCCTAAATGATGAGAGGGTAAGAGTGATAAATGCTCACGTATTTGTTGAATAAAGGAAACTTTACTTTTAATGATAAAATTCATGCACTCTGCATTTAGGGAAGGGAAAAGATATTTAGATACGAAGGGGCTCTGGGGAAAGGGGTTGAGGAGTAAGTAAGCATGTCTGTTTGATGCCCTTGAAATCACATGCAGTTATCTACCCCTTACCTATGTTTATTAATGCCAGTAAATAGTCCAAAGCCCATACTCTTTCAACTGTACCACTTTGCAAACACCTCAATTTACTGATCTTTGGAATATATCAACATTTAAATTTTTGTCATTTTATCTGAATGAAATCATTTGTGAATAATAATAGTTTATCTTTTTCTCAAAGGCTGCTTTCTCTAACAAGAATACATGTGCATATAGGTCATATTTCTTTCCTCTTTTGGTCCTGATTTTCTATTTTTCTGAATTACTGCATGCCAGTTTTTATGAGCACTTCCAAGTACTTTTATGGAAAGAGATGGGATATTAGTCAATTAGAATAAAACTGCCTTTTTCCAAGAAAGGAAAGAAAAAACCACTGTCAAGGGTGGAAATGAAAAAAGGGTGCCTTCCACACACCAGAAAACTCAGGAATTACTGTAGGCAACGCCTCCTGTGAGAATGTCCAGTCAGTCTACATTGCCCATTGAGGAAAAAGTTGTTGTATGAGACTCTTCTGTTAAAATAGCTCTGAATTAGGAAAGGGGCAAATTTCAATTCTACTCTTAGAAGTTCACAGGGTGCTGCCATAACTGATAGGCCAGATATTCCCAGTTAATGCTTGTTGAAAATGGTATGCTGAGCCCAGTGTTGGGAATTAGTTGTGATACCTGCTAAGAGGAGCAGTGCTCTATCTGGCTTTAGACTGCAGCAAAGCAGTGGTTTTCAAACTAGACTGCATTTGGGTCACCGGAGTGCTTCAGACATAGCTGGGGCCAATCCCCAAAGTTTCTGGTTCTGAGTAGGGCCCAAGAATTTGCAGTTCTAACAAGTTCTCACGTGGTGCTTGATGCTACTGCTGGTCTGAGAACCACATTTTGAGATTGATTGCCCTAAGTTATAATGAAGCTCCTTGAGTGATTGCCTTCAGTTGTAGCTATTCCTCAACTGGACCTTTTAATCTGACAAAGTATTCCAAAAATAAAGCTTCCCCTGCTTTAGGCATGAATACTAAGCTATACAATCTGCATATAGCCCATCCATCTCAACTCCCAATAGTGGACAAATTTAGCAGACATGAATTCTAAAGACAATGACTTTTTGAGAGATTGGCTCGTGTTCCCTTTGGAACAGAGTTTTTGAAAAGGCAAAGTTCAGCAAATCCCTAATTTGGATTTGCAGTAAAATCAGAAGAGATTATCAGAAGATATCAGAAGAGACTAATAATTCTGTCCTCAGAATTATTTCGGATGAGAATGTGCCTGATTTATTAATACACAGTGGGAGCAATTAACAAACAACTGTGGCAAATTGGTATTTGAGAATAAACTTTCCACATTACTTGGGTACTAAAAGGAAGGTTAATGAGAGGGGAATAAGGAAATGAAAGATAAGCCCAAATGGAACAAATAGCACTACAAGTCAAAATATTTTTTCTTTAAAATACAGATCATGTTACCACAAGGTTAAGTGAAGTTGAAGCTTTTGCTGAGGATGGGTCTGAATTCATGTTATCACATAGTTTCTTCGTATCTAAAATAGAAAAAAACAGTGCTAGAAATGCAAAACAGAAATTGCCAAGAGGTGAAGAATATGTGAGTAGTCAGATCCTCAAAATTTACCAAACAAATAATTTTTCAAAAGTCATGGTGGCTAAATAGAGTATATAAATTATTTTTTAACTTCTAATTCCCTCACACTATGCTGACCTTAAAATACCATGTAGTGTTAAAAACTATGGACTTTAACTCCTGTAAACACCAGATCATTTTCCTGCCATTCTTTTAACTGTTTTGTGGTCCTATAAAACTATATCCTGGTTTTTATTAGGCCATTGATGCTTCTTTCAACCTGTATGTTCTATGTGTATTATATTGTTCTTGGTGCTAAATACATTTCTTTTCTCTGATATTCAGGATAATTATTTCTCTACATTTGTGACTATTCACTTACTTTCCTAAATTGTGTGATTGTTACTTCTTTTTAATTAAAAATATTCAACATAGTGTATACTGGTGAAGGTGACCTTGAATATAAAGCAGCATTAGTGAAAAATAACTATTGACAATGAGGCCAAGCATTACCTGATGCATCTACACCACCTATTGGAATCTAAACACTTAGCCCCACCGTTGGATGCCGAACCATGTACCCAGTCGTTCCCCCTGCCCATGGCTGTTTGCACCAGTGGTGGATACTTGACCTAAGAGAGACTCATCATCAACTAGCTAGTGACCAAAGACTTGCCTTGCTTAAAAGAAAACAACAACAACGACAAAAACCCAGAGCCAATCAACTGGAAATAAAAGTCACAAAGGAAATTTCTGGTTGGTGATTGAGTGCTAGAACTGAAAGATCTTGTAGCATTAGGCTGAGTTAACTTGAAGTAACAGAAAACCGCATTTAGGCCCACCTTAGTTTTTTAATATCAATTTCAGAAATAGAGAACACTTTCTTATCTATGGGGAGGGAGGAATAGGCTATCTACAAAAAAACAAAACAAAACAAACAGGCTGGTATCAGATTTCTCTGCAATATTAAATGCCAAAAAAGAAAAAAACAGTGGAACAATGTGTGCAGTATTTGGAAGAGAATGGAAATACTACCTAAGAATTTTGAGACCAGCTAAACTAACATTTAATTCATCTGAAATAGTTGTATGATGCAGGATTCTTACAGCTGTTAACAAGACCTCTAAAAGGTGAGATATTCATTTAAAGAATATTAGGTAATTCTCGGGATCTGTATGAGGGCCAGAAAAATCACTCTTGGAAGCCAAACAGCAGAAAGGATACCCAACCATCTGAGACTGCTTCAATAAAGATCTTCCCCCTTGCTTCCCCTAAAGGCCAGAACAATCTAACACCATCTTCGGCATAAAATAAGATTACTTGCAGCACTTGCTTCCTCACACTGCTCACGTCTGGACTGAAGTCTTGCTTGAATGGAGATGATTGGCAGAGGCTGTCACATCCCTGCAGAGTCTGGGAAAGTTCAAATTTTGGTCTCCCCATTGAGGAAGCTGGATTCATAAAACATGAACTCTCCAAATCCGTGAGGGGCATTTTGGAAGCACTGGGCAACCAGAAACCATGATATGTTTTACCATAGTATTCCTGCTGCCCAAACAATTAAAATAAATGGAAAAGTGTTAAGGAAACAAAATTTGAGCAATAAAACTTCTAAAGCTGAATAAATATGTTAATAATTGTGACTAATCTGGTAATCTCAGTGTGAATGTCTACATAATTCAAAACTGAAAAGATGAAATGTTTAATAATTTTCATAATCTTAAATTCCAGATTACTCTAACCCAAATTGGGAAATGAGTTACAAGGGGAGAGAATATGTAAAAGCATGCTAAATTTCTAGTTTTATGTAGGCAGTGTCAATAGATACTATTTTATTTTTAACTTAGAAAAATACAAATTCGGTTCTTTAGTTTAATGGTTAAACTAATGTTAAACCAATGTTAAAAAATAAAAATTTCCACCTAAATCACTAGCCAAAGAGAACAATTCAGAATACTTGATCAAGATATCAAAGAAAGAGAGAAATGGAGAATTAGCCACAAAGAAGCATAAAATGACAGTGTAATACCATAGCAATAAATGGATTAAACATATATAATAATCTGCTTTCAGATTGGAGTCAAGTAAAAAAGCCCTCCAACTTTATGCCATTAATAAAAGACACACTAAAATGATCAAGAATGGGTAAAACTAAAAGTACAACCACACTTGCACAGGCAAATGCAAAGAAAGCAGTTAAGGCAAATATATGTCAGTATAATTCTCGACACAAGGCATCAAACATAATGAAAAAAGGGACGCCTGGATGGCTTAGTCGGTTAAGCATCTGCCTTCGGCTCAGGTCATGATCCCAGGGTCCTGGGATTGAGCCCTGCATTGGGCTCCTTGCTCAGCAGGGAGCCTGCTTCTCCCTCTGCCTGCTGCTCCCACTCCTTGTGCTCTCTCTCTCCCTCTGATAAATAAATAAATAAATAAATAAATAAATAAATAAACAAATAGGATCTTTTTAAAAAAAATAATGAAAAAGGAGTTCACATCATTTATGACTTTCTTTAAATTTCAAATGGTTTAACATCAAATGTATGAATCAAAGTTACTAAATATTAACAAAAACCATGGAACAAGTAAGACTCAGTGTTTGACAGATGACTTGGTCTTTACAGAACAAAAGGAACTGTTTTCGTGTAAAACTATAGCTTCCTTCCAGACAGGGTGGATTTGTTAAAGGAAGGTTCTCAGAGGTTCTTTTCTTGAGCTGAGGATCTTGATGGTTTGGGATCTGTAGAGTCAAGCCTGGAATTTAGGTGGGAGGAGGGTTAGAGAAAATTTCACAGATTTGCTTAAGAGGTAAGAACTTGGAGTACCCAGACAATAGGGGGCTGAGGAGTAGAGATAGGGGAGGACAAAAAGAATGAGGAGGCAGCAAAATGACAAGTCAGGGTCCTATGAAAACCCTGGTTGTGCAGCAGCTAAAATGATTTTAGAAACTCACTATTTCAGTTGGAACCCTAAGTTCTTTGCAGATTCTCTGTTCCAGTATTAATGTACTCACTTGTTACAAATTTTCAGCATCTTAACAATTGCACTTGTCTTCACCATCACATTTTCAATAATTATTTGAATTTAAATATAAATTAGATGTAAGTTTTCACCACTGTTTCCTCTATGCTACATGCCTTTCACTTTCTTCAGTTCAGTTATATTAATATAATTTGGCTTGACTGGACTATGTCCTTAAATAGTTACTTTTTCTAGAAAAGCTAAATTGGGGATATATTTTCTAAATCCTAGCTTGTTTAAAACAGTTTTCTTGGGGCACCTGGGTGGCTCAGTCAGTTAAGCATCTGCCTTCAGCTCAGGTCATGATCTCGGGGTCCTGGGATCTAGGCGGAGTCGGGCTCCCTGCTCAGTGGGGGAACCTGCTTGTCCTTCTACCTCTCTGCCTGTTCATGTGTGCAAGCTCTTTCTCTCATAAATAAAATCTTTTTAAAATTTTGTTTTCTTTTGCCATCACATAAAAGATAATTTGGGTCACAACTTTGGTCACAATTCTTTTTTCCTCAGAAAACTTCTATTGTTTACTAAGAAGTTCAACTATCAGTCTAGTTTTGTTTCCATTATATATAATTTTAATTTCCTATCTTGGTGTTTGTAGGGTTTTATTTTTACCCTTGAAATAAAGAAATTGTACTGGCACAAGTCCAGCTGTGTGTCTTTTTTTCTAGAACTCTGCCTTTTGATATTGAAGTTTTTTGATCTTGAGTCTTCAGTAAATGTTCTTGTGTAATCTCTGTTCTTACTGCTGCTCCTGAATCACTTCCTTTCTCTCACTTTGCAGGAGCAGAAACCAAGCCACAATACTGTTAGAACACCAACTTCAGATCAACCATATCTACCAAAATGGCCCTCTCCATCAGAGACCAGTCAAAATCTTGGTGATGCCTACGTGGGGACTGTACTGTCAGTTCCTGGTGTCTAGACATTGCACTATGTTCCTCTAGAAATGGAAATAGCATCTATCTTCCACTTTGGTATCAACGTTTTTCCATAAGAGTGCCAAAGCAGTACTGCTTGTGTTCAAATGCCATAAAAGATTTTTAATGAAAGTTACATTAAAACAGATTTTACTTATAGTCTACTCTCCCATTCCAAGATATAGAAAGGAATCCAACAGAGACTGGATATGGCATGTAGACAAATCTTATTCTAAAACACCATGTTGTGCTCTGTATTTTCCCCTGGACAGTGAAAGCTCTGTCATTAGGTCAAGTTGGTGTACTTAACGTTTAGTTATCCTAAATTCTGTCTTCTGTAGAAATTGACTTTTTGGGGTGCCTGGGTGGCTCAATTAGTTAAGCATCTGACTCTTGATTTCAGATCAGGTCTTGATTTCAGGGTTTTGATTTCAAGCCCTGCATTGGGCTCGGTGCTGGGCATGGAGGTGGGGGAAGAAAAGAAAGGGAGAAAGGAAAGAAAGAAATAAAGGAAATAACAAAAGAAAAGAAAGAGGGAAAGAGGGAAAGACAGGAAGGGAAGGAAGGAGGAAGGGAGGGGAGGAGGGAGGGAAAGAAGGAAGGAAAAAAGAAGGAGAAAGAAAAAGAAGAGAGAGAGAAAGAAAAGGGAGATAGAAAGGAAAGAAGAAAAGGAGGAGGGAGGGAGGAAGGAAGGAAGCAGGGAAGGAAGAAAGGAAGAAAAAAGAAAGAAGAAAGGAAAAGAAAAATTGACTTCTGACATTAGGGTAGATAATATTTTCAAAGATAGCATGGTATCGCCATTCCACATGCTTTTTCCCAATAAGAGTCTGTTACTGAGCTGGCCCTGTGACTACTTTGACCAACAAAATATAAAGTTACAAGACCAGGCATTAAAAAGGCCTGGTAGCTTCTACTGTGTGATCTGCAGGAAGCCAGCCGCCATGTAAGAAGTACTGAAACTACCATGCTTTGAAGAAGTTGCTAAAGAAAAGTTATTCTGACACTTGGTAAAATGATAAGGAAGACTTTATTCAAGACTATTGCAATAGGGATATTGTACCAGAGGAGAGGGATCAGCTCAACTCCAAAGACAGCAAAGACAGCTGGAGCTTTATAACCAAAGAACAGAATGAGGACATCAGTAGACAGAAATTACTAAGGGTAAATTCTTGTTGAAGACAGGCCACGGACTTACAAATGAGAGATGGGGAATGAGGAATTTGATTGGATATTGAGGGTGATCTGATAACAAAGGTAAGGGACACTCACCACACTTAATGTGACTGTTAATTTTCTGTGTAAAATTAGCTGGGCTAAAGGATGCCCAGATAGCATTAAAACATTTCATGGTGTGTCTGTGAATGTGTTTCTGGAAGAGAGTGGGTGTGTCTGTGACTGTGTTTCTTTTTTTTTTTTTTCCTTTTTTTTTTAAGATTTTATTTATTTATTTCACAGAGGGAGAGAGATCACAAGTAGGCTGAGAGGCAGAGAGAGAGAGGAGGAAGCAGGCTCCCTGCTGAGCAGAGAGCCCGATGTGGGCCTCGATCCCAGGACCCTGAGATCATGACCTGAGCTGAAGGCAGAGGCTTTAACCCACTGAGCCACCCAGGCACCCTGTGACTGTGTTTCTGAAAGAGATTAGCATTTAGTCAGAAGACTGAGTAAAGAATATTTGCCTTCACCATTATGGTCAGGCATCATCTAATCTGTTGAGAGTCCAAATAGAACAAAAAGGTGAAGGAAGGGCAAATTTTTCTCTCTTTTCTTGAACTAGGACCTCCATCTCCTAGCCTCCAGTATCTGATCTCCTGGTTCTCAGATATCTTAACTCTGGGACTTACACCATCAACTCTTCTGTTTCTCAGGCTTTTTGACTCTGACTGATTTATACCATCAGCTTTCCTGGTTCTCCACTTTTCAGATCTCATATTGTGGCATAACACAGCCTCCATTAATGGTGTGAGCCTATTCCTATAATAATCTCATATATCTATATAAATCTTACAGTTCTGCCCCTCTGGAGAACCCTAACAAATATAACTAATGTAGCAGGATTCTTGCTAAAATTGGTCTAGCAGGAAGAAGATAGAACAGGTGCTACTGCTATACTAAACCTCAGACTACCTTGTTCATGTCTCACTTTTTCCGTATGTATATGTAAAATGTTGATTTTCTGAAAAGAAGTATTTGAGTTTTTATGATGAGGCTTAAGTATAAAAGCAAAATCCTAAAGCAGGCAAACTAGGTATTTTAAAGCTTGGTTTCATTTCATCCCTGTTCTGTTTCATTGGTCATTGCATGAAGCTCTTTTTACAGGAATCACATATACTTTATTTTTTTTAAGATTTTATTTATTTATTTGACACAGAGAGAGAGAGAGAGATTACAAGTAGGCAGACAGGCAGGCAGGCAGAGAGAGGAGGAAGCAGGCTCCCTGCTGAGCAGGGAGCCCGATGCGGGCCTCGATCCCAGGACCCTGAGATCATGACCTGAGTCGAAAGCAGAGGCTTTAACCCACTGAGCCACCCAGGCGCCCAGGAACCACATATACTTTAAGAAAGAAGTAAGACTTAGGTATTTACATCAGCACCAAACTAATCCGGTACCACGGAACAAGGCTGACTGAGAGGTGGGGATTGAAGGGAGGGAGAAAAGTCAGGAGCTTCCAGACGGACCAGCTGGGTATCTATGCTCAGCCATCACTAGCCTGAATTGGCAAATTACCTAACTTCAATGAGACTCAAGCTTTTGGTAGGGGGTAAGGGAGGAGAGATTTTTGATTGTTTTTTTCATCTGTAATAGAAAACACTTACCTTACTTTGCCGGTTTTATGAAAAGTGCCTTTGTTGATGTGAAATAAGCAGCCGCTACTAAAATAGGAACGAAGGTGTGTTGTTGAATAGCGGAAATGCTGAAATAGTGCTTTGCAATTAACCTAAAGTATGCAAAAAATAATTATAGAGTAGTTGTTCTTAAGTTTAAAAATGTGTATGGTCAAATTTCTAACATTTATGCAGCTCACTGAAACAGTACCAGTAATTTTGCTTGTTTCACCACTATAAAATCCGTATTTGCCAAGTTGAAAGCAAGCTATGGGGCCCAGGAGCAGATAAAGATGAAACATAAAGGCATTTCCTTGCCGGCTCGGATCTGCGTAGACAGATCACTCACTAGCGGTACAGAGCCTTCGCCTAAGGTGCGGATAGCTAGCTAACACCATTCAATCCCATTGTGACACTGGCTGGGAAGCCGTAAAAACTTTATCTCGGCGACAATATAAGCTCTTAAAACTTCCGGTTTTGACAAGATTTGAAAAGAAATTTGACGCTTTCGTGGCTCCTCTCGCGAGAGGAGAGATTCTACCGCCACGTCAGAAACTAGAGACGCCGGCGCGGAGCAACTGAGGCTGGAGCAACGATCGGCGAAAAGCCGCGTAGGCTCGTCGGTGGGCGGGACTTCCGCCGGAAACCGGCGTGGTCCGGGAAATCTCAGAACCGAGTCCCTGCCCGTCTTTCCCCAGGAGGTCCTGGGGGAGCGCTCTGTGGGCCTTGGTGAAGATGGCTTGTGCCGCCGCACGGTCCCCGGCCGACCAGGACAGGTGGGTTTTGAGGAACGGTGCTGCGCCGCCCTCCCTGTCCCCGAGAAAGGCTGGCGGGTGCAGTTTGTCTCCGGTCCCAGGCTCCGGGCCTCCTTCAGGCGTTGGTTCCTCCCGGAGGCCACCAGCGCCAGGCTCTTCGTAGTGTCCCCGAAATTCCGACCCTGAGTAGTTCAGTGTCTGCCTGCGCCGGAGACAAAGGACTTTGGGTGCTATGTGAACAGGACATTAAGTAAGAAATGTGTTCTTTTCATTGTTAGGTTCAGAAAGGCACGTTTGGGTTTTTCATAGTCTTCTAATACCGCTGCTCTCTCTTTGAGAGCAGGCCCCAACCCTCAGGAGCTTTTGATAGCCGGCTGTATCTTAACGGTGAAAGCATTGTTTTGGTTTGGTTTTAAACCTTCTCTAACAAGTGATTTTTTTTCCAGCTGAGGTAGTAAACTAACGTTCGCTTTTTAAGTTAGGTAAAAGGGAGGCAATTTAAAGAAAAAAAATATTAAGCAAGTAATAGACATGCTGGCAATCCTTTTTTTTTTTTTTAAGATTTATTTATTTATTTATTTGATAGAGGGAGAGAGATCACAAGTAGGCAGAGAGGCAGGCAGAGAGAGAGGAGGAAGCAGGCTCCCCACTGAGCAGAGAGCCCGATGCGGGCCTCGATCCCAGGACCCTGAGATCATGACCTGAGCCGAAGGCAGAGGCTTTAACCCACTGAGCCACCCAGGCGCCCCATCATGCTGGCAATCCTGATGATGATGAAAAAATGAATGAAATTTTGGGCATACTGCTCTAGTGATACTAGCTGTGCTTCCTTCTGCGGCAGGTTCATTTGTATCTATCCTGCTTATTTAAATAACAAGAAGACCATCGCGGAAGGGAGGCGAATCCCCATAAGTAAGGTAAATGGGCTGGCACCTCTGTTCTTGAGGGGTTGGGGGAGGTTGTACTGTTAGGGCTGCAAGGGCTTCTTTTACTCTACTGTATTGTTTGGGGCCTGAGGTGAACAGCTTCCAAGAATTGGGGTGCATTTCTTAACAATGGTAAAACCAGAAGGACACTAACACATGGCTGGGGGAGTTTTTTAAATGGTTCTTCATGAGCCTTCATGTGCTTGAAAGGAGTTGGGTGGGGTAGGGTTTGCGTGTTGTTGTTTTTTAAGCCAAGGTTATGACAGTCTTGCCCTTAATAAAGGAAATCAAACTATGGCATTATATGATGTCCAGAATGCAGTTGAGTTATTAAACAAAATGTGAAGATAATTTTTTTTTAAGATATATTTGAGAGAGAGTGAGAGGGGAGTCGGAATGGGGAAGGGGGTGGGAGAGAGAGAGAATCCCAAGCAGACTCCCCATTGAGCAGCTGGATCCCACCACACCGACATGATGAGCTGAGCTGAAACGAAGAGTCCGATGCTTGGACACCTGAGTGGAAGTTAAGCGTTTGCCTTTGGCTCAGGTCATGATCCCAGGGTCCTGGGATTGAATTCCACATCGGGCTCCCGGCCTCGCAGGCAGCCTGCTTTTCCCTCTGCCTCTGCCTCTCTCTCTCTCTCTCATGAATAAATAAATAAAATCTTAAAAAGAAAGAAAGAGTCTGACACTTAAGAGACTGAACCACTCAGGTGCCCCAAGAGTTGCAGAGAATTTAGATGTGTTGAGTTTTTAGTTTTGTTTTTTTTTTTTTTGAGGGGTAAAATTTAAATTAATACTTCTAAAAAGGGTGTTATAGTTTTTTAAAAATGTGATTTCTCCCTTGTGCTGTTTGAATGGGAAACTTCAAGTTCTCAGTTGGCCTGGTGGCTTGTTTGGAAAGTGCCTAATGCCAAGTGAAGGTTCTTTGTAACTTTTTATTTTCAAAATTGATGTCATATTTTGTTTTTTAAGAGTTATTTATATTTTGTAATCTAACAACAGAGTCAAGATAACTTGGCCTAC
Organism: Ailurus styani; assembly: GCA_002007465.1. Classification (NCBI taxonomy): domain Eukaryota; kingdom Metazoa; phylum Chordata; class Mammalia; order Carnivora; family Ailuridae; genus Ailurus; species Ailurus styani. Next base: position 683,697 of record LNAC01000357.1, read on the forward strand.
AGCAATGCAATGCATTATTTTTGTGTTATTTAATGTCTCCCATTTTGCTGTTTAAATATGTCTAAAGGAAAGTCTGGTCTGCTGCCCCAGGGTAAAAGTGACTACCAAAACACTGATTCAGGAAAATGCCTGACATCAAGCCACTGTGACAGAAGCCTCTGGTAGCAAGTTCTCACATAATTTGGAGAATAATTGAATTGTTTTTAACTTTATTTGTGTACAGCATACACACAGAAATATACTATAAGTCTTAAGTGTATATCTTGATTAACTTTTACAAACAGAATACACATGGGTAACCAAGCACCCAAATTAAAAAACAAAAGCATGATCAGCACCCAGAAAGATTCCCTTGTCTCCTCACAGTCACTTCCCCTGCCACATATACTCACATACAAGGATAACCATATCCTGACTTCCGACGCAATAGATTACTTTTGCTTGTTTTTAAACTTTATTTAAAAGGCGTTATACACTATGTGTTTTTGCATCTGTCTTTTCTTCACTGAACTTTAAGTTTGTTAATTCTCATTGCTTTGTAGCAGTGTTTCTCAACAGCAGCACCATTGACATTTTGAGCCAGATAATTCTTTGTTATCAGGGCTGGTCTCTGCTTTTTAGGTTGTTTAGCATCATCTTATCCTCTACCCACGAGATGCCAGTGCCTTACCTGACTCCTCTAACATTTAGAAATGTCTCCTAGCATTGCTAAATGTCAGGGCGCAGAATTGCCTTGCTGAAAACCACTGCTTTGTAGTGTTGAATTGTATAAATATATCACAGGCCTTCCTACCATTGTGGATAATTGGGTTGTTTCTAGTTTGAGACTATTACACATGCTACTGCTGTCAACGTTTTTGAGTTTGTCTTCTAGGAAGCATTTTTGCATTGTTTTTGGGTATGTACTTAGAAGTGGAATTGCAGAGCCATAAAGAATGCATGTGTTTGGGCGCCTGGGTGGCTCAGTGGGTTGAAGCCGCTGCCTTCGGCTCAGGTCATGGTCCCAGGGTCCTGGGATCGAGGCCCACATCTGGCTCTCTGCTCGGCGGGGGGCCTGCTTCCTCCTCTCTCCTCTCTCTCTGCCTGCCTCTCTGCCTACTTGTGGTCTCTCTCTCTGTGTCAAGTGAATAAATAAAATCTTTAAAAAAAAAAAAAAAAAAGAATGCATGTGTTTAGCTTCAGTAGATACTACCAAAAAATTTTCTAAAGTGGCTGTATCTATAATAGTTGTTAACCAGTATTCATTGAGCACCTACTATGTTCCAAGCATCATTCCAGATACTTGGAAATATACTGATGAACAGAACAGTCCCTGCCTTTGTGAAGTGTATGTTATGTTGGAAGGAAGATGGACACACAAGTATAAATCAGTGTTATTCCTGTACTTTAAAAAATACAGTGGAAACAACCATACTTAGTGAAAAGGGAAATCTAAGGTTTTGATAACTGTTGTGATTCTCAGATTTGAAATGATTTACACAACAATATAGCAGTATCTGCTTAAGGTAAGTTGTTTAGTGTTTTTGTTTTTAACTGTTCAGGCTGTTGAAAATCCTACAGCTACTGAGATTCAAGATGTGTGCTCAGCAGTTGGACTTAATGTATTCCTTGAGGTAAGAGGTGGTTCTTTCTTCACTATTTTTCCTACTCAATCTCATTGATGTGACAACTTTTTAAAGCCTGTTTTTTGTGTGTTTCGTTTGTTTGTTTGTTTATGTTAGAAAAATAAAATGTACTCTAGAGAGTGGAATCGTGATGTTCAGTACAGGGGCAGAGTCCGGGTCCAGCTGAAACAGGAAGACGGCAGCCTCTGTCTTGTACAGTTCCCATCACGTAAGCTTTTTTTAAAAAATGAATGAAAGTTTGGTGACAGGTTATTTCTCTACTCTGCAAAAAAAGTTCTAAAACTGACAAAATTCATAATTTGCATTCTGCAGATGAATTTAAGAAAGGCTATTGCTGAGGAAGGGAGGAAAACAGTGGTTCTCACTTTTAAAAAGTTAAGGACCTCTGAGAATGTGATGAAACCTAATTGTTTAAAAAAATTTGTTTTGTGAATTTTTATAAACCTCTGGAAGTCCGTCATTATTCCCAGGTTAAGAATGTAGAATTATTGGGGTGCCTGGGTGGCTTAGTCATTAAGCATCTGCCTTCGGCTCAGATCATAATCCAAGAGTACTGGGATCGAGCCCCTCATCGGGCTCCCTGCTCTGCGGGAAAGCCTGCTTCTCCCTCTCCCACTCCCCGTCCTGGTGTTCCCTTTCTCGCTGTGTCTCTCTCTGTCAAATAAATAAATAAAATCTTTTAAAAAAAAAATGTAGAATTACTGAGTGGTAGATGTTAATTGTCATTTCAGATCCTAGAGGCCTGTGAGGTCTGTTAATAATTTCCATCATTAATCTAAAAGCCATACTGAGTGAAAACAGCAAAAGAAATGCATAGTGTGGTACCACTTTGGTACATTTAAATACAAAATGTTACTGTTTATTGATTTATATGTAATATTGTTTATTGACATTTAAGTATGTAAATTTTTTTTAATGGACGGGAAGAAAACCCCAGTCTTAAAATAGCAGGTAACCTAATGATGAATAGGGGGTAGGAAATAGGGACATAGGAATAGTACTCAGAGAAGACCAGCATTACGTCTAGTGTTTAATTTCTTAAAAACAACAGTAACCAAGTATCAGTATTCCAAAATAAATAATTCTGGCTTTGGGGAAGATGAACTTTTTTGCACATGATTCTTTTCTGAATTCTTTATTTCTAAAAACTATAATTTTTTTTAAAGATTTTATTTATTTATTTATTTATTTATTTATTTTTTTTTAAAGATTTTATTTATTCATTTTGACACAGAGAGAGAGATTACAAGTAGGCAGAGAGGCAGGCAGAGAGAGAGGAGAGAGGAGGAAGCAGGCTCCCTGCTGAGCAGAGAGCCCGATGT